>MNCI01026399.1:986343-1139677 GCA_015680685.1 Gnetum montanum | reverse complement strand
AAATCTTTGGTATTTTGATGGGACCAGAATAGCTTCTTTTTATCTTTAAAGTGAATCTCCATGGTATTTCAATCAGAAATTGTCAAGTATTTTGAAGGTTCTATTGAATGTAATTGTTGACATCCATTATCTAGCCAAAATGGAGTCTCGTACGTGGTAGTTGNTTTATCTTGTTTAAATATTTGAGGTCCACGCAAATCTACTTTCTTTTCTGTCTATTTCCATCGAATCTTGCTCTATTTCTAGTTTTCTTGTGGAACTATCTCTTTCTCTGGGGAAAATTAGAAGTAGATTCATAGAGTTGTGCTCAAATGTTTTTGCAAAATTTTATTTGTTACAAGTAGGTATTATAAGGACCGTGTAGACTAGGCAAGTGAACAAAATAGGAACTTTCAACAACTCACAGTACTTGGCAAAGTTGGTTGAATCTCTTTAAAGTAAGTCATTTGTAGTTTACACACAAAGCAATCATTTCATTTTTCACAACCGCACATCGCAACAGCACACACACATACTCACATTAACTACTGAGTCTATTTGGAGCTATCTGGGCCTTGGTGTTGCCAGAGACTAGCAAGCACCTAAATCCTGTTCGAGGACACTCGTTGGTGGTCGCGTCCCAAACGGTCGCCAACAGTTGTTTTGGCGCTAGAAGGAGGGTTGAAAATTTAGCCTCTAGGTTCATAAGCCTTATAACTTTAGCATATCAACAATTCTACCTATGAAGCAACATTTGAACAAGCCTTGGACCACCTTGAGCAAGTTTTAAAAAGATGTGTGGAAACAAATTTACGGCTCAACTAGCAAAAGAGTCACTTGATGGTCCAAGAGGGTATTGTTTTGGGACATCGAATTTCACAAGTAGGGATTGGTGTAGACCCTAAAAAAATCAGAATCATCCAAGGAATCACCAATCAACCAAGCATTATAAAATATGTCTAGTCATTCCTTGGACACACTGGTTATTAATGACGCTTCATCGAGAATTTCTTGAAGATCGCCAAGCCATTGGTGGCACTAACAAAGAAGGACATTCCATTTATCTGGACTAGGGAATGTGAGTCTGCATTCCAAACATTAAAATATAAACTTGTAGAGACTCCAATTCTATGGGCACCCGACTGGTCCGACCTATTTCACATCATGATGGATGCATCTAATTATGCATTAGGAGCCATGCTCACATAGTTGGATGACCAGCGACATCCATATTACATCCACTGTGCAAGTTGAAGCATTATGGGTGCTCATATCAATTACACCACCACCAAAAAGGAATTGATGGTGGTGGTGTTCACCTTGAAAAAGTTTCAACACTGTGTGCTTGGATACAAGGTGTTTCTTCATACTGACCACAGTGCCATCCAGTTCCTTATGAACAAACCAATGGTAAGTTCCCGTATCATACAGTGGCTTGTGATCCTTCAAGAATTCGATCTTACTATGGTGGAATAAAAGGGAACTAAGAATGTGGTTTTTGACCACTTATCTCAGTTACAATGGAATAGCACAGAGGAAGAGGAGGCACTTTCTAACTAATTTCCAGATGAACTCCTCTTCACTGGAGTAACTACCAAGGAAATGCCCATAGGATCAACTTGGTTTAGCAACATCCTTACTTATCTCTTAACACAAGAATTTCCAAAGGAGTGGGATCATCAGAAGAAGCAATAGTTTCTTCATAAGGCCAAGCATCTCATGTAAATCAATGGACACCTTTACAAGGTGTGTGCGGATGGCTTTATTCAATGATGCATCCTTGATGAGGATAAACTACACATCCTTCAAGATGCTCATAAGGGCCCTTGTGGGGGCCACTATGCTAGATGACACATAACCATTAAAATCTTGCTTGTAAGATATTACTAGCCTACACTCTTCAGAGATGCTCAATGGTTTATCCATTCCTGTGAATGATGTCAGAGAGATGGTGGGATGACAACATGAATGGAGGGACCTCAACAGTGGATCTAGCCACTAGAGCCCTTCGATATTTGGGGCATCAACTTCATGGGCCCTATCGCACCCATGTCCAATGGGAAGGCATATATAATCATCGCAGTAGACTACTATACCATGTGGGTAGAGGCGGTAGCCGTCACTGACTATTCCTCAACCACAGCTGCACAATTTGTCGAACAACAAATCGTGAATAGGTTTGGGATTCCATGTGCACTCATTTTGGATAATGGTACTCACTTCACGGGCAATACTTTTTGTAAACTTATGTAGCACTTGGGGGTCGAACATAAATTTACAACACCCTATAATCCTCAAGCCAATGGGCAAGCCGAAGTCACAAATAGGGAGATTACAAAGAGCTTAACTAGGACTATTAGCAAATATAGGAGGGATTGGGGCACAAAACTTAACTATGCCCTCTAGGCTTACCACTCAATGTGGAAACTTCCTATAGGCTACTCTCCTTATAAGTTAGTGTACAGGAAATTACTAAAACTGCCAATTCAGGCAAAACTTCAAACACTATCTACTGCCAGTGACTTGAGTCTTGACCTATCACTAGCACAATGAGAATGACTCATCAACTTGAATGTGCTAGATGAGAATCGACTAGTAGCCTAATCATCAAATGAAATACACAAGGCATATAGTAAAAAAACATCATGATCTTAGGATTCGAAAGGTAACATTTGAACATGGAGATAAGGTACTTTACTAGAACCCCACACATGTACTACAACGTACTAAGTTTCAAACACTATGGGATGGATCTTATATTATTTTTGAAAACTTTCCATCTAGGGCCCTACTTATACACAAACCTGAGGATCCCATGAAAACACAATTAGTCAATATGTAATAATTAAAGCCCTTCCATGAACTTCACTAAACCAGTGTCACTACCCTCTCATCACATAGTCAACCTCATTCCATTTTTTGGGTCTCCTCCTCCCAGCTTAGTCATGGGGGAGATCATCATCCATGTTAACAACCTCTACGGGCTCCTTAGTTATTTTTGAAAGTTTTTTTTTACAACATCGTTCGTACGTTTGATCATTCTTACTTACTTTTATTTATTTATTTATTTCTATATGTAATTATCTTTCAGTTGTTTTCTACTTCTCATTAATAAGATGTCTTATTGTCATAGGACGTACTAGTGCGGTTGTTCCTCTTTGTGATGGTGCATATTATGGTCTACCTATTATATCTAGTTCTTGCCTTAGCATTTCTATTCCAGGAAGTCATGTTATACTTTCATTTCATTTAACAGGTAGTGAGTCCACATCATCCACCCATCCACCCATCCACCCACTCCATGGTTTTCCTTATTTTGGAAGCATGCAATCCATTTTCCATTAAAAAGAACTTTAATTAATTTGTGACTTGTGTAGTTTCCAGACTTGAGGAGGACCTAATAGTTTGAACAAGGTGTGATTTCAAGGGGAATGTAACATTCTTTGTACTTTTCTATTCCCTTGTCTCTGAGAGTGTCCTCACAGACTTCTTACCACTCCAATATCCTGCCATAACAAGAAGTTCATTGGCAGTTTGTCCTTGCATGGTGTGGTGCTCATCATTCAAAAAAAAAAAGAGTATTCAAAGCACACTCCTTGGACCAAATGCATGCAAAAATGCATGGGTCTTTGCATGGTGTGGTTGCCATAAAATAAAAAAACACATGGGGACACCTCTTAGGGGACAGACAACAAAAAACAAAAACAAAAAAACAACTATAAATTGTAACTCATTATGTTTTATTATTTTTTCTAACCCCTCAACTACACTCTGGGGAACCTAACAAGATGCATGTGCCAGTGTCATAGCTTGACCAAAATGAGAAGGTGTATTATTGTTATTTTGAGCAACTTATACACATTTTAATTCATGGTTATGCTATGATTGCAGATGACACCTAAACTGAGGCATCCAAAGGGAGAGGGATCATCCCAACCAAGGGATAAAGGACCTAGAATGGGAAGAGGATGGTGCACACAACCTCAAGAACAGGAGGAGGGCTCACATGCAATTGGCCCTCTTCGTGAAGGACATGACGTGGAATTTTTTCATCAAATTACCGAAGAGGATGTCCTTGGTGAACAATCACAAAGAGATGAGACTCTAGTGGTAGCACCACAGCTTGCTGTCACCCTGACCCAAGCCTATATTAATGCTATTAAGATGAGGGAGCTGCAACGAATAGTCCTTCAAGAGTTAAACTTCAGGTCGTTTCTAAAAAATGCACCAAAAGAAGTCAAAAGCCAACTAAAAAATTCTCCTATGTGGCCAATCATCACCTTCAGTGGTGAATGATACCTAGGAGAAACTTATCTCTTCTGGATGAATTGGCAACTAGGGTCCAAAGTAAGAATCAAGGACATTCATGTATCTTACTCTGTAGAAGCAATCATGAAAGCTCTTGGGTTGCTTGAGACTAGAGCTGATGTGGTAGAGATTCCAAAATAAGTAGATGTCGAGGTGTAAGAGGAGTGGATTAGATGGTGTTATGGGGTAGAATGTAAGGAGTTTGGCACACTAACCACTGTAGAGAGATTCTACTCAAAAATTGCATGTTACCACTTGAATTCAATAGTAAGACCTAGCAAGATTTTTTTCCCATTAACCTTCCATAGTTACTTTTCCTTGAAATTGAAAAAAGATTTGCTAAAAATGAACGTGGAAGGTGAGCTCTACCCTTTCCCTGCCTAATCAAGAAGTTGTGCAAATGGACAAGGATAGCACGCTATGCTAATGATACACTTCGTCATGCCCGAATTGCCTCGTGGCATGAAATGATGAAAGACAAGACTCTTACTACAATGTAGATAAGGGAAGAGTAGCAACCACCTCCACCGTTGGCACAAACAACAAGGTTGGGCTTGCAAATGATTGCAAAACACGTACGTGAGATTCGACAATCGCTCTTGAGCCAACAAGAGCAATTAGTAGGAACTGACAGTGGAGAAGACCCTTCAGTGTACTGCACTATAATGAGCCATCTTGAATAAGTGGCTCAATCTATAAGTCTACTGGAGAGAGCAAGGTTGATGTTTTCTATCACATGAACACAAGTGCCTACAAGAACGGACCCTAGTGTTCGAGAAGTAACAGTGTCCATCCAACAACTATTTCCTAAAGTTTTAGGAAATGCTGCTACTTTCTCAATGCACTTGGAGGACGGAGAGGGGGTGACTATCTTAGTAATGCAACACTAGGGACAAGAGGTTGTCATAGAAGTGGTTGCTGACACAATCACTATAGCTCTTAATGCACCTATGGTGCTTGTACTAGATGTACATGAACTTGGAGATGTACAGACATCCGCAGGAACTCAACGTAGCAGAGTCAATGCAGCCCAACATGAAGAATTGTTGGATCAACTGGTGGGAACTGGGCAACTAGTTTTGGATGTTTTTGATCTTTCAAACAACATCACTACCACTCAGTCGGAGTCACTCTCAGCAAGGGGCAAGTGCCTCATCTTGGAGGGGCAACTTGAAGTAGCCCAGGCAGATTATCAATGCTTAGCTATGGAAGTTTCCCAACTAAGCATCCAACTTGCTGATCCAGATCTCCTCAACCACGAACTCACTAGGGATGAAGCTTTTCAATAGCTTCAAACCAAACTTTAGATAGTTGAGAATGAGTGAGAGTTGGCAATCTTTGACAAGTCCTTAATAGACACTCATTCTTACCATCTAAACAAGGACTTGGCAGAGGTTCGCTAGGAGGATGTCAGGTTGATCGTAGAGGTTTATTGCCTATGCAATGTTGGTGATGAAAATCAACACATGAAGAATTTTATCCATCAATAGCAGGAGGAGCTAGCCAAGGTAAACACTGATGTAAGGAGGTTGGTGATCAAAAATCGTAATTTGTCCATGGAAGAAGTTTGAGCTTTGCGACAAAAATTAGCTATTGAAATTGCCACTTGGAAAAATAAGGCCCTTAAGTTTGAACAAGTAAAAAATCATTATAGGGACCAAGTGGGATTGCTGAAGAAAGTTAATGAAAAAGAAATTCAAGTCGCAAAGGCCAAAATGAACTAAGCACTCTAATAGCTCAGGGAAGGAGGTGAGCTTTGGCAACCCATCTTTGATGGATTGAACGCCTACAGCCAGGTTGAGATTCATTTCAAAGAGCTACAGATTGAAGAGATGATGAAATACATGGAGTTAGCTAGTCCCAGTTATGCAAACCTGGCTATGCTGATAGCTGGAAGGCCATGGTTAGACCTGGAGAAACAAGTGGCCACCTCGTATTCTTTATTCGAGGGTGAGTTCCAAGCGCATAAAGAGACAAAGCAAAAGCTAGAAATAGCCAATGTGGAATTCAAAGTTCTTCGCTCCCATTTTGAAGAACAACATGCAGTTACAAAGAACTTGGCTTGATGAATGAATGACTACCAATGACTGCAAACATCGGTCCGAGCATTTGATATTGAACGAAAATAGTTTACTGCTTGGTTTGTCAATTTGAAGGAACTCTTCCCTACACTTCTATGTCCTTGGGATGTTCCCATTCCAGCACACATTGGTGAGGCTACCTGAATGGTGAATGATCCCAAAAGCAAAGAGAAGAAGATGAGGGAATTGTTGGAGACTTTTTGATTACCTCCAGAAGTTGCAATAGCTGTAGGAAAACCATCATCAATGCCTTAGCCGACACGTGCACCAGAAGCTAGTGAAGGCCCATCAGAACCACTGCCACCAGGAATTGTATGACCTTCTCCAGCAACTTCAGCATTTCGGTAGGGTTGAGAATATATGGCTATCAGGGTGTTCAATTTCATTGTCTATGAACATTATAATTTTGTAATTTTTTTTGCTATACACCAGGGCACTTAATATGTTAATAGAGTCACTGTGTATGTAAATGTGTTTTTTCGTGTGTACCATCAATAACTTCATACCTTCCAAACTGTAATAAAATCGAGGATGAGTTCTCACTCAGTTATGGGGGTATGATGAAGTGTTCAGTTGATGCGTCGACTAGGCTATGTCAATGGTGCCTCGTTGATGCAGCCACGGTGATGTGACCCTGTCGACGCATCCGTTCATGCATTAACGTGACCTCGTTAATGTAGAGTCTGTCTTCCACTATAAATATACATGCACCCATAGCATTTATAGCATCTTTTTGGTAGTTGTAGCAAAGCTCTTGCCATTTGTTTTCGTGTAAGTTAGAATATTTCCCAAGTGCCCATAGCAGGTGTGAGAAAGGTGTATGGCTCTTTATTCGAGCGCTAATGTACCCGAGCCCATTGGCATGACCGACAATAAAAATGAGCTTTTCGAGCATTCCTTGCAGCATTTGGATTTAATCACTTAAGCATTAAAAAATTTTCATATTTCAACGCTTAAATAATTCCAAAAGCTTGTATTGTTATTACTTTATGGTTATTGTCCTTTTCATATTTTATGAGAACCATAGGCATGACCATCTTGAACATATATCGAACACTTGAAAACCCAGTGACGCTTAATGTTTGGTAACCTAGAAGTGGTTAGGATATGCTCAGGATGTGCACGGAAGATGGGATTAGTTGCTTATGCTAGGAAGAGTTAAGTGATAAAGTAGAACAATTACAAATTACACAAATTTCCATTTCCTACATTAAAAGAATTAGACCTTTAAAGATAAAAAGAAAACTGATAAAAATCATTTGCCTAAATCTCACTCAACCATCACTTTAGAATACCACAGGTGAGATTAGGAAGATAATGACCATTCTAACTAAGGTTTTGCTAGCTAGAATTTGGTGTACGTAAGTGCTTGTAGTTTGCAGAATTTGACTGAGTCACGCGTGAACGCTAGTGATTTGTATGGTTGGGCGTAGGGGTACCTCGCTGCTCATCAATGAAGAAAGTAGTTAGCGCATTGTTTTGTTCAGTAAGAGGATGCTAGTTCATGTCACAATTAAGGTATCCTTGTATTTCTCTATAATTCTCTAAAGTATCATGTTTCTATATACCTTGGGATGTAATTATAGTCAATATTTTGTATCATTGTATTCCTCTATAATTCTTTTAAAGTATCATGTTGCTATATTCTTTGGAGTATATTTATAGCCAATCTTTTGGTTTAATGCCCCCAAATTAGAATTGAGATTAATATAATGGTATTTTATTGATAAGAATAAAGTTGAATTAATTTTGATCAAAGTTTAATACTTGTGGATGTATTTGAATATAATTGTATTTGATGTTTTATCTTTTGATATTAATGGTAACAATAGTTATTATTTCTTTTATATAATAATTTTATACTTAGAGAGTCTTTTTGATATAAAATCATAGTAAATTTGTGTATGTTTTCTTACTATACAATTGGAATTTGTTGATGAACAAGTGGATCTTAATGATAGTAAAATAATAGATGATTAAAATGTATTATTGATTTCTTAGTAGAATGAAAAAATCTTAATATGAGTCTTATTTAAATATCTTGAATTCTTGTATTACTCTTGTAGAATTACTATGTACAATACATTGAAATATTTACTAATAATTTAGTGTTAGTGATGAGTGGCAGGTAGTTATAATGTTTTATGATATGAATCTACGAGCATACAAAGTAGACTCAAATTTTGTGGAAGGCTAAGGGCATGTTTAGTTGGTTGATTCTTGGGGTACTATTTTGGGAAATTCCACATATAATATTTAGAAAATTATTTGCTTTTGTGGAATTTTACTTGGATGAACCTTACAATTTGAACTGGATCCACCATTTCTATTGCATTTTAGATTTAGCCAAATTTTCTAGAATTCATAAATTTATGGAGTCAACATCTCTCTAGATTTAACATCGATGGATTCACCTAACCAAGTGGGCCCTAAGATTAATTGTGAAATTAGATCCTTATCTTCTCAATTGACACTTCTAATTGTCATATTATATTGTTAAGTTCAATTAACATATATGATTGAATGTATTATTATCTTAGGTCACAAGTTCAATTCCAATAGGCTACATTAAGTTATATACAAAAAAAATTTAGGTAAAAGTAATTCTAAAACTTTTTCAATAGATCAACAAGGTCTTATGGATGAAAATAAAATTTCATTAAACTTCAACAATAATTATTAAATAAATAATAATGAATAACAAATGCAATGAACATGTAATTATTCTATCAAGTGTTAAAAGCTTAGGTATGTTGAATAATTATTTTGTCAACCCATAAATATACTCTTTGAATATACTTTAGTTACTACATGTACCAAGGTAGTTGCCTTAGAACACAAGGTTTCAACGTACTCAATTTGCAATACTAACTAGTAATTTTAAAATTAAATATTATAAACTAGTTACTGTATTAAAGATAAACTATAAAATTATATAAACATGTAGAATTACAAATAAAAAATAGAAATTTCAATGTAATATAAAATAAAATAATGATAATATTATTTTTTATGAATATTTACATCTAAACTTAACCACCAAAATAAGAGTTTTTCAATCCCTATAGATGCTTTTTTTGGGCACTTGCTAATAAATTGGAAATTATAAAATGAAATTGTAAGACTTTGGCTAAGATTAAAAAAATAATGTAAATTCATTATTTTAGATGTTGGATATTTATAGATAATGAACCACATGATGTACATGCAAGTATATTTCTAAAGTTGATAATGCATAGATGGTAGATGGTAGGGCATCAAAATAATATTCAAGCATGATTTATTATACCTCCAAACATGCTTCATCATACAAACTCATTTTTGATTTTTTACAAAACAATGGACTATTTACAATTAAAAAAATTTTAATTCAACTTTAAAGAAAAAAATTACAAGTTCTACATATTACAAAACTTGTGATGGTTAGTAAGTTGTAGCTATAACTTAGCTAGTTGGCTCACACACTTTGTGCCCTAAAGGTACTAGTTTGAATTCTAGTACTAGCACCCTACATGCTAGCTTGGAGGCATGTTCCAAACATACATAACTCACTTGAGTATTTTCTTAGAAAAAAAAAGAAAAGAAAAGAAAAAAAGAAAAAAGTGATGATTAGTCATTACAATATGATTCAATTTTTACATCATGCACTAAATATAATGTTAATAAATTGCTAACTTTATTCTTCATAATCTAGGTGGTAATAATGAGGTGTTACCTAGAGGTAAAATACCTGATTTGGAAGGTCCAAGTTATGGGTTTGATTTTGGTAGACACTGTTGAGTTATATAAAGTTCTAATTAGACTATATATCTTGGGTTATATCTATGTTTCACTTATTTTGGGTTCCAATACCTTCATAATCTAAGTGGTAATAACCATTTTCCTTCTTGTGGAACCATCTAAAGGTATTAAAAAATTTATGTTCATTAATCTTAGGCTTTCTTAATTGTCATGCATGCTTCAAAAATTTAGTTGACCCTAAATAACCCATGTACACAATAATGTAGAATAAAGTTTCTTAGCATAAATGAAACAAGAATCCAATATAACTTGTTTATCCTTAATATTTTTAAATTGGTGCTTGCATTTCTGAAGTTCATTCAATCTATATATCATGTCTTTTTCTATTGCTCTTTGGTGATCATTTAGAGTGATGGTAAGATGTTTGTTTCTAAAATTAGAAGATATGGATTTAAGCCTAGGTGCAACCACTTGAAGAAAAGGTTAGGCTTTCACTTATCCAATGACCCTTCTAGAAGCTTGATTGGAGGGATGAGCAATGAGGTTATGGTTGATGATCCTTTTAATTCTTTTTCATATCTATCTATTTATAATTCTTGGTTTATTCCATTGTGAGTTTTCTTTTCATATTCATATAGAGAGTGGACATAGGTCAATCTTTGCTCAACTTTATTTTTTAGATTTTTTTGATGTCAAATAGGCTAAATTTGTATAACATAGAGTAGTATATTCCAAATGTTGTGTTATGTTTTTGATAATGAAATATTTCTATTTTATCTATATATTCTTTCCTTGTTTAGTATCTTAATAAATGATTTGTCATGTAATACCAAGGTTCATTACTACTCGTCTTTTGGTGGTAGCAAGCTAATTTGTGAAGCTTTTGAAATCCTTTTCATTGATTTCTTTCTACGTATTAACTTAATTTTTATAATGATGCTTCAACAATTTCATTCTTTTTGCTTCATTCAACAATGCAAAAATTTCAGCAAATTTTCTTGAGCTAATGTCGCAATCTCTATTTTCATGTTGTATTTCTCTCATTTAATTAGTTGATATCTTTTTTTGAAGGATTCTCATTCTCAATTTTTGATAAAGTCAAAAATTTTGTGTCAACGATGTTATATCTACAATGTTGTAAATACGTTATCATATCTTAGCATATGTTATCATATAAATGATATTGTAGGGTGCATGCCAACCTATAAAAGCAACACTTAGGCACACACATTTGCAGTAGATACATTAGCATAGTAACAAAACTCTTTTAGTTTGTTTTCTTGAATTTAGTACTTATTAGTGTGTGTTTTTTTATAATTGAATGAAGTATTTATTCAAGTGTGATGTACTTGGATGCATTGCAAGCATGAAAATAAAGATCGAGATTACTCTACATCATTGCAACAACACTTAGTTTATTTTTGTTTTCATTTAGTTTACTATTTACTATTTTCATAGTTAATGTTTACCGTTACTTGAAATTTACTTTTAATGTCATTACGTGAAATGAGTATGACTAATTTTGAGCATGTAAGTGTAATTGCTTGGTAACCCAGTGGTACTATCACTTGGTATGCCTAGTAGTGTGGTATTTGGTAATCCCAGTAGTAGTTACACGAAGTTCAAGGTGTGACCAGAAGATTAAGACTGATTGCTCATTGCATAGGCTAGTTTAGATTTGTTCTGCTATCACTTATAATTAGAAACCTTTACTTTTACTTCATGTTTAATAGGAGTCTAATGGCCATATCAACATCAATATCATATACCTCACCATAAGTTAAACCATACACATTGATTTTACTAACTCACATGGGAAGACAATGATTGCGAACACTAATCAATTATTGGTATAATCACTCGTATTTGCAAAGTTCGACTGGGATTATGTGTGAACACTCGTATCTCATATGGTTGGGTGTTGGATACTCCACTGCTCATCATTGGTACCGTTGCTAGGGGATAAGTTAATGTTATACTAAGTAATTAAATTTCCAAAGCTTGTTGTATCGTAACCTAACTCTAATATTCACAACCTTAATATAAAGCACACTGAACACAAATCATAAAAAAAAATAACATGGCTTCAAAAAATGATCAACTATCACCTGCCAAGGAAACAAGGAGTAGTGATAGAATTGCTGATGAAGAGGATTGGAAAATGCCAATACAAGTATGTATTACTTATGCTTACATTGATCCATACCATATAGAAATTACCTTCATATTCAATCAGGACAAACAAATGAGGTGGAGAGACATGCAAGGCAACATAGTCTTGCCTCCTAAACATGTAGCACTAAACATGTTACAAACTACTCTAAGGGGAATGCACTCTGATTAGATTCAAGAAGGATATCATGTGACTAAACACATGACTAGACCCTATGAACCTATAAGGGAGCAAATAAAGAGAGATGCTACTATGAAGATCAAACATGTTCATACCAAATGGAAGCAAGCCAACATATCTGTTGTCATGGAAGAGCTTGATGCTAATTAGTTCATTTTAGAACAACTCCACCAAAATCGTGAGGAGCCATCAAAGACACCTATCATCAGAGTAGAGGAATCTATCAAAGCCCAAATTAACGGATGCTATTGACTTAAGATATAAGTAGGACTCTAGGTAGAGGGATCCTGCTAAGTCCTACAAGGAAACTCACAAGAGTCATGCAAGATGAGCCAGCTGACACTGTTCTCTTACTACCTCCTCTACTTCATCATGATCATTAGAAGACTATGACAAGAGATAGCACAAGTACCAAGACTTTGTTAGGGAAAAGACAAGAGCTCATGGTCATCATGATCGATACTCAAGGTATTCTAATTTAGAAGATGAGGAGTATGAAAGAAGAAGGCACAAAGATAGAAGAGAGGATCAAGAGAGGCACAAGCATAAAACAAGTCACCATTACCATAGAGTTGTTGAACCTAATCATGATGACGAATCCCTTATGAAGACCTAGAGCATGATCAACATTCAAGAAGCAATTTACATACCAACCAGGCACATGAGAGATAGCTAAATCAAATGGCTAAATATGAATAACATGCCATAATTTGAAGAAGGTTACAACACTAATCCTTATCATCACCTTCAAGCATTCCATGATGCCTATTTCTTTCAAAAACTAGAGAGTGAATGGTAGAAATTAAAGTTATTTCCTAGAAAACTTGTGAAGGAAGTGGAAAGCTAGTATAGGTTACTAGAACTTGAATCCATTAGACACTAGTGAACCATGCATGAAATCTTTAGTGATAAATATCAAACCTATTCATGAGTGTCAAATCTAAGAAAAAAAATCCAAAACTGGAAAAAAGGGACTCATGAGATCCTTGATGTAGCAATGGGCAGATATTATTCATTGTTACATAGATGTCCAAGCCATGGATTTTCATCAAAGAAACAACTGAGGCACATCATAGATGGGTTGAGAAGTAAAACAAGAGAGACCCTTTGGGTTTATTCCTAAGGAAGACTATTAGAATTAACCACTCATCAAATTCAAAGACTCATCAATTAAGGGGAAAAAGAAGAAGGAGAACTTAGAAAAAGGGAATTAGCTGAAGAATACAATAGGGATTCATCCATTAGGAAAAGAGATGTACAAGCCTATGAGACCCAAGAAGAAGAAACCTTGGACTAGGTCATCAGGAAAGAGACACTACCGATTTAGAAATTTTTCATTGATGTAGTAGCATAGGTAGTGAAAATGTGGGATTTGGTAGATGAATGATGTATAATAGCACTAAAGATTGTGGAGGAGAAAGTAGAACAAGCACTCAATAGAGGTAGAGATAAAAAGAAGAAGAGGGAATTTGGACAAAAGGGCAAAGTTGCTTCAGTAGCTGGGTAGTTAGATACTAGTTCCATAGATGATGAAGGTTGCACCATGTGTCGATACAAACATCCTAAGGGATGTCATCCAGTCATGGTACATTTGCAAGAAACTGGAGTGTACACACTTAACCCATGATTTGTTCAAAAAAAATGACCAAAAAATTACATTATCCTTAAGGTAATTACAAATAGTAACCTCAACCAATGCACTATCCTAGTGGAGCGTTATCATAGCCGTAGGAGCTATATGATCAATTGTGGTGGCAGCTGCAATCATGAGCCATGCCACCACCATGCTAATAGTATCGATATTGACAACCTAATCCTTATGGATACTATGTCGAGTGTCTAATCTCACTAATGAATTTAACTATTCAAAATCCACAATATCACCCACCAGAATACTACTAATTAACGTCACCAAGGACTAATCCAAACTTGCACATGTACCCACAAGTAGCTGATCTTTCAAATCCCAATCCAAATCTTTTACCACCAGTGCCACCATCATAATGCAAGGTGCATTGCCATCATAGCCACAATAGAAGAAAGCTACAAGATTAGTAAATATATGAATAGAAGATCTCACTAGCAATGCTAAGGGCTAAATAAAGAAATGTCCTTTCTTTAGGATGAGTCTAGAAAACATTGGCAGAATAGGAGCTTCATCAAGATCATCGTCTCCTAAAACAGATCTTCTTACTTTTGACAAGCTTCCATCATCATTAAGCTTGAAAATATAGACTATCATGCTTAGTGTAGTTGTTACCAATTGGATTAAGGCAGAGCCACTTTTGTAGAAGTGAATTGACCCAGGAGTTCCTTTGATCTATCTATGAGTAGCTGGAAATCTACTATGCAAAGCTATATTAGACTCAAGTTCCAGAGTTAATTTAATCTCCTACAACATATATCAATTATGGAACCTACCACCATTCAAGGAATGCAACCTTAGGTTGGAGCTTGCAGATTAGTTTGTTTCCATCCCTTTGGAACATATTGACAACGTAATAACCACTATCAATTTGGTGGTCCTATCTAGTAGACTTCTTAGTGATCAATGTAAAGGATAATGATAAGGAATGTCTAATCATCATGGGGAGGGCATTTCTTAGCACCATTGATGCTAGGCTAAACATGAGAGATTTATCTGTGGAGATCTCGAAAGAGGACAAACATGGAGCCATCCATACACAAAGAATTCCATGCATAATTCCTAAAAGAGAAGGGTGTAATAGTGGATAGAATATTCAAAGTACTAACAAAAACACCATACTAGTCCATAATAATAATGAAACACAAATGTGTGCAAAAAGAAGAGTGGAAGTCACAAAACCAAAATACACCTTGTGGCCACTAACTGAGAACTTTAATTTGTCTAACATATGCATGGAAACACTTGAAACACTTATTAATTCTCATCTAAAGAAAATGACTCCAACTAAGGATTGGAAATGAAAATATTAACTTATAAAAAAACATCAGTGGGAAAAGAAGACAAGAACTTAGATGATTAAAACTCAATTACCATCAAGATCACATGAGGTAATCATAACAAAGTTAAATCCATAAAAATGGTAAGAGAACCACTCAAAGTGTATGATCTAGGAGACCAAGGGATCATTTTCCAAACACTTGCCCAAGAATTCAGTCATGGGGGAGACACCCTATCATGACTTGGGAATTAATAAGTGGTTTTTCATTTTCTTTTCATTTTTCACATTCTTCTACATTTTTCTCATTTTCTTTTATACTTTCTCATTTCTTTAATTTTCACATTCTTTAATATTTTTCATTCCTTATACTTTTTCATAATTTTTACCATCTTTCCCATTTCTTTTATACTTTGTTTCAAATCCTTTATAGATAATTTTTGATCATTAATAAAACACACTTAAATAAAGGCAAGATGTAGCCCAATAAGATGAAAATTTCTCTATGTTAGCAAGTCATAAGAGACTGGTTATTTGCACAGTGAGCCCACATCATCCATCCATCCATCCATTCCAATAATAAGAGGTTCTTACCATGGCCATAATGATATTCTTTCCATCATCAAACTAAGAATAAAATTATGATAATTATGCCTAGATAGAAAAGTGAAGAACCAAGGGTGTCGTTTTTCCTTCCCTTCTCCTTGTTCCTCCAGGTGTGCTGGTTTTTGAATGCCACATAGGTAGGATCATGGGTAGCCTTGGCTACGTCCTCTGTGTTCTTTGTTTGGGAAAAGACTTGGCTAAGTGACCGTGGGTCTAGGTAATATAATTTTTACTTAATAAAGTTAACCATCCCATTGAAGATAGATAGAAGATGTGTTTCGGCTATCAATTTTGGAATCTCATTAAAAGAACATTTCATTGTTATATGAATTTTTGTATAGTTTCAAGGGGTCCATACCTGACCTTCATTAGTTGGTCAAGAGTCGTATCGGGTTTCAAGCTGTACTTGAAATGGTTAACAAACTATGAAATTAAGTCTTCAAGAGAGGATATGGATCCTCTTGGTAATGCATGGTTCCAGTCTAAGACTTTTTTCATTAGGGACATAGGGAAGATCTGCATGATGGTATGCAGCCAGGCTTGTAGTAACAAGCACTTGGAATGAAAGGTTATTAGGTGATCATTTGGATCACCTTCATTGTTGTATTTGGTGAATTAGAAAATGGGGATGCCCAGTGAAAGTGTTATTAGTGGGACAATAGGATTAATGGGATCATCTTGGTAGAAGTCCATTATCTTTACTATTTGGGTTTTGGGATCTTTAAGCTTCTATAATTCTTCCATCAAGTCTTGGATCATTTGGAATGCCTCATCTAGTACTTGGGGCATTCTTGTTGGTTATGGTGTTTGCAAAGATGGCTATGGTATTAATTAGAAGACTTGTGGCCTTGCGATGGGTTGTGGTAAAGAAGTGAAAGGTTGGGTTATGGTGGTCATGGATGGACTAAATGAAGAAAAGGATGTTGATATGCTTATCCCATGGAAGAGATAGGTATGACCGAAGTAACTTTAGTGGTTTGAGGGATCAATTGTTGGAATAGGTCCCCTATGAAGGTTTTCAATTTGGGCTTTGTATCAAAATCATTGTGTTCTTCTTACTAGTCCTCCAAACTAAGCTTTTCACTTTGTTTGTCAATACCAATCAATTGAGAAATGATGCATGCCTAAGTGTCAGTAAGTGGGAGTTTGTCATAGGGAGAGGATATGTAGTCTTTTCCATTGTGATGGATTAACTCGAATTTACACTTGGCTTCAACCTTTATGGGAGGAAGGAATAGTTTGGCTTGGATTTTCTCATAGATATAGTTGTAGTGCTCTTCATTGAGCATAGCAAAAGCTAGGCTTTGCCCTTGTAGCCTAAGCAATTGTCTATGCTCAGCTATAGCTAGGTCTCTAGGATCATAGATCCTCACTCCATCCTAGTCAGATGTTGTGTTGATCTTGTCTATGGACAAAATGGCAGACTTGATGAAAGACATTATCAAAAATGTTGATTTGAACCTTTTACTATTTTTTGGTAAAAATTTAAATAAGTTGGGATTTTCTAATAGTGCAGTTAACTATAAATGGAAAAAAATATTTGAAAGTATTGTTGTAGTGTAAATGGTGTACAATGCCCTTTGGAAAATGGTGTTGTGGTATTGAAGTTGGTAAACCCAACTATGCTAGGTAGGATTTATGCTATGGAGTGTGAGCTAGATCCTAGTATTCTCTAGCCCACTACACTATAGTAGATGGTGGAAAATGGATTTTCACTTGGGAAAACCAAACTAGAAATTTTTTTCTAAAGGTTATGTACATTAGTTTTGAAAGGTTGATTGTCAAAATTTTGGTTTTCTCCCAGAACTACATTGGAGTCCTGGCAGTGACTAAGTTGGCTTCTTACCATAGGATTTTATAGTAGATATTTTGGATTTTAAAATGGCCTACATTGGTGTTTAAGTTCTAAATG
Organism: Gnetum montanum; assembly: GCA_015680685.1. Taxonomy (NCBI): domain Eukaryota; kingdom Viridiplantae; phylum Streptophyta; class Gnetopsida; order Gnetales; family Gnetaceae; genus Gnetum; species Gnetum montanum. The sequence continues at coordinate 1,121,773 of MNCI01026399.1, read as the reverse complement.
TAGGTTTTAGAAGGGATAAATTTGTAGGTGTTTCTATTGACTATGCTAGGTTTTATAAAATCTAGCAACTGCTATGAAAATGCATTGAAAACCCAAATCACTAACCACAACTACAATGGGTGTTGTAGGTAGGAGTTGGGATGGCAAAAAAAATTTTGGGTTGAGAATTTGGGTGGAGACCCTTCTTCTAGCATTAGAAATTATAGCATTTGAAAAATTTGGTTGCTAGAAGACTAAAAATTCCAAGTGTAACAACCTAGCTTTAGATCCTAAGGGCCTTCGAAAATAGGATCCAAAGTGTCATGGACAATCTTGTCGATCACCTAAGGATTTACAAAATGTAAAGAAAAATGAATTAACACAAATTAAACTTGGAAATATATCTATACTACAAATGAACTGAAAACTTTATTGAATGAAAGTAAAAGCTCAAAGAGTATATATAGTGTAATCAAAGCACAAAAATATGGCTTGAATGGAGCTTGAAGCTTGTTAGAGTCAACAGGTTGTGTTCTGTAGTTAATCTCCATGGTCTAGGTACTCTCCAATTCCAATCTCTTGCAACTCCTTGCTAGTTTTTGTTCAAGTCTACAATTTTGGCTACAGATGATGGTAACAATGATGTATGCTTTTGTTCCAATGGTACTACACTGAGGATCTCTAGTGCTTAGTGTAGATGTCAAATAAGATGCAAAAGTCAAGGTTGCAAAATAAGGCTATGGGTTGTACAAATGCTTATTTGAGATTGCTCAAAATTATTGAAGTGTAAAACATGAATATGATGTTTAAGCTTGGATTTTATAGGTTTTAGGTTGTTAATTTCATGTTGCAAATTACTACCATGATTGCTAACAAATGGGTATCTATTTGCAAGTGTAACAACTATGATTTCTAGCATAGTTGACCATTTCTGATAAGTTTTGATGCACCAAGGCTCAAAATCCATCCACATACTAAAAATAGTAAATAGACTTTTGTGACTATGCTAGCCTTCACCTCAACTACACTAGCCTTAGAGGACTATGCTGGAATCTGTTGGAATCTACTAAAATTTTGGTGACTACGTTGGCCAAATTTTATTTGCTAGAAATCCATGATGACTATGTTGGCCATGCTACCAATTTCGAAAAATGTTATGACTATGCTGGCCATTGTTGGAAGAATGGAAAACCCAACAACACCAACATTGGGCTTGCAACTATGTTGGGCTTTGTGGTAACTATGTTGGGTGTTGTTGGGAAAATGAAAACCCAACACCATCTACATTGGAGGTAGATGGTTTTAGCGTAGTTAAGGCTATACCTCTACACAAACCCATGAAAATGCCAAATTGGGTAGTCCCCAAGGCACTTTTAGCCTTCACAAGCCCATATATAGATATAATAGCACTTTTTTTCACTTGGGAAGTGAGGTAGTAACAACTTATGAGGCATTTTTCAACCCGAACAAGTTAAAGTATGCAAGATTGTAGTTGATGGGTTATTGACATTACATTTACAATGAAACCTTGCCTCAAGTTAAATGGAAAAGGTTACAGGTCACAACATGTATTTTCTTGGTGGTGTTTCACTCATGTATGGAGGAACCACAATAGTGAATCTAACCACTAGATTCGTGAACAAGTGGAGGAGCAAGTAGGAACAAGTGGTGGGGATCCATCTATGTACAATCTTGTAATGAGTCACCTTAATGAAGTGACTTAAATGATCAGCCAAAGGGAGGAAGGTGGATCAATATTCTTAGTCCAAAAAACATAGCTACTCACAACATCAAATCCTAGTGCCTAAGAGGTGATGGTATCTCTCTCACAATAATAGTAATTGCTAGAAATCTTTAGGAATGCCACTACCTTTTTAGTGGGCTTGCAGGAGGAAGAAGGGGCAACTATATTGATGATGCAATACCAAGTGTATGAGACAACAACAAAAGTGATTTTTGACAAGTCGCTGAAGCTATGAATGCACCTGCAATGCCTGTACTAGATGTTTCTACACTCAGAGATGTGCAAATTTTTGCAAGAACTATCAATTGAAGACTGAGTGCAACCCAACATGAGGAATTGCTGGAATGACTAGTGGGAACTGGATAACCAATTTCAGATAATTTTAATTTTCTAGATAATATCATCATAACCTAGTCAGAGTTGCTTGAAGCAAAGGGCAAATGCATCATTCTAGAAGGGTAACTTGAAATGGCTCAAGCACAAAACCAATGCTTGGCCATGGAGGTTGCTAAATTAAGAGCCCATCTTGTTGATCCCATGCTCCTGAATCCTGCACTAACAAGAGATGAAGCTTTTCAATAGCTTTAGGATAGACTCAAATAAGTTGAGGCATAGATGATGATGACCATCTTTGACTAGTCTGTAGTTGAGGCCAAAACATATTTAGTTTAGAAGGACTTGGTTCAGATGCATCAAGAGAATAAAATGTTGACCATAGAAAATCATTGCTTGCATAATGTTGATGTGTAGAATTAACAAATACAAAAATTCATTCATCAATAGTAGGAGTAGCTAGCTAAAGTGAACACTAAGCTTAGAAGATTGGCAGCAGAGAATAGAAATCTCTCCATGAAGGAAGTCCATGCCTTATGCCAAAAATTTGCAATTGAGATTGTTGCCTGTAAGAATGAGGCTCTTAAATTTGAGAGAGTTAAGAACTAGTACAAAGATTAGGTTAGCCTATAGAAAGAAGCTAATGAAAGACACATCTAGATGGCTAAGGCAAAAGTCAATGAGACTCTCCAACAACTCAAGCAAGGAAAATAAGTATGACAATCTATCAACGATGGGATATATGCCTACAACTAAGTAGAGATCCACATGAAGGAGTTGCAAATAGAAGAGATGACTGAATACATGGAGCTTGCCAATCTTAAATATGAAAACTGATGAAAGAGGTTACTCTAGTAGTTACTCTAATTATTAGAGTGGTTACTCTAGTAGTTACTTTAGCAGTTATTCTAATTATTAGAGCGGTTACTCTAATTATTACAGTAGTTGCTCCCAAGCCCATAAATACAGTGTCCAAGCGCAAAATTGGAGAGAAATATTTTAGTAGTCAAGTAGTGAAACTCTTGTAGTCTGTTTGAAAGTTAGAGTATTTTCCAAGTGCTTGCAGCAAGAGGTCTAAGTGTGGATGGATCTTTATTTGAGCATTGTGTACCTAAGCACACCTTGTGTATGGCAATAAAGATGAGCTCTTTGATTCATCCTTGCAGCACTTGAGATTTTTTTTCTTACGCATTTATTTTATTTTATTTTTTTATGCATTTATTTTATTTTATGCACTTTACATTTTTGTTATTAGCAAAGAAATTCATTTTGATCAATTAAGCAAATTGTTAAATTACACAAGCACAACCACTTTGAGCATGCGTGTAATGCTTGGTAACCCAGTAACTATTAGTGTTTGGTAATCTCAGCAGTGTTGCACTGGTTCAGGATGTGTACGGAAAGTGGGAATAGATGCTGGTGTTAGGATTAGTTAGAACTTAGTTAATGAGTAGTTAAGTTAAATTATTCACTTAGTTACCTCTCTCCTTCCCTACTAGTGTAGGACATAAAAACATAAAAGCTATAAAAATCATATGCCTTAAGCTTACTTAACCATACAATCGTGACATACAGGTAACATTGGGAAGACAACGATCAACCAACTCGTCCTTGTTCCACAAGGGCACATAAGCACTTAGTCCTTGGAATTTGGCTGAATCGTGTGTGAAACTCTCATATTCGTATGGTTGAGCATAGGGGTACCTCACCGCTCATCATTGGCATCGTTGCTAGGGACTTAGTTGTTTGTGTGCTAACTAGAACATAGGAAATCATTCACATCGTTGGAATGAACCCCTAGGGTTGGTTGAGAAAATAATAAAAAAGAATACATTTCACATTGAACAGACAAGTATGTCTCATTGTTCGTACGAAAGTGCCTTATCGCCTAGGTTTGAAATAGGAAATAGTCGACGGCGTAATACACATGACGTTGATCCACCAATCCCTCAACAAGTTCGATTGGTATATATTCATCCCAATGTGCATATACTAGACTTCACCTTTATCCTCCATCAATATGAACAATTGTGTTGGTGAGACATAGAAGGTAACATAGTGTTACCTTCCAATCATTCAATCCCGAGCATGCTTCTTCATGTTCTCACACGAATTGGCATGCTGCACTTACATGCAGAATATGTTGTGCAAAACCATGACTTAAGAGAATACCATCCCACAGAGGCATAGCATCAAAGGGACTTACAAAAGGAGAGACATCATAAGTCTTTGAAGGGTAAGTGGTCCTAGGATTCCCCACATGTCTTAAGTGAAAATGAGGGTGGTGAACCTACCTCAGGCAGTCGGCCATACAATGATGTTCCTCCCCTTAACTTTGGCCAAGGGTTGTGTATCAGAATTTTTATTCCACTATTCATAACCTAGGTTCTGATACCCACGAGCACAAAGGGTCCAAAAAAGGGACACGAACTCATGATAAAGGTGGACATTCTAATCACAATCGCTATCGGGGCTAAGACTGTAGAAGAGAAGGTAGCAGACATTGTCATGTTGATAGTTATCCTTCTTCTTCACCTTCATCATCTCCTTCACCCTCTTCTTCAATATCGAAATGTGGTCATAAAGAAAAAGACCATGGGAATAAAGGTATACAAAGTGGAAGTCATACACAAAACAACCAAGAAAGGGGACAAGGGCACTCTAGAGAGTCATGACATAGAAGAAGGGAGAGTAGGGAACAATGTAGGCATCATAGACACCATGGATGAGATGATCATGATAAACCCCTACTTGCTACTCAAAGTGTGTTAGACATAACTAAGGCTGTTAGAATTCCAACAAGGCACTAGAAAGATAGTAGGATCAAGAGATTAGATATGAACAATATCCCACGATTTGAAGGGGGATATAACACTGATCCTCAAAATCATTTACAAGCATTCCATGATGCGTGTGCCTTATAGAACATAGAGAACAAATGGAAAAACCTTAAGTTGTTCCCACAAACATTAGTTAAAGAAGTGGAAAGCTGGTACTGGTCTTTAGAACCAAAATCCATTCATAGGTGGAGTACTATGTTAGAACTATTTAATGACAAGTACCAAACGTACTCCTGAGTGTCTAACTTGCGAAAGAAAATCCAAGGCTAAAATCAAGGAGGAGATGAACCCTTGGATGCTACCATGGACTGATACTATGCACTGTTACATCATTGTCCTAGCCATGGTTATTCACAAAGGGAGCAACTATGCCATCTCGTGGATGGGCTTAAGGCATGAAATGAGAAGAAACCTTGGGACTTATGCCCAAGGGAGACTATCTAAGCTTAGGTTCCATCAAATTCAAAGACTATTGGAGTAAGTTTCTAAGGAAGAAGGTGAGCTATGAAAGAGAGAAAATTTGGAAGAGTATAACTGAGATCCTTCCCTCCAGAAGAGAGGAGTAAGATTTTGTGAGGATGAAGAAGAGTCACCACTCGAAAAGATGGTGAATAGGAAAATTTTGCCTATCCAAAAGATGATATCAGAAGTTTCGGCAAAGGTAGACCAAATGTGGGATTCCATAGATAATAGATTTCAAACTGTTCTTAAAATAGTAGAGGAGTCTAGAGAGCAAGGTCATGAGAAATGAAAAAAGAAAGAGGCTAAACATGCATGTAGCAAGGGTAAGGTCAAAGTTGCCATCATTAAAGAGGTTGTGGATTCGGAAACAGACAATGATAGTGGATGTGAGATATGTCAATATGACCATCCTAAGGGATGTTGCCCTATAATCTCACATCTGCAGGAGTCTGAGGTGTATGCACTCAACCCATGATTAAACAAAAGGTAAACACCTCAAAGGTTACCTTATCCTCAAGGTAACCCAAGGCAGTTTCACCAACCCTTAACATATTATCCTAGTGGAACTCCACCATAGCCGATTGAGCAATATCAACAGTGGTAGCACCCAAAATCATGGGAAATGGCACCACCAAGGCAACAATATCCTTACTGATAACCTGACCCGTATGGATATTATGTGCAGCAGCCAATCTCCCCATGTGACTCTACTAGTCACATCACTCCTCAACATCACTACTAAGCTCCCGAGTATTATGGGACTCCCTATTCTAGGGACAATATTCAACAAGCATATCATCCTTCTCATCTGGCCACATATCTTCCACCAATAACTTCACTACCACTTGCTCCCGTGATGTAAGGTGAAATCCCTATCCAACTACAGCAACATAATACCACAAGGGCTATTAACTCTCAACCTATTGTTGGTTCTAACAACCACAAGAAGAAAATACCTTTCTTTAGAACCAACAGTCCAACCAAGCCCTTGCAATTGATGCATCAGTATCAATCAAAAATTTAGAGCCTCCTTCAACTCAACCACTACACTCAATGCATATTGTCATGCTAACACATGCCGTCACCAATTGGATCAAAGCTGGCCACCTTTCCAGGAAATTATCTGATCCTAGGAGTCCTTTGATATACTTACAAATCACTAGAAATGCACTGTGCAGGGGTCTTTTGGATTCAAGTTTTGGTGTCACCTTGATTTCTTAAGAAATGTACAAGGCTTGAAACCTACCTCCATTGAAAAAGAGCAACATCCATCTAGAGTTGGCCAACCAGTCCATCATTGTCCCATTGGGACTGGTGGAAGACATTTTTACCACTATTTATAGGTGGTCGTACCTAGTTGACTTCCTAGTGATTCAGGTAAAAAATGGTAAGGGGGACTTCCCAATCATAATGGGAACAGCATGGCTAAGCACCATCGACACATGCCTAGGAATCCATGATCTTTCCCTAGAAATATCAAAGGAAAATACATTCAGAAAGATTAAGAAGAAGAAAGTTCCATGCATCGCATACAATGACACAAGGTGTAATTGTGTGCAGATGTCATGGTTTGTGCAAAGTTTATAATTTCTTGCATGCAATCAGTGTGCACAAGTGATTAACATACAAAGATTCCTATATGTAGCAGCCACATGATAGGAAGACACCTAGTGGCTGATAGTTGATCAAGAAAGCAGTTCACTCATATGCATGGAACGAACTGAGGGTTTGACTTGTGCTTGCATTAATAGCATAGATGCATTAGAGTAAGTCCATCACCAACTTCCAAGTCTTAACCTTGAAAATATCAACTAGGGGAAGTTGGAAATCCCAAAGAAATTTAAGTAGGAGCCCCTCGAGTTGAAATCATTGCCCACTGGTATGGAATACATGTTCCTTAAAAATGGAAAATTGGTAATTATCAATGCTAAGCTTACTCCTCAATAAAAAGAAGAACTGCTGAAGGTAATAAATAAATGGTCAAAAGCCTTTGCTTGGTCATATCTTGAATTAACTAGAATAGATCCTAGGATATGACAACATAGAATTTACACTAACCTCTCCATGAAGCCTTGTAGACAACTGTAGAGGTGATTGAACCCTAAGTTGAAGCAAGTAGTTAAGGAAGAAATCGAACAACTTCTCAAGGCTAGGTTCATATACCCCATTGCTGATAGCGAATGGGTTAGCCCCTTAGTTATTATGCCTAAAAAAGGAGGCAAATGGAGGATGTGCATAGATTTCAGGCTACTGAATATGGAAACATTCAAAGATCACTTTTTGTTGCCATTTGTTGACCAAGTCTTAGATACCATTGCAGGGTATTGCTACTACAATTTTCTGGATGGATACAATGGATATAATCAAATAAAAATAGCCCCAGAAGACCAAGCCAAGACTACATTCACCAGTCCTTAAGGAATGTTCACATACAAATAGATGTCGTTTAGCTTATGCAATGTCCTTGCGACATTTCAACAATTAGTTCTAAGCATCTTCCAACAACAGATAGGAAATGGTGTATAAGTCTTTATGAACGATTTCTCCACCTATGGAGCAAACTTTGATCAAGCCTTGGACCGATTAGAGCAAGTGTTAAAAAGATGTGTAGAAACTAATTTGAGACTCAACTGGCAGAAAAGCCATCTGATGGTCTAAGAAGGCATAGTACTAGGACACAAAATCTCACACTCAAGGATAGAGGTAGACCCTGAGAAAATCAAAGTTATCCAAGGAATTACTCATCAACTGGAAACTGTCAAAGATATTCGATCATTCCTTAGACACAGTGGCTACTATAGGATATTTATTAAGAACTTTTCAAAGGTTTCCAAACCATTGGTGGAATTAACAAAAAAGGATGTACCTTTTGAATGGACCAGGGAATGGTTGTAGTGTTTGCACTAGAAAATTTTAAACACTATGTATTTGGATATAAATTATATGTACATACAGATCATAGTGCAATTTAGTTCCTCATGAATAAGCAAATGGTAAGCCCTCGTATCATATGATGGCTTGTAATCTTACAATAGTTTGATCTTACGATGATCAATTGTAAAGGCACCGAGAATGTAGTTGTTGATCATTTATCTCGGTTGCGATGGGACAACAAAGAGGATGAGTATCCAATTTCTGATCATTTCCTTGATGAATTCCTCTTTTTTGGTGTAGTGATTAATCAATCACCCATGGAGACAAATTGGTACAGTAGCATTCTTACCTATCTCCTCACCCAACAAACACCGAAATAGTTAAACCTTAAGAAGAAACAACAGTTTCTTCATCAAGCCAAGTACTTTATGGAGATTAATGGGCAACTTTACAAAGTGTGTACTGATGGCTTGGTTTGATGGTGTGTTCATGATATAGATCAACTACAAGTTCTTCAAGACGCTCATGAGGGTCCTTGTGGGGGTCATTACACTGGGAGATGAATGACCATCAAGATCTTGCTTGCAGGATATTATTGGCCTACATTATTTTGGGACGCCCATCGTTTCATCCAATCTTGTGAGCATTGTCAACATGATGGGGGAATGACTGCTAGAATGGAGTGTCCACAACAATGGATTCAACCATTAGAACCTTTTGACATTTGGGGAATTGATTTTATGGGGCCGATTACACCAATGTCCAATGGAAAAGCTTATATTATTGTTGTCATTGATTACCTAATAAAATAGGCCAAATCAGCTACTGTTAAATATTGTACATCATCTACAGTTTCATGATTTTTTCAACAAAAAATCATAAATAGGTTTGGTGTGTCGCATGCACTTATTTCAGACAATGGTACATACTTTACAGGTGCAACTTTTCAGAAATTAATGCAACACTTAGGGGTTGAGCATAAATTGACTACACCATACCACCCCCAAGTGAACGGTCAAGCCAAAGTCACCAACAGGGAGATTACGAAAATATTAACAAGAACTATTAGCAAGTTTAGGTGAGACAAGAGCACTAAATTGAATGATGCTCTTTGGGCATACTGCTCAACATGGAAACTCCCAATAGGCTACTCTTCCTATGAGTTAGTGTATGGTAAATTACGAATTCTTCCCATTCAAACTAAGCTCCATGCACTATCCATGACATGTGACCTCAACCTTGACCTTGACCTAGCGTAGAAACAACAGTTAGTAACCCTTAACTTGCTAGATGAAAACCAACTAGCTGCTTTGTCATCTAATGAATTTCATAAGGCATTCAATAAATAGCGTCATGACTTAACGATTAGGAAAGTTAAATATCAATCGGGAGATAAGGTTCTCTACTGGAATCCCACACATGTGCCAAACGTACTAAATTTCAAACACTGTGGAAAGGACCTTATATTATTTATGCAACTTTTTCTTTAGGGTCCATGACAATATACAAACCTGAGAGCTTAGAAAAGAAACTATTGGTCAACGTGCAACAAACTAAACCTTTCCATGAGCTTAGGATAGCTAGTACACATGCTACCTCTGTTAGTGGACAACCTTGCTCACTATTTCGGATTTGCTCCTTCCAACTCAGTCATGGGAGAGATGGATACCTATGGTAACCATTCTAGGCCCTTAGTTCTTTTTGAATTTTTGTTTTACACATTTTTTTTACACATTCTTTCAACTTTTCTTATTTTTGTTTTACACCATCATTCATGTTTTTACTGTTTCTTTGTTTGCTTGATTTACTTTTATTCATCATCTAATAAGTGCTCATGATGGTGGACTGAATTATATCATATTGATTACTAATGTTTGGCTTTTACCTTTGAATTATGATGCTGATATTAAGATATGGTTCTTTTAGTAAAATAGGCAATGAGTTCATGCCATCCACTCATCCATACAACTCTATGGTCTTCTTTGGCTTGGCACTGTACAATACCATTTTTCTAAGTAAACTTGTTAATGAATTAGTGGTTGGGTATTTTTCAAACCAAGAAAAGACTCAAAGGTTGAAAAGGGTGTGACTTCAAGAGGATTCGATGCATTGGTGTTGGCCATTCTCTTGGGTGCTTGGATGCTTTTTCTTGGGTTTTCCGCCATTTTGACATTGTTCAAATATCAAGAAGTTGAGTGAATAAAAATAAGTCTTTGCATGGTGTGGTTCTCACGCATAAACATAAAAAACAGAGAGAGAAAAAAAAAGAAAAAAAAGGTGAGAATTAAAAGCACACCCCTTAGACATAATAAAGCAATATGGGCTACAAGTGTTGGTTATGGCACTGGAAAGACATGTTACCCATGCCTGAAGGTTCCCTTTAACTAAGGCCCTTTCTCACTTCCTGCTTCTCCATCTCACTCTCCTTGGGATGGTGGTTACTCTTTGTGGAAGCATTCTTGTTGCCTCGAAAGGATGGATTGGCCAAGTGTATTGATGTGAGGTCACTGAATGTGGTTGGTTTGAGTCTGGATTTGGGATGAGTTCTACTCAATTATCTTAACCATGAAATACATAAGGGGCTTTACACAACCTTATTCTTGGGATTCCATTCCATTCTCTCCTCTCCATCTTTCTTCCCATTTTCCACCTCTTTGCTAGTTTTATTCTTAGTCTGTTCTGGGTTGATGCATTGTTTTTCTTTGGTGAATTCTCGTGGGTAAGTTTTTAACTTTTTCTTCCAAATGACATTCCTAGAGCCTATAGACTCTTTGGTTTGTGGGTTTGTCAAGGCATAAAGGGCATGAGCCTACTTTGGGGAGGATCCACTAGCATTTCGTTTTGGTGCAATTATTAACTTCTTTCCCTTAAACATTTCCTACAATCAATCATTTCTTGTTTCATCCCCATCCATGACATCCATTTTATTGGTGTTGCCGCTGATATTTTTCATCTTTCTTGTTCCTCATGTTTTTCCATCTTATAGCTACTAGAGGTTCGCTCTTAGTCGTGGGGGCCTTGGCACAAATTTTTCAATTTTTTCCATTTTACTAATTGCCTAACCCCTACACCTAGGGTAGTTGCCAGTGATAAATCTTTGAACCAGTTTCTTCCATAATCACAACTCAGCCAATGCACTTCATATCGAGGCAAGGTATCAACTACATTGTGGATTATCTATCCTTGCTCATTTGTGACTGTGTTATGTGTGCAGATGGTGATCATACAAACAATGGACTGGGCTTGGAGGAAGCACTCAGGATGGACAGGAACTAGAGCATTTATGAAAGAAGCAAGTTTGGTGGCATGGCTATGGATAAACAACGGAAGGCGTAATCTCGGCATTGGTGGCAACATGCTCCATCTTCTTTCTCTCTCTCTTTTTCTCTTCAAGCTATCAAATAAAGGCTTGGATGTCATTTATGTATGAGTGTTCATCATAATGGTCATGAACACTAATGTTGTAATATGCTTATTGATCCATTCATTGGGCACATTGAGTCTATCACCCCATTCCATCGTCAGTTGTCAATTAGTCAATAATCCCATACTTTCCCAATATTTTGTAAGGAACTTGAGGACAAGTTTTCATTCAGTCATGGGGGTATGATGAGAGCAATTACTCTAGTAATTACTCTAATTATTAAAGTGGTTACTCTAGCAGTTACTCTAGTAATTATTCTAATTATTAGAGTGGTTACTCTAGCGGTTACTCTAGCAATTACTCTAATTATTAGAGTGGTTACTTTAACGATTACTCTAGTAGTTATTCTAATTATTAGAGTGGTTACTCTAGTGGTTACTTTAGCAGTTATTCTAATTATTAGAGTGGTTACTCTAATTATTAGAGTAGTTGCTTCCAAGCCTATAAATATAGTGCCTAGGTGCACAATTTGAGAGAAGTCTTTTAGCAGTCAAGTAGCGAAACTCTTGTAGTCTGTTTGAAAGTCAGAGTATTTTCCAAGTGCCCACAATAGGAGGTCTAAGTGTGGACGAATCTTTATTCTATCATTGTGTACCTAAGCACACCTTCTGTACGGCAATAAAGATGAGCTCTTCGATTCATCCTTGCAGCACTTGAGATTTATTTTCTTACACATTTCTTTTATTTTATTTTCTTATGCATTTATTTTATTTTATGCACTTTAAATTTTTGTTATTAGCACATCAATTCATTTTGATCAATTATGAAAATTTTTAAATTACATAAGCATGAACACTTCGAGCATGCGTGTAATGCTTGGTAACCTAGTAACAATTAGCGTTTGGCAATCCTAGCAGTGTTGCACTAGTTCAGGATGTGTACGGCAAGTGGGAAAAAATGTTGGTGTTAAGATTGGTTAGAACTTAGTTAATGAGTAGGTAAGTTAAATTAGTCACTTAGTTACCTCTCTCCTTCCCTACTAGCGCAGGACATAAAAACATAAAAGCTATAAAAATCATATGCCTCAAGCTTACTTAACCATACAATCGTGACATACAGGTAAGCTTGGGAAGACAACGATCAACTAACCCATCCTTGTTCCACAAGGGTGCATAAGAACTTAGTCCTTGGAATTCGACTCGATCGTGTGTGAAATGCTCATATTCATATGGTTGAGAGGAGGGGTACCTCATTGCTCATCAGAAACCTAGCAATGTTGACTGTCAAATGGTTGTGGTTAGAATTGGAGAAGCAGGTGGCAAACTCATACTTATTGTGTGAGGTAGAGTTCAAGCATCACAAGGAGACCAAGCAAAAACTTGAGACTGCAAATGTTGAACTTGAAATTCTTAGGGCAAGATTTACTGATCAAAGATCAACTCCTGAGAACCTGGTTAGAAGAATGAATGACTACCAAGAATTGCTAAAATATAATAAGGGTGTTTGACATAGAATAAAATTTTTTTTACCTCATTTGTTAATGTCAAGGAGTTGTTTCCAACAATGTCCTATCCTTGGGATGTTCCCATTCTCACCCACATTGGCAAAGCTGCATGGATCACGCATGATCCTGGTAGTAAGGATGAGAAGATGAAAGCATTGTTGGATGCTTTCCATCTTCCATAAAAAGTTGTAGTCGCAACAAGACAATCATAACAGCCTCAACTACCACATGCACCTAAAGCAGGAGAGGGTCCCTCAGAACCTCAAGGGCCTCCACCACCTAGGATCATTTAATCTTCTTCCTTGTCTTTAGACCATCAAAGGAATTATGTTTATAAATTTTATCTTGGTGTTGAATTTTGTAGTTCTAAATACTAGAAAATTTTGTGTTGATTGTATATCCATACACTTGGACACTAAGCATTTGTTTGTATTTGTCATATGTCTATCATTAGTCAATAATCCCATACCTTCACAAATTTTTAAAGAACTCGAGGATGAGTTTTCATTCAGTCATGGGGGTATGATGAATCATAGATTTGCTACATTAACTGGGCCCTGTTGACTAGGCCTCAACGACATAGTGTTTGTTTTTGCCTATAAATACACACTCACTTGTCATTTTTATGACATGTCTTATCATAGTTGTAATGGAGCTCTTGCAATTTTGTCATTTGAAAGTTAGAATATTTTTCTAAGTGCTCACAATAGGAGTTAAGAGTGTACGTATCTTTATTCGAGCACTATTATACCTAAGCATTGCAGTGTGTGCAGCAATAAAGATGAGCTTTTGATAAACCTTGCAGCACCTTGAAATAGATTATTTATTTATTTATTTATGCATTTAATATTTTATGAAATTTCTTTTAATGCTTAAGTGAGTAAATACTTAATTAGGTTAAATTAATCTAGGTTAAGCAGTCATTAATTACACACATAAGTACAACCACTTCAAGCATGTAGATGACACTTGGTAATCCCAGTAATGTTTAATGTTTGGTAGCCCAGTAGCATTATACATGTTTAGGATGTGTATGGCAATTGGGACTAGATACTTATATTAGGATTAGTTAGACATTGGTTAGTTAGTTAGATTAAATTAGCAATTAATTTACTTCATCCCTTCCATTTTTTATTACAAGAACTTAAAATATAAAACATAAAAATGATAAAAATCATATGCCTCAATTATACTTAACCGTACCTTTGCATATCAAAAGTGTAATTGGGATGACAAAAAATGACTATTAGGGCAAGTTCACTTCTTAAAGACTAGTGTACTGGAAGACATAGCATCCATAGAATTCAATTGGATCACGCATGAACGCTTAGTGATTTGTATGGTTGAGCGTAGGGGTACTTGCCACTTATTACCAAGACTCCTCAAACTAAATGATCTAAGTAATCAATTAATTTAATGTTTAATTCCTTATTTTATTTTGTTAAGTAATGGTATTTTTATGTGGTTGTAATTGGTCTTATGGTGGTGAAGCTAGGATGACATAATGCAATGTCACTCGCAAAGATATGGACTAGGTTTGAAAGTTGCATAGATATGTATGATGATCATTTTAACCATAATTGACATAAGAACCTCTTATAAATATGGTATAATATCTTATGTTCTAATCTCTACAATCCATTCTCATTCCATTTCCACCTCACTATTGCATACAATTATGTGTCTAATAATGTTGTTTAGTATAGTTCAAGTTCCAAATAGCAACATAGATATGATTGACATTCAAATTCCAATGTACCCATGGACACCTTACGAGATGGTTATACAAGGACATTTTGATCAAGAGCTTGCTTTGGGGAGGTTTCACTTATGCAACTCTTAAACATCTAGGCTATGAACCACCTCCACATGCCCAAGTCATTCAAGTCTAGTTTAATTGATATTTACATCATTATTTGATTTATTTTCTCTATATTCTATGAAATAATACTTTTTCAACCCTAGTTTTTATGATTTACACTTTGAAAGCATTTTAAGATCCTCATTCACACTTATTCTTATTATCTTCATAGCTTTTATGCTTGATTAACCTTATTTTGGCTCTCATTCGATTCCAAATTCACTTAAAAATTCCTATGAAACTAGTAGAAAATTTGAAGGAAAATTGTCTTAAGTAGTTTTGTTAGCACAATAGGAGGGACTAGAAATTAGGGAAATTATAATCATAGTAGGATCCACATCTAGAATTCAATGGTCACTGATCAATTTTCAATATTAGATTGGAGCAGCATCAATTACAGAAATGTGATTGTGTGCCTGACTCATCCACAGTAAATAATTAACACGCATAGCAATGGTGGTAATGGGTAAATGTTACAAGGATGAGATGCTTATAACAATGAGTTATTATAAATACCTGCAGAGTTTGGAGGATAGGGTAGGCATCTTCATAAGCTATTAAATTGCATTCAATTGTGAGTATCTCTAACTTTGTGCATTAAGTAGCCCTAATGCATAGAACACTGGTAGTAACAAAATAGCAACCACATTTTTGAAAAGAGATAGAGTTGAAGAGAGATAATAGCATAGCAAAGAGCAGGAGGTAAGGTAATGTTTTGTTCTTGATATCACTTCATGAAGATGTTCATAAGGTATTTTTTGAAGAAGGATAGGCTAAAAGAAATGAGAAAATGCTTAGTTATCTTGCTTTCGTTTGCTCTAGGTCTTTCCTATCTTCGATTTCATTGAAGTCAGTTGTAACATTGTATTTCAATATATATGTAGAAGGTGAAGCTTGCTAGAGGATAGGTATAGAGGTAAAGAGGAAACATAAAGGATCCAAAATCAAGAAGTTAAACACAAGGGTGGAAAATTTGGTATCAATCCTCAAGGTAAATGATAGAGCTGCAATATAAATGATGTTTTATGTTCCTTAAATCGCAAAACATGCTCATTTGTACATCTTTCAAGACATGCTATCACATGTTGTCTACTTCATTGAAAGCCATTTTTGACAATAATGATTTTGTAGCAACATACTGTACATTTGGAAAAGTAAATAGACGGTTGGAAGTTAGGGACTAGGCCAAAGACATGCTTAAAAAACTATTCACTTGAAATTCAAGACGTTCTATTCTACACTTTGCTGCCTTTTAATAGGTCTTGGGATCTACTCCTAACAACATTTTAAAATTTTTTCCTTCTTGTAGTTGAAACATATTTTGTTCTACTTTCTTATAATTGAAATTCCATTAACAATGTAGAACTAAAGAACTTGGAGAACCAGCCGCTTTTCTAGTTGTTTCCATGTTGAACCTAATAATACTAATGTGAAATTTCATGGAAATTCAATTGGACATAGGATAGAAGCCATCAATAGACAGAAATGTCAGGTCAATATACGTGGTGGAGCCATGGCACCGTAGATTAAATAGATTTACAAAACAAAATCCCCTATTCTCCTCTTCCTCCTCTATTCGAATGTGATTTCATAGAAACCATCTTTCTAAACCTCGATCCCTAGAATGATTTGGAAACATAGTTTCCTAATATTTTATCATCATCTTTAGTGCTGAATGAAAGTCTGATGCCTCCTCCTAAGAAGTGTAGGAGGATGGAACCCCCAGTAGCAGCATTCTACACAATTGAAATAGTTCGTGAGAAACTTCTTTTCTTTCTCATTCACAGGTATCTTAGGTCTCAATGCCCCCCATAGTCTACATATCAGTCACACTGCAAAGCATGGCAGATCCCTAAAATGATCTGGAAACACAATTTCCTAACATTTTATCACTGATGGAACCTCCAATAGTAGCAGCAGTAGCATGCTACATGATTGAAACAATCCATGAGAGATTTTCTTCTTTTCTATCTAAGTCATAGGCATCTCAGGTCTTGACGTCATCCACGGTCTGCATATCAATTGCATCGTAGAGTATGGCAGCATGACAACGACGTTTAAAGATTCAAGAGAGGCTGCATGTAATGAAGAAGCTCATTCCTAGGGAAAGTGAATGTCTAGATACGATGCGTATGCTGGATTATGGCAATGTATGTGAAATTTTTGAAAGCATAGGTGAAAGTTTTGGAGGCCATGGCAGTCCCATGCTACTTCAATGATGCCCTATTTTCACTGTCTGTAACACTTGCCTGCATTTTCTATTGACTTCACCTTCCATTCAACGGACTCGGGCTTTCAAAGAGCTTTGCCTTGCCCTCATGCATTCCCTCCCCTCATGCATTCCTTCGGCTCATCATTCTAGGACCCTTGTGATCTATACTTTCATCACAAAAGGTTTACATAATCAGAGAGTATATAAAATTATTAATATTGAAAGCCATGTATTGAATAAAAGTTCAGTGAAATTTCGTATCAAATCAAAAAATCCACTGCTATTTGATACAACATGTTTCCATTTTCCGATTCTAATGTCCAGTTAAAGTACAATTCTAAATTTCATTAGTTGGCTAAGAATTAGCAACAATCAATGTTATTAAACATAGAAAAATTCTTACAAAAATAATTATAACCCTACCTTAGATTATGTAATCTATTCCATTTTGAATCAACTTATTTTCTCACCTACAATCAATTGTAAATTTAGAATATATTCTTNAAAAAAAAAAAAAAAAAAAAAAAAAAAAAAAAAAAAACACATTGAGTATAACTCATAAGTATGTATTATTAATATGAAAAATAAAAAATATGTCCATAATGTGAAAACACTTTTAAAAGTTTGTGAACATTAAAACAAAAATACAAAAGTAGAAAAAAAAGCCATTGGATTATTGTATAAATAATTAAATATGATTTGTTTACTTTTATTATGTATTTAATTTTATTTTTATGTAAATATATTAAATTACATTATTATTTTATCTTAGTTAAATATTCAATCTCATGTTTTTAATATGTATGATATAAATATACTACATGAATTTATTATTTTATAAAAATATAGCATATTACTTTTTATTTTAATAAAATATAATATGTTATAGTTACCTTTTTATTTTATTTAAGGGTTACAAAAATATTATTTTTTTAAAAATGATATCTTACCTAGGAAATTCTATTGCATGTTTGAAATTTCTTTAATTTATTAGTAAATTAGAAATATTTTATTAGCATTGCTTTTAAAATAACCTTTAAAAGTAATTTCAATATCGTGAAATTTTAATTTCATATCTAACATATATATATATATATATATATATATGTGTGTGTGTCTAAATATATATATATATAAATATTTTTTAAGTCAAATATATTTTTACCTTAATGTGGCTTTATGCTAAAATGTTCATGCTTTTTGTTAAAGCATAGCATTATGTAATAATAAAATGTATTATGATTATGAGGGATAGAGAGGTAATGGAAATAAAATAGTATTTTATGTAATAATTTTTGAAATGAATAATTGAAGTATTGCATTTATTTATAAAAGTATATAATGTTGTCTTTTTATTCAATGTTACATGCTTTTTCAAGTAAATTATGCAACATTACATTATTATTTATAAAAATATGTAACTTTATATTTTTAATTAACGTAAATACCTCATGTTGTAACATGCATTACATGTTTCCATATGTACGCGTATGTTAGGTGGCCTCCATATCCAACAATGTGTTTACACGTTGGCATTGGGTCTCTTATTTTTTTCTAATTTCGCATGGTAATCGACTCTAACCTAAGGGGTCATTTTTATGTCTGAAGAGTATCAATAAGTTGGGGGCCTATAAATTCGTTCTTGATGGAAGAACAAAGGCACCATGAATCACTGCAAAATTGTAGTTTTGGTCCTTTTCACAGACGCTTAAAGGTTGCATACACCATCGTTATAGACCGTTGGTGTGAAAGAAGAATCTAAATGCCAATTTCAATTCAAGGCATCAATGGCTAGAGGTCAATTCCAT
Organism: Gnetum montanum; assembly: GCA_015680685.1. NCBI lineage: Eukaryota > Viridiplantae > Streptophyta > Gnetopsida > Gnetales > Gnetaceae > Gnetum > Gnetum montanum. The sequence goes on along the minus strand of MNCI01026399.1, from coordinate 1,102,792 downwards.
TTGCTTCTTCATTATGCATTTCTAGTTATCTACGCATGTAAATTTCTTGTGCAATCCACAGATTTTGTCTTACATTTGGTATCAGAGTGCTTCATCTCTATCTTGTCTTGATGCCATTACCAATTAGTAAGTGGAAGACCTATTTATGATTATGATGAGCATCCTTGTAAAATTACTAACCTCTGCAACATTGGTTGTGTGGGTCCTTTTTGCAAGGCATGACGGGTGCCTGTTTAGGTGATATTTTTGGGTTTTGAACTATGCATAAAGTTGCTTTATTTAAAGAATATTAAAAATTTTGTAATGCATAGTTTTTCCTACTTAAAATTGTAACTTGTAATCTTTATTTTTTGTACAATTAGAGAGTAGCCACAACATCTTTAATTGTGCAAAATTGTTAAAAGTTTTTAATCACATATGGAAAAGTAAATTTTGATTAATTATATGTAATATAATAAAATTTATCTCATAGGAATTTTTATTGTATTTAATATGATTAATTAGGATGATATGTTAAATTATTTTTCTTAATTTGTCCACATGGATTAAGAAAAGGAATATAATTTAACAGTTTCATTGTAAGGATATATGAATTTGTTTGAATTAAAATTTATTCTATAGGTAATTTTATGTCATTTGATTTATATTTTTACATGATTTACATTGGTAAACATGTCTTATGCTATTTTAACCTCAAATTTAGTGAAATTAGCATGTTTAATTATGCAGTTGTATAACCTGTAAGCTACTCTGATTTTAAATGTGACATTCTTGAATTAAAGAGTGATAATTATAAGGTGTGGAATGAGAGAATTCTTCTTCATTTAGGCTAGATGGACATTGATTATGCTATCCTTAAGGATGAACCACCTGTTGTTACAACAGCCAGCCATTCGGATGATAATGGTAATTCTGAAAAATGGGAGTGATGTAATTGTCTCTGTGTCATGTTCATAAAAACTAAGATCTTAGTTGGTATGCATGGTTCATTGGAATAGTATGACAATGTTCATGTTTTGTTAAAGACAATTGATGAACAATTTGATTCATTAGATAAAGCATTGGCTAGCACCGTAATAATGAAGTTCTCATCCATCATGCAAATGAGGGATATAGTGACTCAGCTCAAAACACTTGAGGTTGAGATGTTAGAATCTTTCCTTGTGCACTACATCTTAAACATGCCTCCACCATAGTACGGACCCTTTAAGATTTCTTATAACACACATAGAAACAAATGGTCAATCAATGAACTAATGACCATGTGTGTGTAAGAAGAAGGTAGACTTGCGATGGAAGTGAAAGAGAGTGTGTATCTGGTCACATAAAAAAAGAATAAAGAACGAGCCAAAGGCAAGTGGAAGGTCAAATTGCCTATACAAGCTGATATTAAGAAGGAATCCAAGTGCTCTTTTTTTTGCAAAAAGAAAGGGCACATAAAAAAGGATCATTCTAAATATTAGAAATGGCTAGAAAAGAAAGGTACTCAACTCTTACTTGTTTATTTTGAATCTAATATGATTGTTGTTGGCCATGACATATGGTGGATTGACTTTAGTTCTACAACCCATGTTACTAATTCCTTGCAAGGGGTGCAAAACCTAAGGAAGCTAGTGGAAAGTGAGTCATGCATATATTCAGGCAACAAGATGTGCGCAAATGTGGAGCCAATTGGAACATGCAAATTACTTCTAAGCAGTGGTTTTGTTTTAGAGTTGGAAAACACATTTTATATTCTAGGTTTTTCAAAGAATTTAATTTTTGTTTTAAATCTTGTATCATTGGGATTTTCCTTAAACTTTTTAGACACTATATTCAGTCTATATTATAGATCTGAACTTATTGGAAGTGGTACATTGATAGATGGCCTTTTCAACATTAATTTACAAAAGGAAACTTTTTATACTTCTATGCATGTTCATGCTAGCATTAAGAGATCTGTTATGAATAACGAATCCTCTATGTTGTGGCATCGTAGATTAGTACATATCTCTATTGAGAGAAGAAAGAGATTAGTAAATGATGGAGTACTTAGTACTCTAGATTTTACTAACTTTGACACTTGTGTGGACTGCATAAAAGGGAAGCAAATTAATATGTCAAAGAAAGGTGCTAAGAGGAGTTTAGACATATTAGAGATCATACACATAGATATTTGTAGTCCAGATATGGATGCATATGGTCAAAATTATTTCATTACCTTTATTAATGATTACTCATGATATATGTATCTCTACATGCTTCATGACAAGAGCAAAGCTTTAGATGCCTTTAGGATGTTTAAGGCTGACATAGAGAAATAATGTGGTAAGCAAATAAAGTTAGTGAGATTTGATAGAGGTGGTGAATACTATGGTAGATATACTAATTGATGAGACGCGATTCGCATGAGCCACGATATCGCATACGAGATATAGCGGCCGCCACGATATCGCGTTGTCCCCTGCGATGTCGCGTACGCGATATCGCGGTCCGCCACCAAATCTATAAATAAGAGGTGGCACTCCCCTTATTTTCCATCATGGTTTAGAAGTAGGGAAACTCTAGTAGTTTGATCACTCCAGAGATAGAATATTTTCCATGTGCCCGTAGTAGGAGTCCTTGAGTGAACGGATCTTTATTCGAGCAACATTGTACCTGAACACAAGTTGTGTACGGCAATAAATATGAAATTGATTGGATAAACCTTGCAGTGCATGGAATAGGATTTTATTTAAATGTTATTTATTACTTTCCTAGAATGTGGTATGAGTACAACTTGATTACGAGCATCTTGTGTGACTACTTGGTAACCCAGTGGCGTACCTAGGATCTACGCTTGGTAATCCCAGTGGTAGTCCCAGATGTGTATGGTTAGTCAAGGAATCAGCTGCTCATCACACTTAGGCTAGATAGATTCTCTCAACCCTTTCCTCCTAGTTAGGTACCTCAGTACGACCACTTTGAGTACGTGCGTTACACGTGGTGATCCCAACAATGATTAGCGTTTGGTAGCTGTGGTTGCATCAATTTAGGGTGTGTACAGTAAGTGCAAATGGATGCTGAAGCTAGTTAATTTAGACTTAGTCCTTAGTTAGAGTTAGTTAGCTTTCTCAACCCTTCACCTCAATAGCATAGTAGAAAAACAATAAAAGACTATAAAAATCATATACCTCGGACTTACTTAACCATACATCGTGACAACTACAAGTAAGTCTAGGAAGACAACGAATGATTAACCCCAAGTGTTCCATGGGGCGTGTAGGCATTTAGTCTGTAGATTTCAACTAGATCATGCATGCTACGCTCGTTTCGTATGGTTGAGTGTAGGGGTACCTCGCCACTCATCATTGGCGTCGTTGTCGGGGACTAAGTGTTTGTGCGCTAAGTAGGACATAAAGGGATATCACTCACATCGTTGTGAGCCTTAATGAACCTTCGGGTTAATCAAGAGAAAATTTATAGAATGGTGAATTAGCACACCAATAACAATGCCTTCTTCTCATAAGAGAAACTCACCACCTAAGGACCACACACCAGACAATCGACAACATAAAACACATAACCAAAATTAGCCAAGTGCTAAACAATATAAGATGACATATACTCATCCTGATGAGTATATCCCTAATTTTACTTTTATTCTCCATTAAGACGAACAATTACGATGGAGATATTTGCAAGGTAACATTGTATTACTCCTAGACCGATCAATCTCTCGTATGCTTTTCCATGCCTTGGCACAGACTGGCATGCAAGAATTATTTGCTGAATACATTGCAGAAGATTTTGACATGAGGGATTATTATCCCATAGATGCCCAACGTATGAGGGACTTAAGGCAGGAGAGTCAACATGCACTATTGAAGGGCAAGGTCCCGCACATCCTTAGCAAAATAGGAGATGAGGAACCCCTTATCACGGGTCCTTTATCAAATGATGTTCCCCCTCCTAACGATGGTGAGAAGGTTGGGTATCAGAATCTACGATCAATGATACATATCCTTGGTTTTGATGCCCATGAACACCAACTGTTCATAGAGGGAACAACCACTTATGCTAAGGATGGACACTTAGATCGTCACCACGATTGAGGCTGAAGCAGCTGAAGAGAAGGCAAGAAACATCATCATGGCGATGGTTCCCCTTCATCTTCTCCTTTATCCCATCACTCACCCTCTCCTTCCACATCTGGGCACAGCCACCATGAACATAAAGGTGAGGATAAAGGTAAGAAGGACAAAAGAACTTTATGGGAAAGTCGAGAGAGAGGACAAGGGAAAGGACGTAGGGAGAGTAGGGAACAACGCAGACATCATAGGCATCATGAAAGAGACGATCATGATGAGCCCCTACTCACAACTCGAAGTATGCTTAACATAACGGAGGTAGTTAGGATTCCCACAAGGCGAAAGATAGTCGGATCAAATGATTAGACATGAACAATATCCCACGATTTGAAGGGGGATACAATGCTGAGCCACAAAATCATTTATAGGCATTCCACGATGCCTGTGCCTTGTAGAATATAGAAAATAAGTGACAAAAACTTAAGTTGTTCCCAAGGATACCCACCAAGGAAGTAGAGAGCTGGTACCGGTCCTTAGAACCAGAAACCATCAGGAGGTGGAGTACGATGCTAGAACTGTTCAACGAAAAGTATCAAATGTACTCTAGAGTGTCCAATTTGCATAAGCAGATCCAAGGCTGGAAGCAAGGTACTCATGAACCCTTGGATGCTGCCATGGCCCGCTACTACATATTGTTACATCATTGCTCAGGCCATAGATAGAGGGATCAACTTCACCAGATCGTGAATGGGCTAAGGCATGAAACTAGAAGAACCCTTGGAACTTATGTCCAAGGGAGACTCTCACAACTTAGAGCCCATGAAGTTCATAGCTTGTTGGAACAAGTAGCAAAAGAAGAAGGTGAGCTATGCAAAAGAGAAAGTGCAGAAGAATATAATCGTGATCCCTCTCTTCGAAAGAAGGGAGTGAAGTTTTGTGATGAAGAGGATGAGTCACCAATTGAAGAGTTGGTGAACTAGAAAACCTTGCCGATCCAAAAATTATCAATAGAAATAGCAGCTAAGGTAGATGGCGTATGGAGTTCCTTAGACTCTAAAATTGAAACTATCTTAAAAATTGTAGAAGAGTTTAAGGTTGAACAAAGTAGTGACAAAGGTAAGAAAAAGTGAAGAGATTTAAGCCCTGCACATAATAAGGGTAAGGAGAAAATCACTAACTCCGATGTGGCTATGGACTCTGACACAGACGATGATGGTGGATGTGAGATCTGCCACTATGACCATCCTAAGAGATGTTGCCCCATCATCTCACATCTACAGGAGTCTGGGGTGTATGCGCTTAATCCAAGACTCAACCAATGGCAAACACCCCAAAGGTTGCCTTATCCACAAGGTAACCCAAGGCAGTTCCATCAACCACTAATGTATTATCCAAGTGGAACTCCACCATAGCCCATCGGATAGCATCAGCAGTGGAAATACCCATAGTCATGGGGGATGCCATCGTTGAAACATTAGTACCCTTACTGGCAGCCTGACCCTTATGGATATTATGTGGAGCAGCCGATTTCTCTAAGTGACTCTATGAGTCACACAACCCCCAACCGTCACTACCAAGTTCGGGAGTACTTCAGAAGGACTCCTCCTCTGGGAGACACTCCATACCCACACCATCCTCCTAATCCATCTGCACCTCTTCCACCACAAGTAGTTCCCATAACACCTCTTGCTTCAACAATGCAAAGGAAACTTCCTCCTCAACCACAGCAACGTCACGCTACGAGAGTTGTAAATATCCAACCTGCTGCTGGTTCTGAAAACTGTAAAATGAGAAGACCCTTCTTCAGAACCAAAATCCCAGAAAAACTCTTGCAACAACAAGTGGTTGAGCCCATGTACACTCCTCCACCATCTAACACCTCGGAGCACCCTTCCGTCCAAAATCAGAGCTTAATGCATACGGTTATGTTAACGCATACTATAACTGACTAGATTAAGGTAGGCCACCTTCCTAGGAAACTAACTGACCCTGGGAGTCCCTTAATCTATTTGCAGATTGCTGAAAATGAACCACATAGGGCTCTTCTTGACTCAGGTTCTGGAGTCAACTTAATTTCATGAGAGATGTATCATGCCTGGAACCTGCCCCAACTTAAGAAGAGAAACATTCAACTAGAGTTGGCAGACCAGTCCATCACCATTCCCTTGGGATTGATGGAGGACATCATTACCACTATGTGTGGTTGGTCTTACCTAGCTAATTTTCTGGTGATTGAAGTGAACAACAACGAAGGGGACTTCCCAAGTATAATGGAAAGGGCATGGCTAAGTACAGTAGATGCATGCCTTAGGATCCGCGATCTTTCCTTGGAAATTTCTAAGATAAATATTTATGGAAAGATCAAGAAGAGGAAAGTTCCATGCATCACATACAATGATCCATCAGGTGATGACATGGAGGAAATGCCTCCATGTAACAGGTGTGATCTTCAAACATTGAAACAAAGATGCCTGTATGTAGCAACCACACAAGAAGTAGTAGACACCCTGTGGTTGATAGCTACTAGAAGAAGTAGACAAATATGCATGGAACAAACTGAGGAGACAAACCATGTCAACAATGAAAGCATGTATACATTAGAATATGAGTGTCACGAACTTCGACCCCTTAACCTAAGATCATCAATTGGGAGAAATTGGATACTTCTTAAAAATTCAAATAGGCACTCATTATTTCGGATCTCTCCCTTACAACTCAGTCATGGGGGAGATGGCCACCTATGCTAATCATATGGGGCCCTCAGTTCTTTTCCGATTTTTGTTTTACAATGTTTTTGTCTTACACATTTCTGTTTTACAAATTTCTTTAACTTTTCTAATTTTTGTTTTACAAATTTCTTTAACTTTTCTCATTTTTGTTTTACAAATTTCTTTAACTTTTCTAATCTTTTGTTTTACAACATCGTTATACTTTTCCATCATGTAAGTTTGTCACCCAATAAATGTTCGGACTGATGGCATGAACTGTTTTCATATTGATTGCTAATGTTTGGTTTTTACCTTTAAGTCACAATGTTGATACTAAGGTATGTTTTTTCTAATATGGCAGGCAATGAGACCACTTTATCCATCCATCCACTAGTTTCTATGGTCTCTCTCAGCTTGGAAATGTACAATCCCCTTCTTAATAAGAACTTAAACGAATCAGTGATTGGGTATTTCTCAAACTAAGGAAGGACTCAAGGATTGAAAAGGGTGTGACTTCAAGGGAACTTGATGCTTTTGTGTTGGCTGTTCTCTTGGGTGCTTGGATGTTTTCTTCTTGAGTTTTTTTGCCGTTCCGATGTTACCCAACTATCAGAANAAAACTAAGTGAGAATTCAAAGCACACCCCTTAGACGAAATAAACTTGGGCTACAAGCACTGGTTATGGAACCAAAAGTGTTCCCTCTAACTAAGGCCCTTCTTGCTTCCCATTCTCTCATTTGTTTCTTCAGAATCGTGGTGACTCTTAGGGAAGGCATTCTTGTTATCCAAGTGGATGGTTTAGCCGAATGCATTAATGCAAAGTCACTGGATGTGGTTGGTTTGAGGCCAAAGTTGGAATGAGACTTGCCAAGTCACATTAATCATGAAACATAAAAGGGGCTGTACACCACCTTATTCTTGGGATTCCATTCCATTCTCTTCTCTCTTTATCCTTCTCTCCATTGTTCACCTCATTACTGGTTGTATCAGTAGTGTACATATTTTGGTTGATGCATTGTTTTCTTTTTGGTAAATTCTTGCGGTTAAGAATTTAACTCTTGTTCCAAATGACATTACCAGAGCCTACGGACTCTTTGAATGTGGGTTTGTCAGGGCATTTAGGGCATGAGCCTGCTTTTGGGAGGATCCACTGACATTCCTATTTGGAGCATTAGTTAAATTCTTTCCCTTAACATTTTGCAATTAATTTTATTTTGTTCATTTCCATCTTGACATCCATTTCATCGATGCCATAGTTGTCCCTTTTTATCTATCTTTCTTATTCCTTTTCCTTCTCCATTCTAATGCTATTGGAGGTTCGCGATTAGTCATGGGGGTACAAGGCCCAATTTTTTGATTTTCTCTTAGCCCAAAATTTTTTTATTTTCTTCCTAACCCCTACACCTTCAGTAGTCATCAATAATATATCCCCAGATCTGTATTAGCCATACCACAACCTAGCCAATGAACTTACACTGAAGCAAGGTATCAATTACATGATGATTCATTTACCCTTACTAATATAAGATTGTGTTGTGTGTGTAGATGGCGATCATACAAACAACAGATTGGATCTGGAGCAAACACTTGGAATGGAGTAGCGCTGAAGCAGCTATGCAAGGAGCAAGATCGAGGGTGCACTTACGGATGGACAATAAAGGCATAATCTTGGCATTGGCATCAGCAACACTTCTTTCTCTCTCTCTTTCTTAGTTGCCAACTAAGGCCTGATGTCATTGTAATAAGGTGTTCACCATTGTTGTCATGAACACTAGTTTTGTCAAGTCTTATAATAATGATCCATTCACATGTCATTCCATTAGTTCCATTCCCCTCAATAATTCCATACCTTCCTAATATTATTGTAAGGAACTCGAGGATGAGTTTTCATTCAATCATGGAGGTATGATGAGATGCGATTCACATACGCGATATCGTGGCCGTTGCGATATCGCATCGTCCCCTGTGATGTCATGTACACGATATCGCAGTTCATCGTCAAATCTATAAATAAGAGGTGGCACTCTCCTTATTTCCCATCCTAGTTTTGAAGTAGGGAAACTCTGGTAGTTTAATCACTCCAGAGATAGAATATTTTCCATGTGCCCACAATAGGAGTCCTAGAGTAAACGGATCTTTATTTGAGCAACATTGTACCTGAACACAAGTTGTGTATGGCAATAAAGACGAACTTGATTGGATAAACCTTACAGTGCATGGAATAGGATTTTATTTAAATGTTATTCATTGCTTTCCTAGAATGTGGTATGAGTACGACTTGATTACGAGCATCTAAGGATGTGTACGGTTAGTCAAGGAATCAGCTACTCATCGCATGCGGTATGAGTACGACTTGATTACGAGCATCTTGTGTGACTACTTGGTAACCTAGTGGTGTACCCAAGATCTATGCTTGCTAATCCCAGTGGTAGTCCCAGATGTGTACGGTTAGTCAAGGAATTGGTTGCTCATCGCACTTAGGCTAGATAGATTCTCTCAACCCTTTCCTCCTAGTTAGGTGCCTCAGTACGACCACTTCGAGCATGTGCGTTACACGTGGTAATCCCAGCAATGATTAGCATTTGGTAGCCGCGGTTGCATCAATTCAGGGTGTGTACGGTAAGTGGGAATGGATGCTGACGCTAGTTAATTTAGACTTAGTCCTTAGTTAGAGTTAGTTAGCTTTCTCAACCCTTCACCTTAATAGCATAGGAGAAAAACCATAAAAGACTATAACAATCATATACCTCGGACTTACTTAACCATACATCGTGACAACTACAAGTAAGTTTGGGAAGCCAATGAATGATTAACCCCAAGTGTTCCATGAGGTGTGCAGGCATTTAGTCTGCGAAGTTCGACTAGATTGCGCGTGCTACGCTCGTTTCGTATGGTTGAGTGTAGGGGTACCTCGCCACTCATCACTAATGATGGATAAGCACATGTCCATTTGCTAAGTTTCTTCAAGAGCATAGAATTGTTGCCCAGTACACTATGCTTGGTTCTCCAAACCAGAATGGTATGACAAAAAGAAAAAATTGAACATTATTGAACATGGTGCAGAGTATGCTTAATAGCTCCAAGCTTCATAAGTCCTTATGGATTAAAGCTCTCAAGACGACAGTGTATATATTAAACTAAGTTCCAACTAAGGTTGTCTCAAAGACATCATTTGAATTATGGAAAGGTTGAAAATTGAGTTTGCGACATATATGCATTTGGGGATGCTTGTCTAAATTAAGAGTTTATAATCCACAAGAAAAGAAGTTAGACTCAATATGGTGGGTATTTCATTGGATATGCTGAATAGTTTAAGGAATACAGATTTTATTGCCCATTACATACTACTAGGTTTGTGGAATCAAGGAATGCTAAATTTCTTAAGAATAACTTGATTAGTGGGAGCAATAGATCTTAGAAAATTGTTCCTGAGATAGATCATACAAACGCTCAACCCACTACTTCAAATAATAAATTGGTTTTTGTGCATAATACGCCTAGAGAACAAATGCAGAATGAACAACAACCAGTCATTAAAGTTCCACAAACTATTGATCAAGAAGTAGTAGATCTAACAGAACAACAGATACTAGAACCTATTGAATCTCCTATTGAACATCATGATCCTTAAGATAATGATGAACCAACATTAAGAAGATCTACTAGAGTAAGGCAATCAATGATTCCTAGTGACTATATGATGTATCTATAGGAGTTTGACTACAACATAGGAGCCAAAAATGATCTCAAAATGTTTTCATAAGCCATGAGTTGTAAGAAATCTAACTTTTCATATGATGCCATGAAAGTCAAGATGAACTCTATGTCATATAATGGAGTTTAGGATCTTGTGAAGTTGCCTGATGGTGTAAAAGCCATTAGATGCAAACAGGCCTTCAAGACTAAGAAAGACTCATTGGACAACATTGAAAGATATAAGGCTAGACTTTTCGCTAAAGGGTTCACTCAAAAAGAGGAAATAGATTACAAGGAGAACTCTTCTCCTATATCTAAGAAGGGCTCCCTTTGTGTTATCATGGAATTGGTTGCCCATTTTGATCTTGAATTACATTAAATGGATGTGAAAATATCATTCCTCAATGGTGATCTAGAGGAAGAGGTTTATATGAAACAACCTGGATGATTTTCCTCTAGTGATGATGAGCAATTGGTATGCAAGCTTAAGAAATCCATATATGGATTGAAATAGGCCTTCCATCAATGGTACTTGAAATTCCATGATATCATCATTTCATTTGGTTTTAAAGAAAACATCATGGATCAATGTATATACTAGAAAATTAGTGGGAGAAAAATCTATTTCCTTATTCTATATGTGGATGATATCCTTCTTGCAACCGATAATAGTGCATTGCTATATGAGGTGAAACATTTTCTCTCTAATAACTTCGACATGAAGGATATGGGTGAGGCATCTTATGTCATTGGCATTCAGATCCATACGGAGAAATCTAAATGTATTCTAGGATTGTCTTAGAAAACCTATATCAATAAAGTTTTAGAGAGGTTTCAATTGAAAAATTGTTCACCAAGTATAGCACCCATTGTAAAGGGTGATAGGTTCAATTTGAACCAGTGTCCTAGGAATGATTTAGAGAAAAGTTAGATGAGCAACATTTTGTATGTTGCAACTGTTGGAAGCCTTATGTATGATAAAGTCTACACAAGACCTCACATTGCATTTGTTGTGGGAATGTTGGGTAGATATCAGAGTAATCTAGGTATTGACCACTGGAGGGTTGAAAAGAAAGTGATGAGGTACCTTCAAGGTACAAAATATTACATGCTTATGTATAAATGAATTGACTCCTTTAAGGTGACTGGCTACTCTGATTTAGACTTTGTTGGCTATGTTGATTCATGGAAATCAACATTTGGTTATGCTTTTATGCTAGCTAGAGGAGTTATATCCTAGAGAAGTGGAAAGCAAACTTTGGTTGCTACTTCCACCATGGAGGCAGAGTTTTTTTCTTGTTTTGAGAATACTTCACATGGTGTATGGTTAAAGAGTTCCATATTAGGGCTTAGAATTGTGGATTCTATATCTAGGCCATTAAGGATGTTTTGTGATAATTTAGTTACTATCTTTATGGCTAAGAATAATAATAGTGGCAGTCCAAGTAAACACATCAACATAAAGTACTTAGCCATAAGGGAACGCATTAAGGAAAACAAAGTGGTCATTGAGCATATATGTATTGAATTGATGATAGTTGATCCTTTGACAAAAGGAATGCTACCAAAGTCATTTAAGGATCATGTAGTTTAGATGGGACTTGGTTCCATAATGTAATTTTTTGTACGTACAACTTTATAATCTTAATGAAACTCTTATTCGGTTGTGCTATTTTCTCATATGATTTGCGCATATAATTATGAGAGAAAATTCACATATGGTAGGACCTAGAATGAACATTGGTTTATTCATAAACCTAGTTACCATATAAGGAATTACTTTTGAAAGATAATGCATTGTAATACATGGAAGATAATATTCACATTAAGGAAAACTATCGCCATGATTTATGCATTTATTTCTTGAACTCTGGACTTGATTAAATATGAAGACCAAGTGGGAGATTGTAACATGCATTACACATTTCCACATTTATGCATACGTTAACACATCAAGGTGGCCTCCATATCTAGTAATGCATTTACATGTTGGCATTGGGTCTCTTATTTTTTTCTAATTTCTAATAGTAACTAATTCCATGGCCTATAAATTTGTTCTTGATGGGAGAACAAAGGCTCCATGAATCACTATAGGATTGCAGTTTTTTTCCTTTTCACAGATGCTTAGAGGTTGCATACACCATCATTGTAGAGCACTGGTGTGAAAGAAGAATCCAAACATCAAGTTTAATTCAAGGCATCAATGGCTAGAGGTTAGTTCCATTTACTTCCGCATTGTGCATTTTCGATTATCTATGCATGTAAATTTCTTGTGCAATCCACAAATTTTTTCTTAGACACGTTACTCTTTATTATATAAAACCACAATATCTAAGTATGTAAATATAATATTAAAGTCATTAAAATTTACCTTTTTATTTTATTTAATTATCATATTGTAATTAAATATGACATGTTAACCTTATTTCATATCTTATATCACTTTTAATTGAAAATTTAAAAGCATTTACTAAATTTATATCTCAATCTTTTTTTTCAACATATTATGTGTTATAATGGTAGAATACAACACAAATTGTAAAATTATAGTTATCATCAAACTTATAAAGGTAAGGTGTTATAATGGTAGAGTACATCACAAATTGCACAATCATAATTATCATCAAACTCATAGAGTTAATATAAATGTAATGGTGTATGTTACGGTGATTTCCTTTGTAAATCACATAATAAATACAAGTAATTAAAAAAGTGAGAACACCTGTAGTGTACAAAAGTTTTTATGATGTTCACCAACTTAAAATGTTAAGATAAATAGAGCTTATTAAAAATTATGCAATATCAAAAACTTTTAATATTTTGTAAACACAATAAGAAAAAGAAAATGAGCTCAAAATCATTTAAAAATCCATTACAATAAATCATAAATTCTCAAGTTATTGCAGATGAGAAATGACATATAACTATGAAAAAACAACATGTAGGAAATTATCGTAGCATTAAAAAGCAGATGTAAGGATATGTAAGAAATGATTACTTTTATTAAGCCTTCTCTTTCCTAATTACCTTATGTATTTTTACTCTCACTTAACAAAAAAAAAAAAAAAAGTTCACAACTTTGCAGTGAAATATAAACATGACATTTGTTTATAGTTTATGCTAATTTTTAAAAAACATAAAAAAAATGTTAAGTTAAAAGCTCAATCTTAAAAGAAATGAACTAAAATAAGCATGGTGTTTAAAGTAGGTTAAACAATTTTAGTTTTTGTTTTTAGTTCAAAGTTTAAAGCAAACATTTTATTACCATTTTCAAAAGTTACCATCTTTTTTATCATAATTTTATACAAGGTAAAATAGGTTAAATATCAATATTTGTAAATATAATATATTACATTTAATTCATTTTATGTAAATATAAGATATTTTAATTTTTACATATATTAATTTTTTATTTTATATAATGATCGTATTAATATTTTTTACTTTGGGTAAGTATTCTATATTAACTTTATATTGAAGTTATAAAATTCATTTATGAACTATCTTCTTTGTCAATAATTTTTTAAAAATATATTTTCGTACTCCTAATTAATAAAATTATGCTTAAATTACTATGTGTAAATACACTCACTATTAATTTAACATTTTATTATTTTAAACATGTATAATAATAAAATTAAAAATAATTGAAAATCTATTTCGTTACCATTATTTTATCAATGTGCTAAGTTTTTTTATATAATTTTATTATATGTAAATATTTTATGCTATCTTTGTAAGTCCCAAATTCAACTATGATCTAAATGTTGCATTTGTGGTGATCTTGTTACACAATAGAATTATTGGAGATGGGTTAAGATATGTTGTAGATTTGGTATGGAAAATGTTTAAGATTTGTCATTTTAAAGGTGTCTTAAATGTTGATGCATTATGTTTTGTCCAACCTAATTTTCAGTTGTCTCTGTTTGATGAGCATATTACTTCAACTTTGCTATTAGGTATTGAAATACATGGAGTTAGAATGCTTCATGAATCTATTTATGCTACAATCAATGCTCATGCTTTCTAGTTGACAAATACAATATTTGTGAATCATAAGCTCAAATGGGATGTTAAGTTCCTGGTAGGTAGTAAACATCTGTTAGAATGTGGAAGATCTATTGATGCAAAAGGCTATGTCCAAGGGTTCCCTAAGATTCAAAAATTCTTAGGGATCAAGAATTACAGAAATCTTTTAGAGCTCACAAAAGATGGCGTCGATATCCTATCCAATAGTTTGAAAGATCTACTATCATTAATCTCACTCCTCTACCACCTATTATACCATCTATAAAGTATGATAAAGGATCAAGTTCAAAGCAAAAACAACAATAGAAAGAGTCACAAAACTATGATTGTAATGGATCCATCTTTATGTGTCAAGCTAGAGATATTGATGGAAAGAAGTTAATTAGTGGAGGAAAATGGCCACCAAAGAGTTCATATTGCAACATTACTTTAGAAGATGAAAATCTATAAATTAGGGTAGATTGCAGTTATTTGTTGGAACACAGTTTAGGTAAGAACCAGAAAGAGGAGGTATGCCAACTAAATTATTTGATAAATTGGTCAAGTTTTTGTAGTAAAAATATGAATACATTAGAAGATAAAGTAGATGAATTTTTGAGTCAGATGAATTTGTATGAAGATATAGTCAAATAGAAAAGAAAAATAGAAAAAAGATAAAAAGAAAAATTTTCTGAAGGAATTTTTTAGCCTAGGAAATCAATTGAAGGTAGTACTAGTATATAAGAAAAAATTAAGAGAAAAAGAAGAAAAGGGTAAAATGGTTTCATTTGAAGTGGATCGGATTAAAGAAAAGTTGTAAAAATTAAAAGGAGAAAAGAGCCTAAAGTAGCCAATAGAAGATGAGGAAGGCAATGAAGAAATATCACCATATGATGATTGCCAAGGAAAAATCATGATGTCATACCTAAGGCATCTGCATGAAGCTCCACCACCATTTTTTGCTTTGAAGGATATGATAGGCACTTTAGTGCCTTTGCTAGATATTGATTATCTACCTCCTAGCAAAGTATTACATACAATACGATTGTGGGTTGATCAATTAAAGGTATTTCAAAATACCTTAAAGTTAGATGAGAAAACCACAATATTGGTTGGATTAGATTGCACAGAAGGAATAGTTAGACATTCGTGGGAAAGTTCTCCTAGTGATGCTTAAAACCAAGTCTTAGATAGTGGGTTTCAAGCTCTGTTTGTCACACTCACTATAGAATTTATAGTAGACTTGTCAGCTAATCTAAGGCTCTAAGATAAATTATTGTTAAGTCAAAGGAGGTTGTATAGATTAGAAGATTTTGAATAATACAATGCTGAATTCAAAAGGAAGTGTGTAGGTTTGCACTACATAGAGATCCATTCATAGCTTATATGTATCTTGGTTCCCTTCCTAAGAAATTAGG
Organism: Gnetum montanum; assembly: GCA_015680685.1. Classification (NCBI taxonomy): domain Eukaryota; kingdom Viridiplantae; phylum Streptophyta; class Gnetopsida; order Gnetales; family Gnetaceae; genus Gnetum; species Gnetum montanum. The sequence continues at coordinate 1,086,913 of MNCI01026399.1, read as the reverse complement.
ATAAATGGTTTTTCATAAGATAGTTCAAAGTGCATTAAATCTATCTTTAATGTATTTTGTGGATGTGGTACATATGACTAGATAAGAACTACAACATGCTTGACTACATATTGGATTGAAAAAATTTCTCCCATCTACAAAAGCTTGTGCAAACTTAAATGGTATGGTAGATCACTTTGGGAGAAAGCCACAAAAGCCACAAAAATCAAAATCTAGAAGAAAGGTAGCTACAATAAGAAACAAAAGAATATAATATCCTATTAAACCAAGAAAATTTAGGCCAAATATATATATGAGAAGGAGAAGAGGATCTAGAAAATCTACCAAATTAGTTTGTTGCGATAATTATAGAAAAAAGGGACATTATGCATATGAATGTTTGAAAAAATCCAATAAAACATTGACCAAAGTCAAAGCATTCTTTAGAGAATATGAAGATGAATGGGAACCAATAGAGAGTGTAGAAAAATTAGAAGAATGTTTAAGGAATCATGAAAATATCTACAAATTGCAATTTTCCGATGATTTTGAATAATCAGCTTTAAAAGAAGAAGAAGAAATCTCTTTAGAGATGGCTAAAGGAGGATGGATTTTAGATAGTGAAAGTTGGAATACAAAAGAATTAGAAGAACTAGAACAATTAATAAATGAACAAGAAGAAGATGAAGATGAAGATGATTAGTTCTTATTAGCAACTACTAATTCTACCCAAAGTTTTACTAATCCTTTTGCTATATAGGTTTCAAGTGAGGGTGGTCCTAGTGGAATTCAAGCAGATGAAAAAGATGAGCAAACCTTAGCATTTTGCTTAGAGCACCTAGCTCTCTTATCAGAAGATGATTCAACAACTGATGAAAGCTTTTTCTCATATTCAAGTCTAGCAACCTCAAGGATTCCAAGTCAGTTCCTGATCACTCCATTTGAAAAGAAATTCAAGCCTAAGTACCATCCCAAAGATAAAAGTGTCTATTAGAAGCCAAAATTGCAATTGCCAAAGGGAGTTATGAATCAAATCAAAAAGACAATCTCAGAAGTATCTCTCTTACTCATTCTCATTAAATTTGTAGTTGATGGCAAGGTAAAATGGAGAAAATTCACAACATTCATATATATAGGGGCAACTCTAAATTTTTTCCATCAAAATGTTATGGATAATTGAGTTGAATCAACTTGATCCTTTAGAATAGATACAATGAATGACATGAGGCATTGGAACAAGTTTGCTCTAGATATTCTTGTCAGAATTAGTGAAGCACTGATAGGTGAAATAGACTTTGTGCAAATAAGTGATGGAGGATTTGATATAGGGTGGGGAACCAATTTCATGGATCATTTTTCTCCCTATATAGTAGGTCGAGAATTTGATTGTAATATTAGTTGGTGGTAAGAAGATTATAGTTTCCAAAATTCCACCAGAACTAGGAAAGGCTCAATTTGAACAAACAAGATTCTACATTGAAAATCCATCACTTAAAGCAAATTCTCATGAATGAAGCCATCCAAGATGGAAAAAGGTCCAAATAGCAACAAGTCCAAAACATGCTAAAATGCCAAGGTATGAGACTAAATGCCATTGAAGAACTCCATGGTCTATTAATGAAATGTTGTTATCAGCATTCATTAGAATTTTGGTCCAAAGATAGTCTAATAGCTTATATTTTGATTATACATTCAATTCCTGTACAAAGTAAAACAATTCCTATGAGAAGGCAAGATGAGACAGAAGTGGCTAGTCAAGTAGTAGAGTTTGTAAAGAAAGGATTAATTAGGCCCTCAATTTCAAGTTAGTCTTGTGCTTGCTTCATAGTCAGAAATCATGTTGAAATCAAGAGAGGAAAGGCTAGGATGGTGATAAATTACATTCCACTCAATGCTATCACAGTGGATGTAGAATGACCATTGCCTAGGAAGGAAGAGTTAATCCAGAGGGTTGCATCAAGGAAGATCTTCAACAATTCAACTACAAGTTAGGATATCATCAAATAAAAATTTCAAAATGCAACATTCACAAAACTGCATTTAGCACATCAGGAGGTTTATATGAATGGCTAGTTATGCCATTTGGTCTAAAAAGTGCACTTTCTCAATTCTAGTGCAAAATGGATTTGGTATTTGAGAAGATGAAGTATTTTGTAGCCAATTATATTGATGACTTTCTTATATACTCAAATACTGTTAAAGAACACTATGAACATTTGAAGAAGATTGCAAAAACTTGTTTAGAGCATGGCATTAGGCTTTCAGTTGATCCTAAAAAGTTTCAAATTTGTCAAAGAGAAGTGGAGTTTTTAGGAGTTGTCACAAAAGATGGCATAATTCACATGCAACCCCATGTTCTTCAAAATATTTCAAATTTTCCAGATTAGTTGGAATCAAAGGAGTAGTGCATGAGGTTTCTAAGATATGTAAATTATCTTATCAAGCACATTTCACATTTGTCTAATAAAACAACTCAAATAAGAAAATGTAAGAATTTAACGCCATTTCATTGGACCAAGGAGGCAACTGATCAAGTGAAGAAATTAAAAAAGGATGTCAACATCTACCACCATTAGAGCCTATGTTTAATGGACCATTCATTCTAAACACAGATGCTAGCTATGAAGCCTAGGAAGTAGTTTTGTTAAAAATAGAAGTGTTGAAGAATGATGAAATAATTTGTTCTTATGCTTTTGGTTGCTTTGCGAAAAATGAGTTAAATTATTGGCCTACATAGAAGGAAATAATAGTAGCCATAAAACAGATTCAAAAATTTCATGAGTATTTAATTGAAGAATCATTCATCCTATGAACAGATTCATCAAATCTAGCCACGCTCATGAAGAGGTGCATAACAACCTCACCTAAGCTCCAAAGGTTTGCATGATGGTAATTTTTGTTGTCCAAGTATGAATTTTCAATAGAAAGAATTCTAGGGGAAACAAACTTGTTGCCCGATTCTCTCACTAGAGAACTCAAAAGTTTCATGTTTAGAGCCATGCCACTATCACCAGCATTATCATTAGAAATCATTGTCAGCCTGTTAGGACTAGTAGATGAATGGACAGAATGATCGTTGGACATGCTTGAAATATGTGTCATGTGGTGTAGAAAAATAATTTCATGCTTTCCATAAGAATCCACAATTAGCATATCATGTCTTTATCCAAACCTAGATTTTTTTTGTAAATATGGTAGGATGAATTGACTATTTGGTGAATAATCTTCACTAGATTCGCCTCGAAGTAAAGTTGTTACATTTGTAGCATAATCATGTTTTGGACAACATCTTATTGACTAGAAAACAACTATTTGCAAAATAGCTAGCACGTACGTATTTTGACACCTTGCTGGAATGGACTAGATGGGAGTTAGCTTCATGTTAGACATTCTAGAGGATAAATCTCTTTGAATATGTGATACTATATCAAAATAAGCATAAAGTTGAATGACTGCCCTTGGTTGAAGACTCTAGAGTCTCAAGACGTGACCATGTCACCATCTCTTTGGATTGAGAATATGTCAAAGCTAATCAAAGCCTATTATGAGTGTCAAAGATCAAGGTCCAAAATGTGTAGTGTACATCAAGCCATTTTAAAGGCACTTTAATAATTATTCTTTAGTCTTAGTCAGTTGTCATTGTCTGCTTTATGTCCTGATCTAGTTTATGTCTTAGTTTGATGTCTCTATCAAAATAATGGAGCTTGAGCTTATCCTATGTCCAAGCTCTAGTAGCTCTTCCCCTTTCTAAGTCTATAAAAGCATGTAATCTTTGGCTTTATGATCATCATGAGTTTGAGTTTTAATTGCAATTTAAAGGTTTTAGCAAGTTGTGCTTCAATTATTGGCACAATACTTGTGTTTGTGTGAGGTGTTTTTAAGTAAACAAGACCCCTATTTTGCTTAAGTCTCACTTTAACAAATAGCTTGTAGAGAGAATCACACTTTAATGTAGCCTTAAGTGGTTAAGGTGCAGCCTTCTAAGTACTTTGTGATACCTCTTGAAGGTGTTTGTTGAAGCTTTAGCTTGCAATTGAATAGTGTCCTTGGATTCTTAAGCCATGGAATTCTTAACTCCAAGGGAATTCCATGATAAAATAGATGTGTATGTGTAAGAAGAACATGATGCTAGTCGTCTAAAATCGGTGTTAGCCCAAACTGATATTAGATGTTATGCTAACAACAAGCTCTACTTTTCATCCAAATATACTTAAGTATGAATATGCATTAGAATTAACAACTCTTGTGGCTAAAACTACTAAGGAGAGGTTAGTTATAACCTTTAAGTACTATCATCTGATGGGTTTCTAATGCTTATACTCTAGAACTTTTGAATCTTGAAGAATTTGTCCAAGTTCGTCCTCATGTTGCTTGTTCCCTAAGTGATCTACCTTAGTTGGAGAGTTTGTCATTTAGCAAAAATAAAGGCAAATGTATCCTTATTGAAGATGAAAATAAAGGAAAAGAAGTATTAGTTGAAGAAACCAATGAAAGTGATAAATTTCAATTCCCCATTTATGATTTAAGTAGTGTCCCAGAGTGGCCTAGTAATTGACTAATGGATGATGATGAAAATCCTTTTGAAGAAGAGGATGCTAAGATTATTGAGGCTATTAGTAGTGGCAAAAAGACTCTAAGGTTTGAACAATCAAAACTTGTGTATGTTTACGAGAATCTTGATAGAATGATGGATTATAATGCTAATGTGGCTAATGTGGTTCACAATGATAATGATTGGTTTTATAGATGCTTCATTGGAAGAAGACAGGGAAATAAGGGGCAAATTTGAAGATCTAGACTAGCATACTCACAGAGCATTCATGCTTAGAAAAATATTTGAGAATATCAACTCTCATACAGTAAAAGAGTTAGCAAAAGATCAAAAGGTAGTGATCCTGTTCCATGAAGCAATCATGATTCGAAAGTCATTTATGGCCTCAGATGGAAAGTTGCAATTTCCTAAACTACCAAAAGAAGAAATTTATAATTTCTCTAATTTTTTGTCTACCAAATGAACTACATTAGTAAAATAGTCTAAAGCAATTCTCAACATCAAAGGAGCTGGAATTTGTCTAGTCTACATATCGTTCTTCACTAATCAAGAAATCTCAAAGTAGAATTCGCAAGGATATCACTATGTCCACAATGGATAGATTAATATCTTGGTAAGTTCCAAATTGAACTATGATGTAAATTCTGAATTTATGGTGACCTCTCTAGATAGTAGAATTAGTGGAGATGGATTGAGAGATTATCCAAATTTGATATGGAAAAAGTTAAAGATTTGTCAATTCAAAGATGTCTTGAACACTCATGCTTTATGTTATCTCTAGTCTAATTTTCGATTGTATTTGTTTGATGATAATATTACCTTAAATTTTCTATTATGTATTGAAATACATGGAGTTAGAATGCTTCCTAGATCTATTTATGCTACAATCGGTGCCCATGCTACTTTCCAGTTGACAAATACAATATTTATGAATCATAAGCTCAAGTGGAGTGTTAAGTTCTTGGTAGGCAATAAACATCTATTAGAATGTGAAAGATCCATTGATGTAGAAGGCTATGTTCAAGGTTCCCTAAGATTCAAAAATTCTTAAGGGATTAAGAATTTTAGAAATCTTCTAGAGATCACAAAAGATGGAATCAATATCCTATCCAATAGTTTGGAAGATCTACAATCATTAATCTCACTACTCTATCACCTATTCTACCATCTATAAAGTATGGTGAAGGATCAAGTTCAAAGTAAAAACATCAGTAGAAAGAGTCATCAAACTATGATTGTAAGGGATCCATCTTTATTTTTCAAGTTAGAGATATTGGTGAAAAGAAGTTAATTAGTGGAGGAAAATGGCCACCAAAGAGTTCATATTACACCACTACTTTAGAAGATGCAAATCCAGAAAATAGGGCAAATTGTAGTTATTTGTTGGAACATAGTATCAATTTAGGTCAAAATTAGAAAGAGGAGGTACACTAGCTAAATTATTTTATAACTTGGTCAAGTTATTGTAATAAAAATATGAATACATTAGAAGATAAAGTAGATGAAGCTTTGAGTTAGATGAATTTGTATGAAGATATAGTTAAATAGAAAATAAAAATAGAAAAAGATAAAAAGTAAAATTTTTTGAATGAAGTTTTTAGCCTAGAAAATTAGTTGAAGGTAGCACTAGTAGATAAACAAAAACTAAGAGAAAAAGAAGAAAAGGTTACATTGGTTTCATTTGAAGTGGATCAAATTAAAGAAAAGTTGTCAAAATTAAAAAGAGAAAAGAGCCTAGAGCTGCCAATAGAAGATGAGGAAGACAATGAAGAAATATCACCATATGATGATTGCCAAGGCAGAAGCATGATTTCATACCCAAGGTATTTGCATGAAGCTTCACCACTGTTTTCTACTTTGAAGAATATGACAAGTACTTTAGTGCCTTTACTAGATATTGATTATCTACCTCTTATCAAAGTATTACATACAATACAATTGTCGGTTGATTAATTAAAGGTAGTTCAAACTATCTTAAAGTTAGATGAGAACACTATAATATTGGTCAGATTAGCTCACATAGTAGGAATAGTTAGGCATTGGTGGAAAAGTTCTAGTGATGCTCAAAACCAAGTCTTAGATAGTGGGTCTCAAGATTTGTTTGTCACACTCAGTACATAATTTATAGTAGACTTGTTAACTAATCTAAGGCTCCAAGATAAATTATTATTAAGTCAGAGGAGGTTGTATAGATTAGAATATTTTGAACAATATAGTGCTGAATTTAAAAAGGAAGTGTATATGCTTGCACTACATAGAGATCCACTCATAGCTTATATGTATCTTGGTTCCCTTCCTAAGAAATTAGGATGGATGGCTTTGCATAAGATAGTTCAAAGTGCATTAAATCTATCTTTAATGTAATTTGTGGATGTGGTACATATGGACAAACAAGAACTACAACATGCCTATCTACATATTAGATTGATAAAACTACTTCCATCTATCGAAACTTGTGCAAACTTAGATGGTATGGTAGATCACTTCGAGAGAAAGCCATAAAAGCCACATAAATCAAAATCTAAAAGAAAGGTAGCTATAAGAAGAAATAAAATAAGATCATATCTTGTTGATAAATCCAAATTTTTTTCCATAACGATATTGTATCTATGATGTCATAGATATGTTATCATATAAACAATATCATGGGGTGTGTGCCAACCTATAAAAGTAACACTTAGGTGCACAAATCCATAGTAGCTTTGATAACATAGTAATAGAACTCTTTTAGTTTGTTTTTGTAATTTTAGCTTTTAGTACTTAGCATTTTGTGTTCACAATGTGAGGTTAAGTGATTGAACAAAGTATTTATTTGAGTGTGATGTACTTGGATGCATGGCATGAATAGAAATAAAGATCAAGATTACTGTTCATCATTGTAGTAACACTTAGTTTTATTTCTACTTCCATTTAGTTTATTGTTTACTATTTTCATAGTTACTAATTTACTTTCAATGGACTTTACTATTCTTGTCATTAAGCAGAATGAGTACAACTAATCTTGAGCACTTAAGTGTAGCTACTTGGTAACCTAGTATTACTATCACTTAGTACACCCAATAGTGTTGTACTTGGTAATCCTAGTAGTAGTTGCATGAAGTCCAAGGTGTGAATAGAAGATCAGGACTAGCTACTCATTGCATAGGCTAGATTAGATTCATTTACTGTCACTTAGATTAGAAACCAATACTTTTACTTCATGTTAGCAAGAAGCATGATGACCAATAGAACATCATCTATCATATACCTCATCATGAGTTAAAGAATAAGCATTGAATTTACTATCTCACGTGGGAAGATAACAATCGTGAACTCTAACCAATTACTTACATAATCACATTACCTTGTCTATAGAATTTGATCAAGACCATGTGTGAACACTCATATCTCATATGGTTGGATGTTAAATACTCCATCGCTCATCATTGGTGCCATTTTCGAGGACAAGTTAATGTTATGCTAAGTAAATCACAACCATAAGTAAAGTACACTTTTAACTCAAACCATCTAAGAACTATAACCTAGCTTCACATAATGATCCACCATCACCTAACAAGGAGACAAGAAGAAGAAGTGATAGAATTGTTGATGAAAAAGAATGGAAGATGCTAATACAGACATGAATCACTTATGCTCACACTGATCCATACCATCCAAACTTTACTTTCATCTTCCATCAAGACAAGCAAATGAAGTGGAGAGATATACAAGGCAACATAGTCTTACCTCTAGAATATGTAGCACTAAACATGCTACAAATTGCTCTAAATGGGATGCATTTGCACTAGATTCAGGAAGGGTATCATGTGACTCAACGCATGACCAAACCCTATGAATCCACAAAGGAGAAGATGAGAAGAGATGTTGCTATGGAAATAAAACATATACATAGAAAAGGGAACCAAGATAACACTTGTATTATCATAGAAGAACTTGATGCTAATCAATTCATTTTAGAAAAACTCCACTAGAACCAAGAGAAGCCTTCAAAGACACCTATCATCAAACTAGAGGAACCTATCAAAGCCTAACTTCATTCTACTTTGATAGAGACACACAAGAGAGAGGCTACTAACTCAAGATACATATGAGACTCTAGTTTAAGGGATCCTGCTATATCTTATAGAGATACATACAAGAGTCAAAAAAGGAGAACCAATCGACAACATTCTCCTACCACCTTGTCTGCCTCATCACGATTGTCAAAGGACTCTAATAGAAGAAGACATAAATACAAGTACTTTGATAGGAAAGAAAGAAAAATTCATGGCCATCATGATAGATATTCAAGGTACTCTGATTCAGAAGATGAAGAGTATGAACGAAGAAGAAGAAGAGATAGAACAGAGGATCAAGAGAGACATGAGCATAGAAGGGGTCACCACTACAATAGAGCAAATGAATCCAATCACGATAATGTACCCCTAATGATAACCCAAAGTATGATAAATATTTAGGAAGCTATCTACATACTAACTAGGCACATGAGAGATAGCCAAATCAAATGGATAGATATGAATGATAGGCCATGATTTGAAGGTGGTTACAATGTTAATCCCTAGCATCACCTTCAAGCATTTCATGATGCTTGTGCCCTTCAAAACATAGAGAGTGATTAGAAAAAATTGAAGTTATTTCCTAGAACACTTGTGAAGGAAGAAAAAAGCTAGTATAGGTCACTGGAACTTGAATCCATTAGACACTAGAGTACCATGCTTGAAATATTTAATGATAAATATCAGACATATTTATGAGTATTAAATCTAAGAAAACAAATCTAGAATTGGAAATAAGGGACTCACAAAACCCTTGATGTGGCAATAGGCAAATATTATTCACTGTTACATAGATGCCTAGGCCACAGATTTTCATCAAAGGAACAACTAAGGCACATCATAGATGGGTTAAGAAGTATAACCAAGGAGACCCTTGGGATTTGTGCCCAGGAAAGATTATCATAACTGACCATCCATTTTATTCAAAGATTGATTAATCAAGTAGCAAAAGAAGAAGGTGAACTCAAACAAAGAGAATTAGCTGAAGAGTATAACAAGGATCCATCAATAAGAAAGAGAGATGCATAGGTGTGTGATACCCAAGAGGAAGAAAACCTAAACTAGGAAATCCAAAAAGAGATGTTATCAATCCAAAAATCTATTGTTGATGTAATAGCATAGGTAGCAAAAAATGTGGGATTTAGTTGATGAAAGGTGTACAATAGCTTTAAAGATTATGGAGGAAAGAGTAGAGCAAGCCTTTGCAAGAGGTAAAGATAAAAGAAAGAAGAGAGAACTTGGATGCAAAGGTAAAGTTGCTCTAGTAGCTGAGGTTTCAAATACTAGCTCTACAGATGAAAAAGGTTGTAATGTATGTTAGTATGGACATCCTAAGGGATGTTGTTCAGTTGTGACACATCTACAAGAAATAGGATCACACACTCTTAACCCCAAACTTGTGCGGAAACATATGCCTACACGATGACCTTATCTTCAAGGTAACTATCAACAAAACATTCAATCAATGTACTATCTTAGTGGAGCTTTTCCACAACTGCAGGAGCAACATTATCAATAGTGGCAGTAGCCTTAATTGTGGGCCATGCAACCATTGCATGAACAGTATCCATATCGATAACCTGGTCCTTGTGGATACTATGTCCAACGTCTAGTCTTACCAACAAATGTAGTTATTTAGACTTCGTAGTATTATCCACTAAAATACCATCAACTAATGCGACCAAGGATCAAATTAGACTTGTACATGATCCATAAGAAATTGATTTTCCAAATTCCAATCCAAATCCTTTGCCACCAGTGCCACCACCCATCGTGCAAGGAGAGTTGTTGTCAAAACCACAACAGAGGAAAGCTACAGAGGTAGTAAATATATAAGTGGAGGATATCACTAACAATGCTAAGTGCCAAACAAAGAAATTTCCTTTCTTTAGGAAAATTCCATATAAGGCTGGTAGAATTAGAGCTTCAATGAGACCATCTTCTCCTAAAATAAAACTTCTCACTATTAATAAGCTTTCATCTTCATCAAGTCCAAATATTCAGATTGTCATGCTTACTGAAATCGTTACAAAATAAATCAAGGTAGGGCCACTTCCTAAAAAGAGAATTGATCTAGGAGTTCCTTTGATTTATTTACATGTAGTTGGAAATAAACCATGCAAAGCTCTATTAGACTTAGGTTCTGAGGTGAATTTGATCTCTTACAAAACATATCAAGCATGGAGCTAGAACCATTAGAAGAATGCAACATTAAGTTGGAGCTTTCAAATCAATCTATCATCACTCCTTTGGGATATATTGATGATGTAGTAACTATTGTCAATGGATGGTCCTATCCAGTCAAATTTCTAGTAATTGATGTGAAAGATGCTAATAAGGAATTCCCAATAATTATGGGGAGGGCATGGCTTAGCATAATTGATGCTAAGCTAAGTATGAGAGATTTATCAATTGATATTTCTAAGGAATATGCACATGGAGTCATACACACACAATGAATTCCATGCATAACTCCTAAAAATAAAGGGTGCAATAGTGCACCGACACTTTAGAACGTTAACATAGTTACCATTCTAGTCCACAACAACAACAATAAACCACTTGTGTATGCAACCAAAAGAGCAAAGGACAAAAAATCAAAAGACACACCATGGTTAGTAACTAAGAACCTTAATCTATCTAATACATGCATGGAAACATCTAAAACACTTATTAATTCCCAAACAAATAAAATGACTCCAACTAAGAGCCCAAAAATGAAATAATTAACTCATAATCATACACCAAAATGGAAAGAAATAAGGATTTAGATGATCATAACTCCACTACTATTAAAATTACATGGGATAATGATAAAAAAGTTACATCACTAAAGATGGTATGTGAACCACCTATAATGTATGACCCAAGAGATTTAGGAAGCATTTGTTAAACACTTGCCCATGAGATCAGCTATGGGGAAGATACTTTGCTCTAACTTTGGAATTAATAAGTGATTTTTTAATCTTTTTGTTTTACAATTCTTTCCATCATTTTACATTCTTTGAAATTTCCTTATTCTTTTATACTTTTCCATTTCTTCAATTTTTCATATTCTTTCACACTTTTCATTCTTTTAACATTTTTCATTCTTTATAGTTTTTCATAATTTTTTACTATCTTTTCCATTTTTTAATGCTTTGTTTTCAAATCCTTTGTAAATAATCTTGATTGTTAATAAAACACATTAAATAAAGGCAAGATGTAGTTCAATAAGGTGAATATTTCTCTATGTTATCAAGTCATAGAGATTGATTATGTGCACAATGAGCCCACATCATCCATCCATCCATCGATTCCATTAACAAGAAGTTCTTACCATGGCCATAATGACATTCTTTTCCATCATACAACTAAGACTGAACCTATGATCATTATGCTTGGATTGAAGAGTGAAGAACCAAGGGGAAGTGAAAAGGATGTGACATCAAGGGGACTTGTGGATTCTTTTTGGATTATTATTGTAAATTCTATCATGTTACTAAGGTTGTATTATATCCTTGTAGATCTAACAAAAGATGGAAGTAATAGTAAAATAAATGCTACCTTAAAAGGATTGATACAAATAACAAATAAAAGGCACAAACTAAATTTTTAGGGGTCCCACTAGAAAGACATGTTACCCATGCTTGAAGGTAGGTAGCTTCTCAAGAATCTTAAAAAAAAAAAGGAAATAAACAAGTGCCATGAATAAACTCCTCCCTACAATACTCCTTGTAACATTGATAGTCTTATGATTATAATTCCATGAGATGAAGTGATGTGATGTCACTTGATGCAGTTTGGACTTGGTTTGAATCTTGGACATAAAGGCTAATGATTAGCTTAACCACTAATAAACATAAGAATTCATTGTACCTATGATAAGACACCTCACATCCCTATCTCATTGTTTGAATAATTATAACTTATGATTTTTAATAACATAGTGTTAGTTTCCTAATATGGTGGTACTAACAAGTGTGTTTTGCTAAACAAGTATGCATTACATTTAACTCCTTAAGTGCCTCAAGACACTTTTAGGTGTGGTTATACAAAGGCATTAAGGGATGGAGCCTGCTTTGGGGAGGACCCACTTGTATAATTGTTGTATCTTAAACTTACCAAACAATTCCACATCATCTTGAGCCTTCCAATTCCAATAAATAACAATAAATACTTCCCATATCATTCACACTATCTATTATAATAACACAACAATGTTGTCTTTCTCATCAATTCCATTAATACCTTAGATACTTTCATAACCCAAGATTCCTTAATCATAGACTTTCGATGCTTATTTTTCACAACTGAAGCATCATCTCCATCTTAAGACCCTTTTAACATGATGCATTTCTTTCAACTATCCTATGGGACTCAATTTTTTCTAAAGAAAACATTCAAGAATTTTGATTTTTTTCTATGGTGACATCATATCTATGATATTGCAAGCACATATGATATCACATCTATGATGTCGTATTTACAATATTGCACCCATAAAACTATATATATTGTGGGAGAGTTAGAAAAATTTTTCATTTTTGAATTTCATAAGAAGAAATTTGTTGCCAGTTTTTCTTTGTAGCTAAGAGCTCTAACACTCCATCTTCTAGTGCCTTGAACTTGCTCATTATCACCTTGATTTGTGTGATTTTCAAATCTATGTGATCCTAGAGTGATCACCTTAGTTGGGGAGGTGTGTTAGTAAGGGAAATTTGATTTGATTTTTTTTTGAAATTGCTAACAACTAGAAGGTATTATAGGGGTAAGTCTAAGGAGACATATTAAGAATCTTTAAACTAAATCACCATGTTAAGGCCAAAACAACTTTAAGAAGATTTCTAATTGATTATGTCACTCATTTAAAGTACTAATAAGGTTGTTATTGAAACATTTTCTAACTCTACAATCATAATAAAATAAGAACTTGATATAACTAAGGGTATGAGTAAGGTACTAAATTGTTCCTCATTTATGAGAATACTCTAGCAATTCCAAACCCTTGATTGATTATAGATTATCCCAAAAAGAGGAGCACAAGGATAACTTCCATGACTAGTAAGCAAAAAACCACGAGGTCATGGAAGAGGACAAGTGAGCAAGAAAAATCCTCAAGTAAAACAAGGAGATCAGGAGGCATAATCCTTCAACATTCATCAACAAACTCCTATCATAGAGTATTCTGCTCAAGCAGAAGTGAATGTTCCATCAGTGCTCATCTAGAGACAACAACTTACACTATTACTTGAATTCCTTGAGGTTATTTAGAAAAAATTCATCATGTCAATAGTCATTGTGGAACTCAACTTTGGTCCATTTTTTGAATTTTCTCTAGAAGCTATTAAGACCAAAATTTAGTCATCTTCTTTTTAATCTACTCTAACAAACAATGGAGAGTGGTATCTATGAGAAACACTCCAATTTTGGCAAAATCAAGAAGCTAATGTTATAATCAAAATTAACGGAATCTCAATATCTTACTCAATTAAGGAAATCACAGAGGCATGAAATGTGCCTAATCAAGGAGCAAAGGTGGCACAAATATCAACCAGATCTAACATAGATGCTAGGAAGCTGTGGCTATAGCGGGTGTATGGCAAGGAAGATAAAGAATATAGTGAATTAGTTGTAGAAGAAAAGATCTATTTCAAAATTGGCACTTATCAACTATTTCTTACCAAGAGAATGAATTAAATCTCTACATATGCTACCAAAGGGAGTGCAATATTAATGAGAAAGTTCAATGCAAACATTGCTCACCTCTACTTCAAAGTTGGTTCAAGGAGAAGAAGTCATAGAATGTAACACTTCCATTTCCTTTCCTTATCTAGAAGTTATGTAAACAAGCTAACATCCTAGGGTATGCAAATGATGCATTAAGGAAGGGAAAAAATGCTTCCTATGTTGAAATGCTCAAGCTAGTGCCTTCCAAAAGGGACCAACTAGAAGAACAACTAGGCACTGAGGAGACTACCCAAACCACAAGGAAACAACATCAACAACCACAAGTTCCACCATCCCTATCACAAGATTACAAACCTTCAATGAGTCATTTGTAACAAATTACAAAAACTATCAATTGAGAAAGTAGAGAAGAGGCCAATCTATTCAAACTTATTGATGATGCAATCAAACCAATGATTTCAACCAATCTTGCTAGTGGAAAAATATTGTTGCAGTCAGGAGGAGAGGCCCACTATTCACAATATATTTTTAGGAATGCTGCATCATTCCAAGTGGTGCTTGAATTTGGAGAAGGAGCCACAGTTATAGTCATGTAGCACCATGATTTAGTGGGAGTTGCAAAAGTGAGCACAAATCACATGAAAGAGTCATTTAATGTACCTATTGTGCTACCAAATGATATTTCTAGAACTAAATATACTCATATGCTAGTTGATACCTCTATGAATCTTGTAGAACATAAAGATGTGTTATATAGACTATTGTAGATGGGACAAGTCATGAGAAATCTCTATGATATTTCTAGTGATGTCACTATAACATAGTTTGAATTAATTGCTACCAAACAAAAATTAATCATAACCAAAACTATGATAGAGTATGCTAAGAATGATCTTTGTTGATTACAAGAAGAGCTTATAGCCCTGAGAGTAGAAAGGAGAGATCCAGCTTAGTTCATAACACTAGATCAAATAGCACAATTTAGAACTGAGTAGATCAATTTCCTCCTTAAGATCAATATAGAAATAGCATATGAGAAAGAAAGGTAGTATGGAATGCTTCAGTAGCCAAAGCCCAATCATATGCCCATGCCAAAGCACTTGCTTCCTTACAAGTAGAAAATAAACAACTCACTATAGACAACATGAGGTTGACCACAATAGAAAATCAGAAAAACATTCTAGAAGAAAGTATCCATTAGTTGAGAGAGCAACTAATGAGGGCCA
Source organism: Gnetum montanum (assembly GCA_015680685.1). Classification (NCBI taxonomy): domain Eukaryota; kingdom Viridiplantae; phylum Streptophyta; class Gnetopsida; order Gnetales; family Gnetaceae; genus Gnetum; species Gnetum montanum. Next base: position 1,071,431 of record MNCI01026399.1, on the reverse strand, counting down.
ACCAAGATATGAGCTGACTTGCAAGAGAAAACATAGCCCTCTCTATGGAGGAGGTATGCACCATTTGAAAAAAATTAGCTATCGAAATCAACCCATGGTAAAATGAGGCTAAGAAATATGAAAGGCTCAAGGAACACTTCTAAGATCATGTGGGGATGTATAAAAAAATCAATGAGAAAGAGATCTAGATGGTGAAGGCCAAAATTAATTCATTGTCAACACAAAATCTAGAATGGCAACCCATCTTAGACAGCATGACCCACACCTACAAAGTGGAAATAAAAAAATAAAGACCTACAGATATAAAACTTGAAAGAATACATGGTGTTAGAAAACCTACGTTATGCTAATTTGTCCATGTTAATAGTAGGTAGGCTTAGAAATGAGCTAGAATAGCAAGTAGTAGCCACCTATGACTTATATGAGAAAGAGTTTGTAGACCAAGAAGATGCTCTATAGAAACTTCAAGTAGTAAACTCAGAATTAGAAGCAATTAAGACTAGCTAATAGGGGTAGAAAGATGTAGTAGCAAATCTTGCTAGAATATTGATAGACTACCATGAACTTAGAGAAAAGGCTAGAGCTTTTGAAGAAGAGAGATGATAGTTTATGGCATGGTATGTTAAAGCCAATTAGATGTTTCTATAACTGTCATGTCCATGGGATGTTTCGACTTCATCCAACATTAGTTCATCAACATGGATGGTCCATGATCCAAGAAAGGAAGAAGAGAAGTTACAAGTGCCCTTGAACATATGCCAATTTAAGAAGCCTGACAATAAGGCGAAGAAACCAGCTTCGTCAACTTTTGTTTTTTCTAGTCATGTCATAAAATGTGTTATTTTTGTAAACTCCACTATGGCACTAGAGAGTCATGTATATAAAAGTTAGTATCATGTAAATCTACCTCCCAATTTTATAAAGAACTCCATCCTCATTTTTTTTTAACTCGAAGATGAGTTTTTAGTTAGTCATGAGGGTATGATAAAGTCAAAAATTTTGTGAAAACAATATCATATCTATGATGTCATAGATATGTTATCATATCTCAAAATATGTTAATGTATAAATGATGTCACATGGTGCATGCTAGCCTATAAAAGCAACACTTAGGCACACAAATCTACAATAGATACATTAGCATAGTAATAGAACTCTTTTAGTTTATTTTCTTGAATTCAGTACGTAGCAATGTGTGCCTGTAGTGTGATGTTTTGTAATTGAACAAAGTCTTTATGCGAGTGTGATGTACTTGGATGCATTGCATGCACAAAAATAAGGATTGAGCTTTGTGTTTCAATTTAGTTTATTGTTTACTATTTTCATAGTTAATATTTCCCATTACTTGCAATTTACTTTTAATGTCATTAAGTGAAATGACTATGATTGATCTTGAGCACGTACATGTAACTACTTAGTAACCTAGTAGTACTATCACTTGGTATCCCTAGGAGTGTGGTACTTCATAACCCCAATAGTAGTTACACGAAGTTCAAGGTGTGACTGAAAGATCAAGATCAACTGCTCATCCCATAGGCTAGTTTAGATTTGTTTTATTGTCACTTAAAATTAGAAACCTTTACTTTCACTTCATATTTACTAGGAGCCTAATGGCCAATGCAACATGAATACTCGCGTGGGCTGCGATATGGCATACGCGATATCGCGTCGGTCCTTGCGATATCACGTACATGATATCATAGCCTGTCGCCAGTTCTATAAATAAGAGGCAGTTGTCCCTTATTTCCACATCTAGATCTAGACCCTTAGCTAAACTTTGGTAGTTTTACATTCCAGAGATAGAATAATTTCCATGTGTCCGTAGTAGGAGTCTCAAAGTGAATGGATCTTTATTCGAGCAAATTGTACCTGAGCACACATTTGTGTACGGAAATAAAGATAAACTTTATGATAAACCTTGCAGTGCATGGACTAAGATAATTAGGATTTAATTAATGTTAAATTATTAAATGCTTTATTAGATAATTAATCTCTCTCAACCATCAACTCTCTTAGTTAAGTGCATTCAGTACAACCGCTTCGAGCATGTGTGCTACGCTTGGTAACCCAGTAATGAATAGTGTTTGGTAATCCCAGTAGTGTTGCACTGGTTCAAGGTGTGTATGGAAAGTGGAAATAGATACTGATGCTAGGATAATTAAAGCTTAGTTAGTGAAAGTTAGCTACTTAGTCTCTTCACCCTTTCCTCTCTTAGCATAGGCGATAAAAAGATAAATGGCATAAAAATCATATACCTTAGACTTACTTAATCATACAACCATGACAATATAAATAAGTCTAGGAAGACAATGGTTGATTAACCTTAAGTGTTCCATAAGGCACGTAAGCACTTAGTCCTTGGAGTTCAACCGGATTGCACGTGTAATGCTTGTATTCGTATGGTTGAGTGTAGGGGGTACCTCGCCACTCATCATTGGCACCGTTGCCAGGGACTTAGTTGTTTGTGCACTACATAGAACATAGGAAATCATTTACATCGTTGGGAGCTAAAAAAAACCCTTAGGGTTAATCATATGAAAAACAACATAACGGTAAACAGCACACTGAACAAAACTAAGATGTCTTCTTCTTCACACAAAAGCACTTCCTAGGGATAACACAAGAGATAATCGGTGCCACGACATACATAACCAAGAACCGCCAGTTCCTTAATAATTCAATGTGGTATATAGTCATCACGATAAGTATATACCCAACTTTACCTTTGTCTTCCATCAAGACGAACAACTGCATTGGAGAGACTTGGAGGGTAACATAGTGTTGCCTCTAGACAAAGCCACCCCAACATGCTCCTTCGTGTTCTTGCACGAATTGACATGTCACAATTATACATTGAGTACGTTGCATGTGATTACAATGTAAGGGACTACCATCCCACAGAAGTGCAACGTCAATGGGACTTGCGGCAAGAGAGTCACTATACATCGTTGAAGGGCAAAGGACCCCATAATGCTTCACCCATCATAAAAGAAATTAAGGGTGGTGAACCTATTTTCATAAGTTCTCCAAAAAATGATGTTCACCCTCCTAATGATGGTGAGGAGGTGGTGTATCAGAACCTTCATTCAACAATTCATAACCCTGGTTCTAATCCCCATAAACACCAAGTGTTCAATGAGGGAACACAAACATAAGATAAAGGTGCGAAGTCTGATCGTCATCACGATCGGGGCCGGGATCACCAAAGAGAAGGTAGGAAACACCGTCATGGTGATGGTTCTCCTTCTTCTTCACCTTCATCTTCACATTGACCCTCTCCTTCAACATCAGGATGCAATCATAAGGAACATAACTATGAGGATAAGGGTAAGTAAAATGAGAAACCTCAACGAGAGAGTTGAGAGCGAGGACGAGGGCATTCTAGGGAATCATGACATGGAAGAAGGGAAAGTAGGGAACCACGTAGACATCACAGACACCATGAAAGAAATGACCATGACGAACCCCTACTTGCAACCCGAAGCATCTTAGATATTATGAAGGCCGTTAGAATACCTACAAGGCACCAAAAAGATAGCCGGATCAAGAGACTAGACATGAATAATATCCCACGATTTGAGGGGGGATACAACGATGATCCGCAGAACCACTTACAGGCACTTCATGATGCCTATGCCTTGTAGAACATTGAAAATGAGTGGAAAAAGTTAAAGTTATTTCCAAGGACACTCATAAAAGAAGCAGAAAGCTAGTATCGGTCCTTAGAACTGAAATCCATTCCAAGGTGGAGTACGATGTTAGAACTATTTAATGATAAATATCAAACGTACTCCCGAGTGTCCAACTTACGAAAGTAGATCCAAGGATGGAAGCAGGGTAATCATGAATCCTTGGATGCTACCATGGGCTGATATTATGCATTGCTACATCGTTGCCCGAGCCATGGTTATGCACAACGGGATCAACTACGCCATCTCGTAGATGGGCTAAGACATGAAACCAAGAGAACCCTTGGAACATATGTCCAAGGGAGATTATCTGAACTTAGGTCCCATGAGGTTCATAGATTGTTGGAACAAGTAGCTAAGGAAGAAGGAGAGCTAAGCAAGAGAGAAAGCGCAGAAGAGTATATTTGCGATCCTTCCCTCTGAAAGAGGGGAGTAAGATTTTATGAGGAGGAGGATGAGTCACCACTCGAAGAGTTGGTGAGTAGGAAAACCTTGCCACTTCAGAAATTAACAACAGAAGTGTCAGCTAAGGTAGATCAAATGTGGGACTCCTTAGATAGTAGATTTGAAAATGTTTTAAAAATCATAGAGGAGTCTAAGGAGAGAAGTAGTGACCATGATAAGAAAAAGAAGAGGGATTTGGACCATGCATGTAACAAAGGTAAGGGTAAATTAGCTATCACTAAAGAGGTTGTGGATTCCAATACGGATGATGACAGTGGATGTGAGATATGTCAATATGACCATCCTAAGGGATGTTGCCCAATAATCTCACATCTACAAGAGTTTGTGGTGTATGCACTCAACCCAAGACTTAACAAATGGTAAGCACCTCGAAGGTTACCTTATCCCCAAGGTAACCCAAGACAGTTCCACCAACCATTAACGTATTATCCAAGTGGAACTCCATCATAGCCTATTGAACAACACTGACAGTGGCAATACCCACAGTCATGGGGGATGCCACCTTCAAGAAAATAGTACCCTTACCGAAAACTAGATCCATATGGCTACTACGTGCAGCAACCAATCTCTCCAAGTGACTCTATTGGTCATGTGACCCCACAATGTCACTACCAAGCTTGGGAGTACTATAAGACTCCTTCTCCTGGGAGAGACACACCACATGCATACCATCCACTGAATCCTTCTACCACTCTTACACCGATAGCTCCACTACCACCCACTCTAGCGATGCAAGGGGAACTCCCCACTCAACCGCAACAACGAATGCTACGAGAGCTGTAAACCTTCAACCCACTGCTAGTTGACACAATCATACAAGGAGAAGACATTTCTTCAGAACCAATTATCCAAACAAGCTCTCACAACCTCAAGTGATTGAGCCTCAGAATGTTCCTCCATCAAATAAGGCTTCGGAGCTCCCTTTAAACCAACAACAGAGCTTAACGCATGGGGTTATGTTAACACATATCATCACTAACTAGATCAAGGTGGGCCACATTCCTAGGAAATTCTCTGATCTTGGAAGTCCCCTAATCTACCTCCAAGTCACTGGGAATGAACCATGTAAAGCTCTTCTTGACTCAGTTTCCTGAGTCAACTTGATATCGCAAGAAATGTATAAAGCCTGGAACCTATCTCCACTAAAGAAGAACAATATTCGCTTAGAGCTGGCTGACCAGTCCATCACTATTCCCTTGGGATTTGTGGAGGACATCATTACCACTATGTGTGGTTGGTCATACCCAGCTGATTTCCTAGTGATACAAGTCAACGATGACAAGGGGGATTTCCCAATAATAATGGGAAGGGCATGGCTAAGTACCGTGAACGCATGCCTAGAAATTCGCAATCTTTCCCTAGAAATATCTAAGGAAAACACTTATGGAAATATCGAGAAGAAGAAGGTTCCATGCATCACATATAGTGATACAGAGGGTGATGGTATACAGGAGTGTTCAACATCTCTTGTATGCAACCGGTGTGCCCAGGAAATTAACATACAAAATTTTCTATATGTAGCAACCACACAACAAGAGAACACCTAGTGGTTGATAGCTAATCAAGAGAGCAACACACCAATATGCATGGAACTAATTGGGGAACCAACTTGCACCCACATAGAGAGCATAGATGCACTGGAACAAGAGTGTCATCAACTTCCAACCCTTAATTTGAAACCACCAATTGAGGGAAGTTGGAAACTATTAGAAAATCCAAATGAGTACTCCAATAGGAGAATACTAGTCTGTGTGGAAACTATCATGAAGCTAGAACGGTCTATGCACATAGCACATTTGAGAGAGGACGATCTCGCTCACTATTTTGGATCTCTCCCTTCCAATTTAGTCATGGGGGAGATGGCCACCTATGCTAACCATTTGAGGCCCTCAATTATTTTTAAATTTTTGTTTTACACCTTTTTTGTTTTACATATTTTTGTTTTACCAATTTCTTTAACTTTTCTCATTTTTTGTTTTACACATTTTTTGTTTTACATATTTTTGTTTTACAAATTTCTTTAACTTTTCTTATTTTTGTTTTACGACATCATTTATAATTTTTCATTTCTTTGTGTGTTTGATTACTTTGTTTGATTCGTCACTTAACAAGTGCTCTGAAGATGGTATGAACTATATTCCATTGATTGCTAATGTTTGGTTTTTACCTTTAAGCTATGATGTTGATACTAAGGTATGGTTCTTTTGATATAGCAGGCAATGAGTCCACATCATCCACGCATCCATAAATTTCTATGGTCTCTCTTGGCTTGGAACTGTATAGTCCCTTTCTCAATAATAAGAACTATCAACAAATCGATGACTGGGCATTTCTCAACCTAAGGAAGGACTCAAGAATTGAAAAGGGTGTGACTTCAAGGGGATTTGATGCACTTGTGTTGGCCATTCTCTTGGGTGCTTGGATGTTTTTTTCTTGAGTTTTCTTACCATTCCAACATTGCCACATTATTGGGTAGCTGAGCAAATAAAAATAATAAGTCTTTGCATGGTGTGGTTCTCATGCAAAAAAAGAAAAAAAAATAGTGAGAATTCAAAGCACACCCCTTAGAAGAAATAATCATTTGGGCTATAAGCACTAGTTATGGAACTAAAATAAACATGTTCCCTCTAACTAAGGCCCTTCTCACTTCCTACTTTCTCCTCTTTCATTTCGTCGGAATGGTAGTGGCTCTTTGGTGAAGGCATTCTTGTTACTTTGGGTGGATGGATTGGCCAAATCTATTAATGCAAAGTCACTAGATGTGGTTTGTTTGAGGCTAGATTTTGAATGAGATCTACTAAGTTACATTAACCATTAATACACAAGGGGTTGTACATCACCTTGTTCTTGAGATTCCATTCCACTCTCTTCCTCCCATCCTTCTTTCTCCATTTATCACCTCATTGCCAGTTGTATCAGTAGTCAATATTTTGGTCGATGCGTTGTTTTCTTTTTGGTAAACTCTTGTGGTTAAGAAGTTAACTTTTGTTTCCAAATGACATTCCTAGAGCCTACGTAATCTTTGAATGTGGTATTGTTAGGGCATTAAGGGCATGAGCCTGCTTTGGGGAGGACCCACTGGCATTCCTATTTGGTGCATCCATTAATTTCTTTCCCTTAAACATTTTTGAAATCACCATTTATTTTGTTTTGTTCATCTCCATCTTTTACATCCATTTTGTTGGCATGACCATTGTTTCTTTTTCTCCATCTTTCTTGTTCCTTTTCTTTTTCTCCATTCTCTCACTACCGGAGGTTTGCTCTCAGTCATGGGGGTCCCGGTCCAATTTTTTCGATTTTCTCTAAACCCCTACACCTCGGGTAGGCACCAATATTATATCTCCAGATCCATATCAGCCATATCACAACTCAGCTAATGGACCTTACACCACAGCAAGGTATCAATTGCATTATGATTCATTTACCCTTACTAATATACGACTGTGTTGTGTGTGCAAATGACAATCATACACCAACAGATGGGATCTGGAGGAAACACTTGGAATAGATTGGTGCTGAAGTAGTTACACAAGGAACGAGATTGATGGCGTGCTTATGGATGAACAATGAAAAGTGCAATCTTGGCATCGGCAGCAACAGACTTGTTCTTTTCTCTCTCTCTTCTTTCTTCTCTCTCAGCTGCCAAATAAGGTTGGATGTCAAATATGTATAGTGTTCACTCTTGTTGTCATGAACACTAAATTTTTCCATGTATCGTAATGATGATTCGTTCACATGTCACCCCATCTACCATTAGTATCTTTAAAGTCAATAATCCCATACCTTCCCAATATTTTTTAAGGAACTCGAGGATGAGTTTTCATTCAGTCATGGGGGTATGATGGGACGTGATATTGCGTGGGCCACGATATCGTGTCGGTTCCTACGATATTGCGTACACAATATCACAACCTGTCACTAGTTCTATAAATAAGAGGCAGTTGTCCCTTGTTTCCACATCTAGATCTAGACCCTTAGCTAAACTTTGGCAGTTTTACCATTCTAGAGATAGAATAATTTCCATGTGCCCACAGTAGGAGTCTCAAAGTGAACGGATCTTTATTCGAGCAAATTGTACCTGAGCACACATTTGTGTACGAAAACAAAGATGAACTTTCTGATAAATCTTGCAGTGCATAGACTAAGCTAATTAGGATTTAATTAATTTTAAATGCTTAAATTATTTATTAGATAATTAATCTCTCTCAACCCTCAACTCTCCTAGTTAAGTGCATTCAGTACAACTACTTCGAGCATGTGTGCTACACTTGGTAACCCAGTAACGAATAGCGTTTGGTAATCTCAGTAGCATTGCACTAGTTCAGGGTGTGTACGACAAGTGGGAATGGATACTAATGCTAGGATAATTAAAGCTTAGTTAGTGAAAGTTAGTTACTTATCTCTTCACCCTTTCCTCTCTTAGCATAGGCGATAAAAATATAAAAGGCATAAAAATCATATAACTTAGACTTACTTAACCATACAACCGTGACAATACAAGTAAGTCTTGGAAGACAACGGTTGATTAACCTTAAGTGTTCCATAAGGCATGTACGCACTTAGTCCTTGGAGTTCGACTGGATCACACGTGTAATGCTCGTATTCGTATGGTTAAGTGTAGGGGTACCTCGCCACTCATCAAATACCATATACCTCACCATGAGTTAAACCATACGCATTGATTTTACTAGCTCATGTGGAAAGAAAATAATTGTAAACACTAATCAATTATTGGTATAATCACATTGCCTTATCTACGGAGTTCAACTAGGATTGCACATGAACACTCATATCTAGTATGGTTGGGTGTTGGATACTCCATTGCTCATCAGTTTTCTCTAGCTTATTTTTTGATGTAGTCAATTCTAACGTTTTTTGTTCCAATGTTATAATCCTCTTTTTCAATCCTTTAGTTTGATCTACATTAAGAGTAAGTTTTACCTAGCTTGCTCATTCACATCTTGGACATTTTGAGCATTACTAATTAGCTTGGCACATTTGGTTTCATAATATTCAAAAATATCTTCAAGGATAATGTGTCTACTTTTTTTGGGCTAATTGGAATTGATCTACTACTGGTCTTTGTCTTAATTTAAGCATCTTCAAATAATATATCTAGTTTAGCATTTTTGTCATTATCCATTTTCCCTATGGTGATATCAACTTACATTGTAATTAGGGATTTTAAAAGTTTCTATAATATTTTCTTGGTATTAATTATTCTTTCTAATATTTTCTCATGTTGATTTGGTATGACCTACTCATTTGTTTCTCCAAATATGACTAGTATGGTTTCTTTCTATCCAAACTAATGACAATAATGTCTTTTATGATATCAAGATTAGTGGAAGAAACTATAGGAACATTTAGTTAATTATGCAATAAGTTTTCTTCAAAATCAATAACTTATTTTTATTTATCATGTAGAAAGGTCATAATTTTTGTTCCATTACTCTCTTCTAACATAACTTAGAGTGATGTAGTATTGCCAAAATTTATAGTCATTTCATGAAAAATTGCAATAATACTTCTTTTCTAATAGGATTTATCTATACTTGACTTAGCCTTTGTTGTAGTAGTCATGAACTTTGAGATTCTCTACTAATTACACTCTTCAATATTCTTCTTTATTTGACTAATTTGTAGTGTTTCAAGCCTGTAAACATTTGATGGCTTAAGAAGTGCTAATGTGCTAGGTCCTACTACTTCTCTTATTGGTCTTTCAAGGTCAATGGTTGTTTCCTACTATTATGTTGCTTTGGTTAGTTGCATTAACATTATTGATGAAACTTCCTTAGCAAGCATGATTTTTTTTCATTATTTTAATATAAAATAAATTTTTTGCTTTTCGTAATGCATCATTGGTATATCTTTCAATCCTAACTTAGTCATAGAGTTTTTTTTTATCAAACTTGAAAATTGATATTTTTGTATATCTTACACTATTTTAATAGAAGCATCTTTTGATGTTTATGAAAAGGAGATGTGGCCAATTCACTTTTGTGAACTCCTTTAAATGTTGTAACTACTATGGTGTGAAAGATAGCTACTAAACTAGGTTCTAGTATGGGAGAGGTATAATCCATAGTAATTTTATATACAACCATTTCCATTTCATTAAAACTTTTGATATTCTTCTTGGTGTATTCATAGGCCTTATCTACCCACTTTTTCTTATCCTTGTTTCCAAGGTGGCAAGGTAAGGTCTCTTGTCTAACTTCTAAATTCAATAGCTTGGTAAATTTAGAAATTCTTTTTAAAGAATAGGACATACTAATCCCACCAATATCAACAATGCAATCATTCTAATTATTCTAAAACAAATAAGTTTTTCTAGCTTATCCTTTTACATGGGTAGAAAGGTCTTATATAAAGAGCAACACCAAATAGAAGACTAGACACACTAATGCTAACAGGACATGGTAGCAACCACACCTACAAAATACCATTATCATGGATGATATAAACTATTAAATAAGAAATATAAATGCTAGAAAATAAAACCCCAAAACATATCATAACATCCATCATAAATAATCCAAAATACATAGTAACACTTCCATGCAACATTCATAAAGAAAGTCAATATCCATAATATCTAATACAAAGAAATAATGTCCAAATTTAACAAGCTACAAATCATAAAATTCAAGTATCAAGAACCACCATTCAAGTCAACAAGCCTTAACTTATGTAGCATCAACATCTAAAAGTAATTAAGAGGCAATATACATTCACTAAAAAACCTTTATCACCTTTCTCATTTGGCCTATGAGCAATCACCTTGGAATAAGACACTTGGCATGGGCAATAAGCCTGTAAAACATGTCAATATACAAGCATATGCATACATTTGAAAATCATCCATTACAAGTTTAAGATCAAACAATATTGCAATACTAAGACTAAGAAAAATAATATCACATTCCTCTTCCCACTATCACCAACACACGCGGGAAAGTAGCATGCACTAGCACTCAATATCAATCTGTAAATTAAGTTGTCATGTGTACTAAATTAAGGATGAACACATGGGTTGGATGATGTCATCATCATCTAACACCTTGTGTTTTAAAGTATTTACATTTACTTTTTTATTTCAATATTTAATGTGTACTATTAATAGCTCAGCATGAATTTTATACCTTTACTATATATATATATATATTAATAAGACTTTGGTATGCCTTTGATATAGCTTGGCTTACTCTTAAACTAATTTGATATAGCCCTTTATAAGTTGGCTTATTCTTTAATATAGCTTTTTGATATAATTATGTTATGATAAATGAATAAATTAGCTTTGAATGATTTATGGTCTAATAAGACTTAATCTCTTAATATTTTGATATATTTTTGGCTAAAGTATTATTTTGTGCTCATTTTTATCTTAGCTATGTGGTTCCATTTGTATAGTTATGCTTTGGTAGGGTTTTGACCCTTGACCTAGTGAGTAATTTAGATTATGTTTTATTATTGGAAACATGAACTTTTGCCTTGATTATGTTATAATATGTTAATTATAATAAAATTTCTTAATTAGATTAAGATATTTTATCTTAGTGATAAGAGTTTTAACCTGCAAATCACATGTCCTAGGATCAATTCCAATGCACAATGTTAAGTTAATAATTTAAAAACATCCATTAAGGGAAATTTTGAAACCACTCTATTTAATAGATTCTACAAGGCTTAAGTGAACATAAATAAAAACTAGTTTAAATTATATTTCTATACCTTGGTTGTTACTATTAGATATTGCTATTATATGGTTAAACATTATTTTCATAGCTTGCATAGTTTATGCATGACTTTTCACAAAATTTAATTATGAGGTATCTTCTTTTAATAAATTCTACATTGATGATGATTGAACTCTTAACCTCTTATTGATATTTCATGAAAACTTAATTACATTTAATATTCATTCTCTTTATATTTTGGTTATGAGATTCATTTCATGTAAATTATGCTCTAATAAGATTTGAATTCTTGACATCCTATTTTATATATTTATGGATAAGCCTTATTTATTTTTGTAATTATGCTTTAGCAATATTTGATCTTTTGATCTCTTCTTTAATATCTAATAATTATTCATGTTATTTACTAATTTCTTGATGTCTCTTTGGAAAAACAAAGATCTCACATATGTTAAAAGGTAATTTTATTAGAATTATTATATATATGTGCTTTATGTGATTATAAAACATAAAATATATTTTATTTCATATTTAAGCAAAACATAAGAATTTAACTTATTATACCTTTTTCATGGAATATCTATTTTACTGGGATTTAGAACCCTATTTAATATTTGTAAATTTAACCTTACCATTAGTTTAATTTGAGTTATTCTTCATCATTGAATATCTTTAATCCTAGAATCATTTGAGTTTATTTGAATATTAGATCATATGAAATTTAATCTATCCATTGATTTATTCTAATTTATGTAACATGTCAATTCTAGATACCCCTCCCTAGTTAGTACGACTTGTTGTTTGAACCCTTGATATGTTGTTTTACTAGCCCATGCTTTGTGTTTGTACCTTGTACCATGTTGTGTCAAGCTTGTATTTTTAATTTTTAATTTGCTTTAATACATGTTTAGTTATATGCCCTATAAGTAATTTTTATAAAAATTTTGAATTATATATTTCAATTATTCTAATTTAATCCAATATGCACTAGCCTTTTCTTGGAGTTTTGAGTAAACATGTACTAGGTACTAAATAGGTCATTGGCATATGGGGTTTTACATCAAGCGTATGGTATGCTTTGGCTATTATCTATTTGACATGCTCTTATAATTATTTAGTATTTAATTGATATTTATATCTTATATTGTATATTTATTTCCTAAAGTAGTAGTAAAGTGTAGTGCCCTCTAGATGATTATATTTGGATGACTTAGATTTCGATTTGGTTTTATATAGCTTACTAGGTAGTACCTAAGTACCAAAAATTGGAATAAACTTTTAGAAATAGAATTTATATCTTAATTTTAGATCTAGGCTACATTTATTTTCTTGGAATTTTAGTCACCCAATAGTAATCATTCCCTTGCTAGACACTAGAATGCCCTTTTGAGTATAAATACTTAGTAGTCCTTCCATTAGAGATCATCCATTTTCTTCACCAATACTTGGAGGATAGAGCTAGAGAGGGAGACCCTATTGGAGATTAGAAGAGCTTCAACTAAGCCTACATAGCTTTCTAAATATATGTAAATGCTTTATATTCTAGGTTTTCATTTTATATATTGCTTAGATTTGATTATTGATCTCTTGTCTTTGCTTAAGATTGAAGTGATTTTAGATCTTAGCCACACAAGGATTTCTAGTACCAACACTTCTAATCAAATAGGAAAATTTATGCTAATACTTATTTTTGGATTTTGAATCTATTGAATTAAATGCACATTATGAATTTGTGGCACATGTTTGATAATATGAATTTCTATTATGCATATTTCTCTAATTTGACTCTAGATTTGTATTTTTACTATTATGAGGATATGTCATTATGGATTTTATTCTATTTGATTTATTTTAAATTTAGTTAATTTTTTTTCAAATTTCTCAATTAAATACCTATAGTTTCTATTTTATTTTAGACCTTTCAAATTGGATTCCTCCTCTTACAGCTTACATTCAAAAGAAAAAAAATTTATGTCATGCCAACTTGGAACATGTTGTACTTTTCAATGATTGTAAAATGATCATAACTTTCATTATAACCTGGCTATGGATCATAATGTAAGTCAAGATGCTTCATATGGACTATACATAAATACTAGCATAAGGAACAAATGAAGAAAAGGCGTTTTTAGTCATTAGGACTCCAAACACTAAGTTTTGACATTAAAAACATAGTTCTAACCTATTGAATTGAAGAGAGAGTAGAACAAATTCTTAATTAAGATCCACTATATTTTCAAATTACCATTTAAGTTTTATCAACTAAATAATAGTTAGTTTGGATCTTTGATATATAATTGATTAATTTTTCCCATCACCCTAGGTTTTGGTTTGTCTATGACACTAACATTTTCTATTTTTATTTAGTGATTCTTATATGTAGGACATCTTATTCTCATAATAATTATTTATTTGGTTCAACTAGAACTACCATGAAAGAAATGTCCAATTGATTTTTTAAGAAACCCTGAGGTATTCTATAATCCTTCATTATTTGTAATGCTAAAGTCCTTCTAGTTGTGGCCTTTAAACATACTTATAAGAAGGATACTCTAGTCTTAGATAGAAGTTAAGGTAGTATTCTTATTAACCTTGATACTATATTTAAAAAATAACAAATCAGCCTTACAAGCATATTCTATTTGTTTTGGAAAATGGTATTGTGTATAATGAGTACACATCTTAACTTCTAATATTTTGACACTAAGAGTTTCATTCTAACTTCAAAATATTTTAGGGATTTGAATGATGGTGAAATTTCTATTTGGTTATATCTCATATGAGATTATTTTTTTAGTTATTTAATGTTTGCATATTCTAGTGCTAATATTTTAGATGTAGCAACCCTTATGTATAGTCATCGAAGTACCCTTAAGAAAGTATTCGTAATTTGTTATTCCTACTTAATCATGTAGACTAAATTTCCCCTTTGTTATTTACCTCCTAGATGAAATAAGTGTTAGTGAAAAGTAGTAGTTGAAGAAACTGATTCTTAGATTAAATTTCATGCATTTCTAGTATTTTTCTTAAGTTAAAATTGGTGTAGAAACACCTCTCCTAATTCCCTTATGCTTGTCCTACAAGGTATTTTTGTAGCTTTGGTTTTTGAAGAAGACCTAGATGAGTGAGTCCTATTTTTGTGTGTCTTCTTGTACTGATTTTTATTGATGATGATTCCCAGATGTTTTGGCATGTTTTAGGGTATTTTGGACTCATTTTGATGAGTCTATAGGGTTCTAGAATCTATGGGGACTTTTTTGGAAGCATCCAGAGGTTCTAAGCATTAAGATGAGCACTTTTATATTTGGCACCTGCAGGTGAGACGCCTCACTAGAAATTGAGACATCTCAAGCCTAGATGAGACATCTTAGAAAAATAGTACACATATTATTTGAGGGCTAGGTTTTTACACTAGATGTTCCAACAAAGCTAGAGACATTTTAGATGAAGAGAAAAAAGCTCCAATGTGGTGATTTTGATGGGAAAACATTTGAAAGAGTTTAGATCCTTGTGGGAAATATCTAGGAAGGCCAATAGAAAAATTCCTAGGATTTTGGATCTCTATAATATGTATGTATCCATCCATGAAGAAGAAAAAGAACGGAGAGTGCATCTATGGCAAAAAGTGAGAGGAAAAAAACTTCAAGAGTGGATAGCTAAGTAAGAGAGATTGGGTGAGTGTAATTGATGATTGCAACTCCAAGATCAACTTGTGGTGTGTTGGTCTATATGTTCTATTCTCTTATATCTCACTTGTGAGTTGAGATCTTAGTCCCAAGTTGTGGGAGAGATTTCTATTGGTTGTATCTTACATTGAGAATAGCCATTGTGTGGTTGTAGAGACTCATGCTTTGTAATATCGATTAAGTGTGACAAGTTTTGGATGCTTATGGTTTTTGTGAACCCTGTTGTAATCTTCTAATAATTTAATTGAAGATAGCTAGTTTTCTCTTTTTATAGCAAAAAGTTTTATCTTTGCATAATATTTGGATTTAGTGTGTTTAAGGTGATTTAATTATTAGACTGAACTTGCTCCAAAAATTTCTATAACTTTTTCTAAGCTATAATGTTCAACTAGTATTTTGTACCTTGCAATGCCCTTTAGTTGGCACATTTGTACTTTGCACTTATCTATCTATGATGCAAGCCCAACTTTACTTTTCTATTTAATTTAAGTTTTTGAATTTAGACCATTTTAACTTAGTATTAGTTATCAATTTTTTTTTATTGTTAGAAGCCTAATGCAATTATTTACTAATCTATGTTTTAATGAAGGAGCTTGGGCTATTTTTAGGGGGAAGGGGTGTCATATCCTAAAAAATAAATAATATTATTAAAAAAATAATTTCTACTCATTATATTCATGTTTTATTTATTTCATATTTTTGGATTGTGTAATAGGGATAAATAATTATTATTGTCTAGTAAATAAGTTAGGTTGTATGTGTTAATTCTTTTTATTTTTCCATTTGCACCTCTTACATTGATGCTTACTACTTTACTTGTTAATTTGTCATGGCATCCTATAGATTTTATCATATTGTGATTTTATTTTTAAAGTAATACATTTCTAACCTAAGCCTAGGTTAGGGTGTGTTATAAGTTGGTATCAAAGTTGAAGGTTTAATACATGTTCTCAAATTCTTCATGTAGTAATGCCACCAAAAAGTGTTTTCAATAGGATAAATAGGAAAAAAACCTTAAATAATATAATAATAAAGTCTTAGAATATGATCTAGTACATTAGATTTTTACCTATTTAAGGAGTTAGAACCAATCAAGTGCAGCTAGTAGTGATTAAAATAACGGTAAATCAATTGATGATCATAGAAGATTTATTAGGCAAGTACTTATGCAATAATTTATAGATTTCAAACCATTAATTTTTAATGGAGTTGAAGATCTTATAGTAACATTAGAGTGGCTAATAAAGATAGAAGAAGTCTTCCAACTTATGGGTTATACCATGGTGCAACAAACTCAATTGGCTACCTATTAACTTAAGGATGTATTCAACTATTGGGGGAAAAAGATAAGGAAGACATGAAAGTTGAATGAATTGACTTTATGAAAGGATTAGAGGAAAGATACAAGTTTAAATAATTTAAAAGGACTAAGGCCAAGAAGTTATCTAACTTGAAGTAAGATCATCTCACAGTCTTAGAATATGATGCTTAGTTCCTCCAACTAGTGTAGTTTTGGTTTAGAAACACCTCTTTCAATCCCTTTCTTCTTCTTTATATGTGTGTTTGTAGGTTTTAGGCTCTATGGAGATGTCTTGGAGGATAAGAAGATGTCTTTCCTATGAGTTTAATCTTCACAAAAGATGTCTTGAACTTGACAAAATAAGTTTTAGGTTTAGAGGATACGTTTTATCTAGTTTGCATACATCTCTAAGAAGACATCTTATAGATGAGAAGACATCTTTTGCTAAGATGAGGTGTCTTTTCCATGGAGGAGATGTCTCTCACACTTAGGAGATTTCTCTCTTGAAAGTTAAATTTTAATAGAAGGCATCATGAGGAAACCAAAGATGATTCATATGATTAGAAAACTTTTGGAATTAACCATTTCAAGTTGGAAAATAACCATGACAACGTGGAAAAAGATAGAAACAACATGGGAATGATAAGTTGAGCTTGTGGAATATTTCCTTAGGTTTTTTTTAATCTTGTTTTCTTAATAAACATATTGTTATTTCATGCTTGTACCATGGATGAAGAGAGTAAGG
Source organism: Gnetum montanum (assembly GCA_015680685.1). Lineage (NCBI taxonomy): Eukaryota > Viridiplantae > Streptophyta > Gnetopsida > Gnetales > Gnetaceae > Gnetum > Gnetum montanum. The sequence goes on along the minus strand of MNCI01026399.1, from coordinate 1,053,843 downwards.
TGAAGTCTTGATGAGAGCTCTTAAGTTGAGAAGAGCTTGGCAAAAGCATGATAGAACATATTGAGGGAGTGCAAGTGTGGATGTAGCTTGAGGGTTAATATGTATGGATTGGCCTATGTGTTCTTGTCTTTTATTTACTTCTATAATTTGAATCTCTATCCTAGTTAGTGAAGATATTGTCTATCGATTCTATCTTTTATTAAGAATAACCTTTGTGTGGTTGTAAAGCCTCATGCTCTACAACATTAGTTTGAGTGTTTTTGAGAGATTTTTATGATTTCTTAGTTTTAGAAACCTAATTTTAATCTTATATTTGAATAATTAAAGATAGTTAGTTTTCTTATTTCTAGCAAAAATTAATTGTCTTTTCATAATATCTAAATTTAGAATTTAAAGATGATTTAGCATTAGAGTGAACCCACTCCAACATTATTAGTATGAGAAGCTTTGTGTTGATTGTTGCTTGGATTTGATTAAGGAATTTTTCTAGTTTAGATGATGCCTAAGAAGAAATAGGTTCAAGTCTTGAATAGAGACATGAAAAGCATGAAGTTTGTCTTCCAGATGATGGTTTCTCAGTTGGATGAAATCAGTGCAATGGTAGGAAAAAATTTTCAATCCTAACCATATCTAGACATGTAGAGGTGATGAGCATGCACATTTAGATGAAGAAGTTTTATAACTAGGTAGAGATGGAGTGGATGATGAGGAAGGACAATCTAGCTATGGGAGAGTACGAACCCATTAGCCAAGAATTACAACAAGAGGGAATCCTATTCCTCATATGATAATTCTAAGAGTTCCAATGGTCATAACTACTTTTTCTCTAAGAAACCTTAATGAGAAAGATGGAGTAAGGTTTACTAGAGCATTTAGAAATGCTACTAGATTTTCATACATTGAGTTGAAGACTTTAAATAGTATAGATGGAACCAATGCTTTTTTGAGTTGGTTGAAGACACTTAAGAAGCACTTTGAGCTAGAAGAAGTATCAAATAATTTGAGGGTAGCTATCATTAAATCTAGATTAGAAGGTATGACATCTACTTGGTGGAAAAATGACTTACAAGATTATAAAAGATAAAATGATCAACCCATTAGAGATTGGCCTCTAATAAAATAAAAGTTGAAAAGAAAATTTAAATACTCTCACCAAAGACAAAAGACTATCATGAAGTTGAAATTTCTAAGGCAAGATGAGAAGGATGTCAAAGAATTATACATCAAATTTAGTGATCTATTCCATCAAGCTAAAGCAAACTAAAAGGAGTATGATTAGGCTTCAATACTTTTAGGAGGTCTCAAAATGATGTACTAATAGAAGTTATCTTTTTATGAGCCACAAACTCTTGATGAGACTTGTGATTTGGCATTCAAGACTGAAAAGAAATTAAGTGGGTTTAGATAGAGGAGCAAACAAACTTCCAAGGAGAAGGAGAAGGGATCCAAATTTGAAAAGGAATTCAAGTCCAAATATGAAGACAAGGATGGCTGTCATGACAAGAAGACTAAAAGGGATGATGAGAAGGACAAGGCCAAGAAGGACCAAGACAAAGAAGGCAAGGGTCAAGGCTACAAATCATCCAAAATTCAATGCTTCAAATGTGAAGAATGGGAACACAAGCAATGTGAATTTCCACTTTACTAGGTAGCTAAGGATAAAGATGTGAAAACCATGGAGATGGAGGAGATATCATGCCAAGCTCTTCAAAGAGGTAATTCTAATGCTTAAAAAATTGAGGATTTTTCTAAATTAAATTCTTGTGCATTCATGGAAAATATGAATAGAGGACATCATCCTAATAGAAAATTTTTGTTTTGAATTGGGGCTAGATGTTTGCTTAGTGGGGAATGGATTCATGTTTTGATTGATGAAGGATCTCAAAAAAACATTATTTCTTCTAGGAAAATTGCTAGATTAGGTTTGGAACTAATCCTCATCCTATACCTTAGAAAGTGCATTGGTTTTCTACAAATTTTTCCAAAGAGGTGAGGGAACTATGTACTTTGAAATTTAAAATTGAAGGTTTCCATGATGTTGTGAAGTTTGATGTTCTTTCAATAGATTGTATGGATGTAATTCTTGGTAGACCTTGGGATTTTGACAATGGTTCTTAATTTGATGAAGCAAGAAATGTGTGGAGTGTAGCTAGATCTAATGAAATTCATGAGTTGATTTTCATGATAGTTGAATAAGTGAGGAAGTAAAGCTTACTTAATGCTTCTTTAATCCTTCTAGGAGAGAGGGAATACATTAAGGAACATGATGAAATAATTTTTTATTTTTTTTGTTGTGATAACAATTATTATGAACATTGATGCTATGCAGGTTGAACTTCCTACAGGTATGCTAAGCTTGAAGGAGAAATTTCCCAAGGTGTTATAGGGGGATTTAGATGGATTGCTGAGAAATGTACACTATCAAATTGATTTTTGTTGGCACATTTGGCCATTCCATGGAACAGTTGGAATATTTTATTAAAAATTGGAACAATCTATGGTTGTAAATTTAGAAGTAAATTTACAGCTTTAGTGTTGTGGGTCATGAGTGTTTTTGGAGAAGTAATCCACTGGTAAATAATTTGATGTTGAAGTCTTCTTGATATAAAATGAAAGTGCCAGATTATTCCATATTGGAGATTGGAAGATAGTACTATAGCAAACAAGGAATTATATTATTTACGTGAAAGGCATTGGTGAAGAACGTGCTCTAAAATTTTTTGGAAAGGTCCCAAGTTGAAAATCCCTGTTGTTAAGCTTGATTGTATTTTTTGGCCCTAAGATAATGTTTGAACCTCCTTGCAAAAAAATAAAAAAATAAAACAAAAATCAGCAGCGCCTCCATCGTCTTGAAGATTGTACAGCGATGAGAGTGGAGGAAAAGAAGACTACAGTTGGACCAACGATTCTTGACACCGTATACCTGCTGAACGCGGCAATGGCGGGGGAGCAAACACCATACATGTAAAGATAATATCAGTGGAGGTGCAGTTGCAAGTGAAGACGAAGAAAAATCATGGTGTTCCTGGAAAATCACACTGCAGTAAAAGTTCAAAACCGTCTGCCGCGCGACATTCATCCTGGTGCAAATGGGCACCACGAAAACTGCCATCTAGATGGGCATAACCAAGTCCCTGGGGCATGAAACATCTTTTACATAAATGCAAGGATATTTTAAAAAAAATCAAAACCCTCTTCCACACATAATATACAGAGAAAGGAGTCATGTTTTGTTGAAACCCCGATTTCATTTCCAGTTTTGCAGGCCATGGCGATTCTAGAGGTTGTGGCGGTTATAATGGCATGATGAAGGTTCCTGTGGTCGCTGGATGTAGATCCACGATACGTTTGCCCCTAGCTCTGCAATCAACAGCAGTGATTTGGAAGACGATTCACAAAAACAAAAAAAAACGCAGGAAGCCCTAAGCAAATTTGGGGTAAAACAAAACAAATTCCAGGCAACTGAAACCCTATGTTCAGGACCATATGTTCAGCACATCGTTTTCTTTCTTCCATGAAAATCAATTGCCATCGCTCTTCAGTAATTGAACACCACAACGATGTTGGATGCAGCGGCAGAGCCTTCTCCCGCAGTGGTGGTTGATAACGATTTTTGGCAGGATGGGATATTTTGAAAATATTTGCTGGTAGTTCCAGGCCTGGCGCCTTCACATTCGGACCTAATGTTTGGGATTTAAATTTTTATTTTCAGCCACTTTAATACGGGTGCAAGTGCAGATAAATTATTTATATAAATTTAAATAGACTAGCTACCATCAACTTCTACACCAAGGTAGATATTATACCTTGTTCATAAAATTACTAAGGGCTTCAATAGTATTCTTAAAAATTTTAAACAAATAAAAATGAAAAGCTATTGGAGCTATAATTTTAAACAATTATATAAAGCTATTGGGTTTATTCTCATTATCCACAAAAGCAATATTTGTAATATTTCTCCTAACTTCCTAACTTCCTAAGTTAATACTTCCTAACTTGTTGGGCAAGTTACTTGGGAGAGAAGTTAGCTAGGATGTTTTGGAATGTAACTACCTTATGAACCTTATAAAAAGGCTTCAGGGGTGAAAAAAGGGAGGGAGAAGACGCTTGATACATCACACTTTGAGAAGGCTACTAGCTAGCACTTGGAGCTTACACTTGGAGACACACTTTGGCTCTTGGGAAGAGCATTTGTAAAAGAAATTGTGAAAGATTGCTTGTAAGATGACTTGCTAAAGAAAAGATTTCAGCCTCTTTGTCATAGTCCTGTGAGTTATGTTTTATTTTTATTTTTTTTAAATTGTTTTGCTAGTGGTTTAGATAGTATCATCCTTGGCAAGTAATTTTTGGATTTCTAGATAGCTCTTATTGTTCTTGTTGCCCGATAGAAAATTTCTATTAAAATTTTGCCATAGAAGTGCTTGTGTTTGAAAGCTTTAAGAGCATTTTAGTAGTGAATTTTGTTATTGTGCAACGTATAAAAATTGCTATTGAGATCATTGTAAGAGAGCCTATGCTTGTAGTCAGGCCGTTGAACGATTCAATAGTCAAGAAGGTTCAGAAAATCTTTGGTATTTTGATGGGACCAGAATAGCTTCTTTTTATCTTTAAAGTGAATCTCCGTGGTATTTCAATCAGAAATTGTCAAGTCTTTTGAAGGTTCTGTTGAATGCAATTGTTGACATTCGTTATCTAGCCAAAATAGAGTCTCGTACGTGATAGTTTACGCAACAATTTTTGGTAGCATAGTGGGATTGTCTTGAAGAAATTGCTTATTNGAGTTGTGCTCAAATGTTTTTGCAAAATTTTATTTGTTACAAGTAGGTATTATAAGGACTGCGTAGACTAGGCAATTGAACAAAATAGGAACTCTCAACAACTCACAGTACTTGGCAAAGTTGGCTGAATCTCTTTAAGATAAGTCATTTGTAGTTTACACACAATGCAATCGTTTCATATTTCACAACCGCACACCGCAACAGCACACACACATACTCATATTAACTACTGAGTCTATTTGGAGGTATCTGGGCCTTGGTGTTGCCAGAGACCAGCAAACACCTAAATCTTGTTCGAGGACACTCGTTGGCGGTCGCGTCCCAAATGGTTGCCAACAATTTTATTTCTGGTGCTACCATTCCAAATGAGAGGACTTACCAAATGGTACCAAATCAATAGGATAAATTACAAAGATAAGTAGAGGTGTTACTTGCAAATGGTTTCATGAGGAAATTCATTTCACCTTATGCAATTTCAACAATGCTAGTGCCAAAGAAGAATAATCATGAATGGAGGATATGCATTGATTCTAGAGTAATAAACAAGATAAAAATTAGGTATAGGTTTCCTATTCCAAGGATGGATGACATCATTGATGTCTAATGAGTCATGGTTTGTTAGGTCTTGTTATCGAACCCCTATTATCGGACCCCTAATATCAAGTACAAGATACCAGGTCTAATAGGTCCCGATATCAGACCTCGTTATCAGGTACGCGATATTGCAACCTCACAAGCGATATCGAGTACATGATATCATGGTTCCTATGTGGGCCTATAAATACACATGTAGGCACATAGGAAGAGTAAGTTTTGGATGTTAGTTTAGTGTTAGAGTATAGTCTTTTTGCCATTCTTTTCCTCTCAACCCTTTCTCCAATTGCATGCCCGCAATGTGATTATTGTAATTGTACAACATCCTTTATTCAAGTGTGATGTACTTGGACACACACATGACTGAAAATAAAGATTGAGATCACTTCATCATTCTAGCATTCACTTAGTTTAATTACTTAATTGTTATTGTTATTAAACGCTAAATGAGTATGACTTGATCACAAGCATCTACGTGTGACTACTTGGTATCCCAATAGCGTACTTGGGCCATGTGCTTGGTAATCCCAATGGTAGTCATGCATGAGGTTCGAGATTTGTACGGATGATTAAGGAATGAATGCTCATCACACTTAGGCTAGCTTAGATTCCCTCTCCCTATCTCCTCTTAGTATAGCTCTCTCTCTCCCTTTTCCCTCCTAGCTTAGCTAAGATTATTTTCCATTGCCTCCAAGAGTAGTATTAGTTTAGGAACACATCATACACTTCACTTTGGACTAAACCATACATGACAAAGAAAATACTAGTCTAGGTGGGAAGACAACAAACTACGATCAGCGAGTAACTATCTAGATACCAAAACTAGCCTGTCTGCGGAGTTTGACAGGATCGTGCGTGAAACACTCATATTCATATGGTTGAGTGCAAGGGTACCTCACCACTCATCAATTTCCTTAACAATGTGGATGTTTTTAGCAAAATTGATTTGAAGAATGAATATCATTAAATCAGAATTAGGACTAGTGATTAATGGAAGACAATATTCAAGACACTGAATGAATTGTTTGAGTGGTTAGTGATACCATTTGGGCTCAGAAATGCACTTGCTACATTCATGAGGTTGATGCATGATGTATTGAAGGACTTGATTGGTAAGTGTTATATTATCTTTTTTAATGATATTTTGGTATATGGCTCTAATGCAAAAGAGTACTTGGATCACTTAAGAATGGTATGTCTTAAGTTAGAGGAGGCACAATTGGTGATCAACATGAAGAAAAGTCATTTCTTCAAGAGGGAAATCACATATTTAAGACATGTCATTTCTTCAAGAGGGAAATCAAATTTGGATGAAAGCTACCAACTTGAATGTAATTAGGGATTGGCCAACTCATAAGAATGTTGAGAAGATAAGATCATTTCTTGATTTAGTAGGTTTTTATAGATGTTTCATCAAAATATTTAGTGGTATTTCATGGCTTATGTTTGCTTTGTTAAAGAAAAATAAATACTTCGAGTGACATAATGAAACCCAAGGGAGCTTTAACTTATTGAAAGGAAAAATTATCAGTGAACTAGTGGTTGCACTTCCATATTTTCAAAAGCATTTTTAGGTAGATGTGGATGCAAGTGGACTTGGCATTGGTAGGGTACCTTCATAAAAAGGTAGGCCTATTGCATCCTTTTCAAAAACGTTCAATGAGTTAAGGAAAAATATAGTGTATATGAGGAGTTGTATGCTATTCTTCAAGAAATCAAGCTTTGAAGACATTACTTATTGCCAAGAAGTTCACTTTGATGACAAACCAAAAAGTACTACAATTTCTAGACTCTCAAAAGAAGTTGAGTGCAAAGCACATGAATTGAGTTGCATAGTTGCAAGATTTTAATTTTGTGTTGAAGCACAAAAGTGGGAAGGCCAATGTGGTGGTTGTTGTGTTGTCTAGGGTGCATATGGTTAATTTCAACCTGCCTCACATTGAAGGTATGGATGATTTTACTTCTTTGTATGAGCATAATGTTGATTTTGAGTAGGTTTGAAGAAGTCTCAAAGAGCCATTGTTAAGTAGGATAGACTAGTGAAGGGACTATCATACTCAAGATGAACTGTTATTTAAGAATAAAAAGGTAATGTGTTCCTAATTGTGATTTTAGCAAAAACATTTGATTTAAAAAGCATTGTAGTGGCATAACAGGTCATATGAATAGGGATAAAACATTGAAACTTGTGGGTAGATACTATTTTTGGCCTAGTATAACAACTGAAGTTTTGAAATTTGTGAAGGAGTATTTGACTTATCAAAGGAGTTAAATGAATGGATGGATGCAATATGCCTTTTCCAATTCCCAAGGATCCATGGAACAGTGTGTCTATGGATTTTGTAAGTGGTATTCCAAAAACCAAAAGTGGAAATGATGCAATTTTTGTTGTTGTGAATAGGTTCTCTAAGATGGCACACTTTATTCCATGTAAAAAGATGAGTGATGCTTCTTATGTTTCAAATTTGTTTTCTAGCATATTGTAAAGTTGCATGGAATTCCTTTGAATATTGTTAGTAACAGAGACTCCAAATTTATAAGTCACTTTTAGAGGCCACTTTGGAAAATTTTAGGGACAAAATTAAATTTTCTAGTGCATATCATTCATACTCTAATGACCAAATGAAGGTGGTCAATAAATCATTGCTAAACATATTGAGATGTTTATGTGATGGATAGCCAAATAGGTGTAAAAACTTGTTGTGTCATGCTAATTTTTTATACAATAATGCTTCTTATATTGCTATTACAAAAATCCAATTTCAAGTGAATTATGGATTTTGTCCAAAGATAGTGGATGCTTTGAAGAGCTTTGATGATGAAGCTCAAATTACTACTGATTTTGTGCAAGAGATGAGGGATTGCCATGCACAAGTTAAATCAAATCTTATGCAAGAGATGTGGGATTGCCATGCACAAGTTAAATCAAATCTTAAGAAAAAGACTAAATAGAAAGTATTTAAAAGGAATGAGTGAAAATGAAAGTCAAAGTTTATTGTTGATGACTTGGTGTGGATGCACTTGAAGAGGAAGTAGTTGCAAGGTATTGACTTTTCAAATTAAAAGCCAAGAAGATGGGATCTTTCAAATTTAAGGCCAAGATTAATAATAATGTTTTTGAGATTGATTTACCAAAAAATGTTGGTATGTCTTTTGTATTTAATGTTTCAAATATTATGTCATGTCATAGACTAGTTGATGAGAAGACCATAAAAGGTAGCATCAATTAGTTGAATGAGACTATTGAGCAGTCCAAGCCTTCAATGGGAAAGAAGACAGTTGTACTTAAGTGAAGAAAAGCCTCTAGTACTCGAGGAGTCAAGAGGCATGAATATTTGATCAATTGGAAGTATTAATCCACTAATGATGCTATATGGATCCATGAGACCAAGCTTCATGAGTGGGGGACCACTTCAACCCCTACTTCCATGTTCACATGAGTTCACTTTTTAAATGATGGAAGAGCTAGTGTAGGAACAGCTCTTTAAATCCCCTTATTCTTCCCTATGTATGTGTTTTATAAGTTTCAAGATTTATGGAGACATCTTGGAAGATAAGGAGATGTCTTTCTTGGGAGTTAAGTCCTCACAAAAGATGTCTTGAAGTTACTAAGAGACATATTTGGTTCAAAGAAAACATCTTGTTTGGTTTATAGACATCTTTTGGGAAACATCTTGTAGATGAGAAGATGTCTCAAAGAAGAAATCTTCTACCAAGAGGAGATATCCTTTTCATAGAGCAAACGTCTTCCACACTTAGCAGAAATCTCTCCTAAAAGTTAAATTTTAAGAGAAGATGACCCAAGGAGGCCAAAGATGACTCTATGATCAAGAAATTTCTAAAAATGACCATTTCAAACTGGGAAACAACCAGAAGGTGTAAAAAGATATAAACAACATGGGAACTATAAGTTGATCTTGTGGAAGGTTCTCCTAAGCTTTTTAGCTTGTTTTCTTAATAAATATATTGGTTGCTCATGCTTATACCATGGATGGAAAGAGTGAGAAGAAGTCTTAGTGAGAGCTCTTAGGTTGAGGAGAGCTTAGCAAGAGTGTGATAGAGCATATTGAGTGAGTGCATGTGTGGTTGTAGCTCTAGGATCAATGTATGTGGATTGGCCTATGTGCTTTTATCTCTTATTTACTTCTCTAATTTGAATCTCATTCTTGGTTTATGAAGAAATTGTCCATTAGTTGTGTCTTACATTAAGAACAACCATTATGTGGTTATAGAGCCTCATGCTCTGCAACATTGCTTTGAGTGTTTTTAGAGGTTTTATTGATTTGTGAGTTTTGGAAACCTAATTATAATATTCTATTTGAATAATTGAAGATAGATATTTTTCTTGTTTCTAGTAAAAAGAAATTATCTTTTCATAATATTTAGATTTAGTATTTAAAGGTGATTTGGTATTAGATTAAACCTACTTCAAGTTTTCTTCCCACCTTCATGAGGATGAAGAATCACTTTGTCTCAAGACTAATTGAGCCTATTCTCATAATATTACTTCCACTTAGATTAACCTAATATTAGTTGACTTGTAATAAGGCTTTAGTAATGGAGAGGATTTTTTATATCAGCAACAAGAAGAGTAGAACCTAGGGAAGAGAAATAATCCTTCTCCATCAACCAATCCTAAGAGCTCTAAGTAGCTATGACGTTTTAGAGGAGGAAGGATCTCAAAAATCATAAATATTATGCTTATGGATAAATAGGAAATCTAAAGGATGAGTGTCCAAGTTGTTGCACATGTGACAAACTTGAACATAAGTAATGGGAGCACCTAAATAGAATAATAAAAAATAAGATAGATGGGACCCCAACACCTAACCACTAAAATAAGAAGGATGGTTAGAATAAGGATGTCAGATGTAGAGGTAGGATTTTTACTTTGATAGACCAACCTATTAATGAATATTCCAATAAAGTTATGAACACAACATGTAATATTTGTGGTTCTCCATTCTTAATGTTGTTTTACATTAAAGTCATTTATTCTTTTATGGATCCTAGAATTGTGAGTTAATTATAATTTAAATCTATATCTTTTCACCCTTCCTTAGTAATTTAATTAGCTAACTTCCTTATAACAATGGTTAAAGATATTTTTCCTTCAATAGAATTGGATATTTAGGGGTGTTAATGGAGTAGTGAACTTATAGTGATGAATCTTAGAGAGTATGATGTGATTCCTAGGATGGATTGATTATTTAAGTGTGAAGGGTGTTTAGAATGTAGAAGAAATACCTTCATACTTCAATCTTCTTGGAATAAAGAAGTTAAAATTCAAGCAAGAGATAGATCAAATTCAATTTAATGATGGTCAAAAAGTTCAAGTTGTACAAATAGGGTCATGGTTGTTATATGGTGTCAATGCATGATGTGACTAAGGAGGATGTGGAGTAATTTTGAATGGCTCAACAATTCATAGATGTATTTAAGAAGAAACTTCCTATGTTACCTCCTTGTAAAGACATTAATTTTTAAATCAATCTTAAGCTTGAAACCCAATCAATTGCTAAGGAATCTTACAAGATGTCTCCCATGCAACTTGTAAAGCCTAAGGTAAAAATTTAGAAGTTGATGAATAAGAATTTAATTTGATCCAATGTTTCATCTTAGGATGCCATCATGCTCTTTGTTAAGAAGAATGTCAATTTGGTGTTATCCATTAACTATAGGTAGTTAAATCAAGTGATAGTTAAGAATTAGAATTCTCTATCAAGGATTAATAACCTATTTGATTAATTGAGAAAAGCTACAGTGTTTTCAAAGATAAATTTGAAGTCTAGATACAACCAAGTTAGGATGAAGAAAGTATTTCTAAGATAGTTTTTAAGATGAGATATGGATATTATGATTTATTGGTTGTGCTCTTTGAACTTACTAATGTTTCAACTATTTTCATGCATTTGATGAATAATGTGCTATACTTGGACCAATTTGTTATTATATTCATTGATGACATTTTGGTATACTTAAAGGATGAAGAGGAATATATGGAACATTTAATAACAATAATATAGACTTTGATGGAACAAAAACTCTTTGCACATGCTTCTAAGTATGTCTTCTAGAAGAAAGAGATTCAATTTCCTAGTCATGTGGTGTTAAGAGTAGGTATAGCAATGGATCCTTCTTAATTATTAATGATTAAGGATTGGTCCATTCTAATCACAATCAATGAAGTTAGAAGTTTCTTGGCCCTAGCAAGCTACTATAAAATATTTATGAAGTAATTCTCTAAGATAGTAACTCCTCTACATATGTTTCTAAGAAATATTTTTTTTCTCTAGGAGTGATGCTTCCCATAAATCTTTTGAAAAGTTAAATAAGAGACTAACCATGATACTTATATTAATCTCTTATATTAATCTTGCCAACTCTTGAAAAGTCATAATGTTTGCATGGATGCTTTAGGAGATGGATTTGAAGAAGTTCTCATGCAAGAAGGAAACTGTAGTAGCTTATGCTTCTAGATAATTAAAATCTTATGAGACTCAATATTTAACTCATGATCTAGAGCATGATGTTATAGTATTTTCTCTTAAGGTTTTGAGGAACTATCTTTATGGTGAACTCATTATACTTTAAATAGATCACAAGATCATATAATATGTGATGAGTTAGTTGTAGATGAACATGAGAAATAGGATTTGGATTAAGTTGTTAGTAAATTTTGACTTTATAATTTGGTACCATCCTAGCAAGGGTAACACAACAGTAGATGCATTGAGTATGATAACAAGAAAACTCTACAGTCTCACTATCATATCTAGTCCAAGGGATGGGATAACCACTGAAAAAATCCCAAATCCTTGCTATCAAAAGTAGGTGTCATCTCTTCCAGCATAGGATCAATTATCTTCAATGGAAAAATCAGACTTGTTAAAGTTTAAGAACAAGATTTATGTTCTAGTTGCAATTAGGTAGAAGCTAATAAATGAAGCTCATTGAGAAAGTATCAAATTCATCTAGGTAATGATAAGATGTATTAGAAGAAGGAATTATTCATACATATCATGAAGAAGAATGTTGATGAACCACGAGATCAGGACTGCGATATCGAATCCACGATATTAGGTCCACGATATCGGAGCTTGCCATGTGATGTCAGATACCCAATATTGCATCCTGCCTCATTGCCTATAAATAAGAGGTGGGTGCACTTGGTTTACATAGTTAGTCTTAGTCCCTTACCCAAACTCTTGTCTTTTCTCCCCCTCAAAGTTAGAATTATTTATGCATGCCTGCAGTAGAAGTCATAAAGTGAACGGATCTTTATTCGAGCATTGTGTACTTGAGCACACCTTGTGTACGACAATAAATACGAACTTTGTGATAAACCTTGCAGCATTTAGAATAGATTAATTAATGTTAATTACTATTACTTAATGCTTTCCTTAGTTAATTAATGACTCTCTCTTACCCTACAACTCTCCTAAGTAAGCACACACAATACGATCACTTCAAGCATGTGTGTAACACTTGGTAACCCAGTAACGATTAGCGTTTGGTAATCCTAGTAGTGTTGCACTGGTTTAGGATGTGCACAGCAAGTGAGAATAGATACTAGTGTTAGGATCAGTTAGAGCCTAGTTAATAAGTAGTTGAATTAAATTAGTTACTTAGTTATCTCTCTCCTCCCTTATTAGTAGGAGGACATAAAAACACATAAAATCCATAAAAATCATATGCCTTAAGTTTACTTAACCATACAATTGTGACATATAAGTAAGCTTGGGAAGACAACTATTGATCAATCCATTCTTGTTCCACAAAGGTGCATAAGCACTTAGTCCTTGGAATTCGATCGAATCATGTGTGTACACTCATATTCGTATGGTTGAGCATAGGGATACCTCGCCACTCATCATTGAAGTCATTTTTGGGAACTTTGTTGTTTGTGCGCTAACCAAAACATAGGAAATCTTTCACATCATTGGAATGAACCCTTGGGGTTGGTTAAAGAAAAATAATGAATAAGAATACATTGCATATTGAATAGAAAATCATGTCTCCTTCTTCGTACGAAAGTGTTTCATCACCTAGGTCTGATACAGGGAATAATCGGAGGCATAGTACACATGATAATCTGCCAGTCCCTCAATAGTTTCATGTGGTATATGTTCATCCTAATGAATATGTATCAAACTTTACCTTTATCCTCCACTAGGATGAACAACTATGTTGGTGAGACTTAGAAGGTAACATAGTGTTACCTCCTGATCGCTCTGTCCTGGGCATGCTCCTTCATGATCTCACATGAATTGGCATGTAGCACTTGCAGGCAAAGTACATTGTGCATGATCATGAATCAAGATAATATCAATCCACAGAGGCATAACATCAAAAGGATTTGCAATAGGAGAGATGTCATCAATCCATGAAGGGAAAGTTGTCGTAGAATGTCCCACATATCCTAAGCAAAAATGAGGGTGGTGAACCTGCCTCAAGCCAGTTACCCACACAATGATGTTCCTCCCATTAACTTTAGTCAAGAGGTTGTGTATTAGAATCTTTACTCAACTATCCATAACCCGTATTTTGGTATTTACAAACACAAAGGGTCTGAAAAAGGAACATGAGCACATGACAAAGATGGACATTCCAATCATAACCACGATCAAGGCCACGACCACTGAAGAGAACGAAGAAGGCACCGACATGGTGATGGTCCCCCTTCTTCTTCACCTTCATCATCTCCTTCACCCTCTCCTTCAGGATTTGGACGTAGTCACAAGGAAAAAGACCATGAGGATAAGGGTAAGCGAAATGAGAGTCATAGATAAAATAGTCGAGAAAGGGGACAAGGGCACTCTAGGGAAACACACTGTGAAAGAAGGGAGAGTAGGGAACAACATAGGTATCATAGAAGCCATAGACGAGATGATCACAATGAGCCCATACTTGCTACTCGAAGTATGCTAGACATAACTGAGGCTATTAGGATCCCAACAAGGCACCAAAAGGATAGTAGGATCAAGAGATTAGACATGAACAATATCCCACGATTTGAAGGGGGATACAACGCTAATCCTCAAAATTATCTACAAGCATTTCATGATGCATGTGCCTTACAAAACATAGATAGTGAATGGCAAAAACTTAAGTTGTTCCCATGGACACTAGTCAAAGAAACGAAGAGTTGGTACTAGTCCTTAGAACCAGAATCCATTCGTAGATGGAGTACCATGTTAGAATTGTTTAATGATAAGTACCAAACGTACTCCTAAGTGTCCAACCTGTGAAAGGAAATCCAAGGTTGAAAATAAGGAGGACATAAACCCTTAGATGCTACCATGGGCTGATCTTATGCATTGTTACATCATTGTCCTAGCCATGGTTATTCACAAAGGATCAACTACTCCATCTCGTAGATGGGCTTAGGCATGAAATGTGAAGAACCCTTGGGACTTATGCCCAAGGAAGACTATCTGAGCTTAGGACCCATCAAGTTCAAAGATTATTGGAGCAAGTTGCTAAAGAAGAAGGTGAGCTAGGGAAAAGAGAGTGTGTGGAGGAATATAATAGAGATCCTTCCTTCCAAAAGAGGGGAGTAAGGTTCTATGAGGATGAAGAAGAGTCACCACTTGAAGAGATGATGAATAGGAAAACCTTGCCTATCCAAAAATTAGCATTAGAAGTATCGAAAAAGGTAGATCAAATGTGGGACTCCTTAGATAATATATTTCAAACCATTCTCAAAGTAGTAGAAGAGTCTAGAGAGCAAGGTAGTGATCACGAAAAAAGAAAAAAGAGAAAAAATGAACATGTACGTAACAAGGGTAAGGGCAAAGTTATCATCGAAGAAGTTGTGGTTCAGATACAGACAATGATAGTGGATGTGAGATATGCCACTATGACCATCCTAAGGGATTTTTCCCTATAATCTCACATCTACAAGAGTCTAAGGTGTATGTACTCAACCCATGGTTAAACAAAAGGTAAACACCCTAAAGGTTACCTTATCCTCAAGCTAACTCAAGATAGTTCCACCAACCCTTAACATATTATCCAAGTGAAACTCCCCCACAACCAATCAAGTAGTATCAATAGTTGCAATAGCCACAATCATGGGGAATGCCACCACCAAGGCAACAATATCCTTATCGGTAACCTGACCCATATGGATATTACGTGCAGTAGCCATTCTCTCCACATGACTCTACTAGTCACATCACTCCTCAACCTTACTACCAAGCCCGTGAGTATTATAGGACTCCTTCTCCTAGGGGTGATGTTCTACAAACATATCATCCTTCTCATCTGGTTGCACCTCTTTCACCCTTAACTCCATTACTACCTGCTCTAGCTATGCAGAGTGAAATCCCTACCTAGCTACAACAACGTAATGCCACAAAGGTTGTTAACTCTCAACCTACTATTGGTTCTAACAACCGCATGAAGAAAAGACCTTTTTTTAGAACCAACAGTCCAACTAAGTCCTTGCAACCACAAGCGGCTAATTCTTCAACTCCCTCATTATCACTTGAAGCTTTGGAGCTCCCTTCAACCCAAAAACCGTGCTCAATGCATACAGTCATGTTAACTCATGTTGTCATCGATTGGATAAAAGCTGGCCATCTTCCTAGAAAATTCTCTGATCCTAGGAATCCTCTAATATATCTACAAATCGCTGGAAATGAGCTATGAAAATCTCTTTTGGATTTAGGTTTTGGTGTCAATTTGATTACGAGGCAGCACTCCCCTCATTTCTCATCCTAGGCTAGAAGTAGCGAAGCTCTAGCAGTTTAGTCACTCCAGAGATAGAATATTTTCGATGTGCCCACAATAGGAGTCCCCAAGTGAACAGTTCTTTATTCGAGCAGCTTTGTACCTAAATGCAAGTTGTGTACGGCAATAAAGACGAGCTTTGTGGATAAACCTTGCAGTGCATGGAATAGGTTTATTATTTGTTATTTCTTACCTATCATTTATTACATGCATTAGCGCGGCATGAGTATGACTTGGTTACGAGCATTGACGAATGTGTACGGCTAGTCAAGGAATCGACTGCTCATCACGCTTAGGCTAGATAGGTGCCTCAGTATGACAACTTCAAGCATGTGCGTTACGTGTGGTGATCCCAGTAACGATTAGCATTTGGTAGCCACAGTTGCATAGTTTAGGGTGTGTACGGTAAGTGGGAACGGATGCTGACGCTAGTTAATTTAGACTTAGGTCCTTAGTTAGAGTTAGTTAGTTCTCTCCACCCTTTACCCTTTAGCATAGGAGATAAAACTAGAAAAGACCAAAAAAATCATATACCTTGGGCTTACTTAACCATACACCATGACAACAACAAGTAAGTCTGGGAAGACAACGAATGATTAACCCCAAGTGTTCCATGGGGCGTTTAGGCATTTAGTCTGCGGAGTTCCACCTGATCACGTGTGCTATGCTCATTTCATATGGTTGAGTGTAGGGGTACCCCGCCACTCATCAGTAGCCTTGGTAAAAGATATTAAACAAATAGTAGCCTTAGTAAAGTAAATATAAAAGATTAAATAAGTCATAGGTGGGATGGAGAAGATACTAGAAAAAAGATTATCTCCTAGAATCTTCCAATTGAGATGACATCTTTCAATCATATCTTAATGTATATATGTATGTAATATTGATCTTGTAATTTAAGAACTATGTGGCCCTGATTCCTTATAAACTCTACAAGGATATGTAGGCAACTAGGGCCATGACCTTTGGTGTGGGTACCCTTCCTCTTCTATGGAAGAGGGTTTTGAGAATAGTTTGATTAAATTAATTAATATATCACTTCTTTAGGAATACTCTATAGATTAACAAGTATAGTTAGTTGGTGTAGAAGTAATTGTTGACTTGATGCACACTTTATAAATATGATTTTTCTTAAAGCTTAAGTATAAGTATTTTTCTTTTAGTGCTAGGAATCTTATTACATGATTAGCCTACCATTGGCCTCTATGATTACATTGGTGGGAATAGGATCTCACAAGGCACATAGAGTTAAGACCAATGAACCTTGCATGATTATGATGATGCCTACCATTGGCCTTTGTGGTTGCATTAATAGAGATGTGATCCCACATGACACAAAAAGTTGTGACCAATGGGTTATATGCCTACCACTGGCCTCTATGGTTGTGTTGGTAAAGATGAGTTCCCACATGGAATACAAACTTGTGACCAATGGGTTATGTGTCCACCATTGGACTCTATAGTTACATCAATGGGGTGGACGCCCAAGGAGACACATAAACCATATATGAATGAAGTTGATAAATTGTATGAGGTTTTCACTACTCAAGAAATTCCTCATAATGATTCTACTAATAAAGAGTGTATATCTTTTAAGTTGTTGATATGAAGTGTGCAGATGAATTTCCTTTTATATTTTGATTGTCTAATAGTCCTATTAGTGATTCTCATTTGGTTACACATATGGTTTTGTATGAAATTTTTTATCTTCTCTGAAGAATCCCCAAAAGAGGATTCAACTTATATAGAGATATGTGTGCATGTAAAGGTTATTTTGCATACTAATGTTTGAATAATTTTGTGTATAGTTTCTAAAATTCAACATTAGTGTTATATGATCTTGGATGCTTCTACTTATGGAAGATTTTATGGTCAAAAAGATAGTTAATTGAATTCTTCTTAAGAAGCTATCTTAACTAGAGTAATAATAGCAAACTAGTGCAAGTACATTAATGATTGTTTAAATACGTTATTATTATTTTTCTTAGTTACAGCCCTGTTATATCTTTTATGATTACAATGTCCTCTCATATTAAAAGATTTTATTAATGTATTTAGTTTCAATTTTTAAATTTTATTCCTATATGTTAATATTCCTTATTTAGTTACATAAATATATTAGTAAAGACGATTTGGATAAATTGAGAATTAGATTGAGTTAAGTTGTTATAGTAACCCCTTTATATGGTTGTCTAGGTATTTGATACCTTGTTCCAAAATTGTTAAGAAGGTATTTGTAATTTATTCTCCCTACTTAATCATATGGATTAATTTTCTTATTTATTTTTATCTCCCAAGTGAAACATGTGGTAGCGAATAGTTAGAGAAGAAAATGCTTAGAGTAGGTTTCATGCAATTCTATTATTTTTCTAAAGTTGGAATTTTGTTAAATTTTTAAAGCTATAATTTTTAGCTAGTGTTCTTTTTACTTTGTAATGCCCTTTGGTTAGCAAGTATGTACTTTGTTCTTGTCTTTCGTTAGTATATGTTCAACTTTACTTTTCCATTTAATTTAAATTTTGGAATTTAGAACATTTTACCTTAGTACTAGTTATCAAATATATTTTGGATCATTAGAATCCTAATCCCTTTATTTAATAATGTATTCTATTTTATTTCCAATAATTATATTCATGTCTTAATTACTACATATTCGTGGCATAGGCATTAGAAGCAAGAAAATTACTATTGCTTAGTGAATAGGGTAGATTTTTGTATGCAAGGGAATATTAGCATGGTATATTTTTATATTAAATTTAATTTCTTTTTATTTGTCCCATTGTGCATGTCACATGAATACCTAGTGACTTGCCTATTACATTTTATTAGTATCCTAATTTTATTATGTTTCAACTTAAGATTCTAACTAATATCTTTGTAGCCTAAACCTAGGTTAGAAGGTGTTACAATTTATCATGGGTTGGAATCCAAAAATAATTATAATATAGGTACACCCTAAGATATATAGTCTAATTAGAACTTTATAACTTAGCATTGGTCAGTGCTACAATTTATTTCTACTATTGATATGAAACTATATTCCTATTCTGATGTATAAAAGAAAATCTCATGCTTTTCGACATTGGAGATCATGTAGAGGCTCAAGTTTAGAGTATTTATATTTTTAGAGATTTGAGAGCTTTACCACAATTGACACTTATATAAGAAGATCCATTAATCCTCTTTATCCACTTTTGAGCATACTCTATTCCTACTTATTTTAAATATAATGTAACATAAACAAACATAGCTTCTAACTACCTATAACCCATAACTTGACTTCTAATTTTTATGTTATAACATAAACACAAAAGATATAACATAAACATAGAGAAACAACATGAAAATTTGGAAATGCATGTAGGAGTGCATTTGCACTATACTCAACAAAGCTTTTATCTCATTGATGTTTCAAATACATGTTTTAATATCTCTAATTCTCTAAGCATTAGACACTTACCATGCATAGTTGAGGAATGATCACTAGTATAGAGGAGGATTAGAACTTTTACATACTTTCTAGAATAAGATAATATCTATAAGTGAAAACATAAGTTTCAACCTAACTCCAAGAGAAAAATAAAGAAAAAATATTTCTTTTTATAATGCTATAATAAGATGATAATATCCATAGAAAGCTTATTTGACATGTTTTATTTAATACAAAAAAAGGTGATGATAGCCATTTTAAATAATAGTGAACATTTATTGTATTAAATCTAACTATGAATGTGTATTGTAAGATTTTAAATCAAGAAAGAGTAATAATAGTAATAAAAACATTGAAGATTAAGAAGCTTATTCCCATACTATCTCAAAATTTTAAATTTACAATAAAATAAGTAAAAAAATTATATAAAAGGAGAAAAGAATAGAAGAATAGTAATGAAAATAACCTAACCTATGTAAAAGTAAAGAGAAGACTAGAAGAATGAAAATGATATTCCACAGACAAATAATGTAAAAGGAGTGAAGACTAGAAGAACACAATAATCAAACTAACCTATGCAATATGTAAAAAGAAAGAGAAGATTAAAAATGAATATGGTATTTCACATTGATGAGTTAGTCATTGGGCTGCATCAATGGATGGGATGTCGTCGATGCAACCCCATCAACCAGATCTCATCGACATGATCCTGTCGACACAAGGTTTGACTTGTTGATGGGACATCCTATTTAAGCCTATAAATCTACACCTACCCGCCACATTTATGGCATTCCTTTCATTGTTTTAGCAAAGAACTTGTATTTTTTCTTCTCAGAAGTTAGAATATTTTCTAAGTGCCCATAGTAAGAGTCAAAGAATGTACGAATCTTTATTCAAGCACTATTGTGCTTGAGCACTTTAGTGTGGATGATAATAAAGACAAGCTTTTTTGATAAACCTTACAACACTTGGACTAGATTAATTGTTTCCTTATGCATTTAATATTCTTGTAATTTACTATAATGAATTTAAGTAATTAATTAATACTGATTTAATAGCAACAGATAAGTACGACCACTTTGAGCATACGCTTGGTACTTGGTATTCCTAATAACGCTTAACGTTTGGTAACCCAATAGTGTTATACTTGTTCATGATGTGTACAGTAAGTGGGAACGAATGCTTATGTTAGGATTAGTTAAGTGTTAGATAGCTATTAGATTAATTTAGCAATTAAATACTTTATTCTTTATTCTTGTTCTTAGGTGACTTAAATCATAAAAGATAAAAATGATAAAAATCATATGCCTTAATTACACTTAACCATGCACTTGCACTTCACAAGTGGAACTGGGAAGACAACAATTGCAATAGTTAGTTTAACCTCCTAGAACCAATGTACTTAGAAACCTAAATTCTTTGGAATTTTTCCAAATCATTGAGTGAACACTAATGATTCGTATGGTTGGGTGTAGGGTATACTTGTTGCTCATCATTAGGATCATTGCCAAGGACTTTAGTTAGCTACATACGCTATGTAGTACTTAGTGAAAATTATTCCACATCGTTGGATCAAACCTTAAAGTCACAATCATTCTAATAATAATAATTGTAAAAATCATACTGGTATTTTCTTTTAATCCAAAATGTCTTCTTCTCACAAGAATGATTCTTTGCTAGAATTCAACTGCACATCCAATCAAAGAAATGAACAATCAAATCAGCTAGTACCGCAATAATGTTGAGTGGTATATACTCACCACAATGAGTATGTGCCTAGCTTCACCTTTGTCCTACATTAAGATGAGCAGATGTAGTGGAGGGACATGGAGGGAAACATTGTGTTACTGCTTAATCGATCAATTTCTGTAATGCTTCAACAAACTCTTATTAGGTTAGGCATCCAAGGGCTCCATGTTGAATACGTTATGCAAGAACACGACTCCAAGGATTACCATCCCACTAAGGCACAATGTAAAATTGATTAGAAATAAGAGAAGTGCTATGAAGCTACAAAGGAAAAATGGTTCGATAACCCCTTGTTCCTACTATGACAAAAAGACACTAAGGATCCCTTCTCTAGGGGTTCTCATTTCATTGAATTTCCTCTCCTTGGTTTCAACAAAGGGGGCTTAAACCAGAATTTATAGTCCACTATAAACATTCCTAGTTTAGGCAAGAATGGATCCCATGATCACAAGAGATCCAAAGATGGGAATCATGGTAGGAACAAGGACAAGCATCATGATGATGATCATGGCCATGACCATCGAAGAGGGAGTGGTAGGCACCACAATGCTAGTCCTCCTTCCTCTTCACCTTCGTCATCCACATCTTCCTCCTCTAGCTCTGATTGAATCCATAGAGGACATGACCAATGGGACAAAGATGATAGTAGGACCCACCAAACTAGTTGAGATTAGGGACGTGGACAATCAAAGGAGGCCTACCACCATGAAAGAAGGGGTAGCAGAGGACATCACAGGAATCATGGCCATCACAAAGGCTATGACTATGATGAGCCTTTATTTGCAACTTAAAACATGCTAAACATCACCAAGGTAGTGAGAATTTCGACAAGGCATGTGAAAGTTAGCAAAATCAAGCAATTGGATATGAACAATGTTCCCAAGTTCAAAAGGGGATATAACTCAGATCTGAAAACCCATCTTCAAGTCTTTCACGATGCATGTGCCTTACAAAATGTGGAGAAAGAATGGAAGAAACTAAAGCTATTCCAAAGGATACTCATAAAA
Organism: Gnetum montanum; assembly: GCA_015680685.1. NCBI lineage: Eukaryota > Viridiplantae > Streptophyta > Gnetopsida > Gnetales > Gnetaceae > Gnetum > Gnetum montanum. The sequence goes on along the minus strand of MNCI01026399.1, from coordinate 1,031,548 downwards.
GAAGCTAAAAGTTGGTACTAGTCCTTACAGTCAAAATTAATCTATAAATGCAGTACAATGCTTAAGCTCTTCAATGACAAGTATTAGACATAATCCTAAGTGTCTAGCCTAAGAAAGCATATCCAAGTTTGGAAACAAGGAACACATGAACCCTTAGATGTACCCATGGGTAGGTACTATTCCCTTTTGCCCCGATGTCCTAGCCATGGTAATTATCAAATGGAACAACTTCACCATATCATAGTTGGGCTCTAAACAAAAACAAGAAAAATTTTTGGGATCTATGCCTAAGGGAGACTTTCAAAATTAAAAGCCCATCAAATTCAAAGGTTGATAGAGTAGGTTGCCAAGGAAGAAGAAGAGTTGAGAAAAAGGAGAAAGTACTAAGGAGTACAACCAAGATTCTTCCATCAAAAAGAAAAGGAAGTTTGGTTCTATGACAATGAGGAAGAGGCACCATTTAATGAGATGGTCCAATGAAAGACCTTGCTAATTTAGGAATCTGTCACCAAAATTTCAGCCAAGGTAGACAAAATGTATAACTCTTTGGATGAAAAGTTCCAAAGTACTCTGAAAATAACAAAGGCATCCAAAGAGCAAAGTAGTGATCATGATCGTAGGAGAAGGAAGGAAGCTGAACATGCCCACCAAATGGTTAAGCTAAAGGTTGCTACAAAAGAGGAGGTTATGGAATCCAAAATAGATGATGATGGTGGGTGTGACATCTACCAATACGAACATCCTAAGAGATGTTACCTCATTGTGTCATAGTCATAGATGTCTGGAATGTACACTTTGAATCCTAAATTAGCAAGAAGGAAAGCACCCAGAAGATTGCCTTATCCTTATGGCAACCCTAGGTAATTCCACCAACAACAAGCCTATTATCTAAGTGAAGCTCCACCATAATGTTATGAGTAGTATCATCAATGGTAGTACCCATAATCATGAGGTTGCCATCAGTAAGGTAGAAATACCCTTATCAATAGCCTAATACATATAGATACTATGTTCAACAACCCATTTTTCCATGTGGCTCTTCCAGTCACGCTTCATTCCAGCATTACTACTACCCTCCTGAGTACTATAGAGCTCAATCTCCATCTCCAAGAGGGGAATCCCCATATCCTTATCATCCTCTTAATCCTTCTATGCATGTCCCTACTCCAACTCAATTATAACCTACTCCATCAATGTAGGGTGAAATTCCAACCCAACTACAACAACAAAATGCTACCAAGGTTATTAACTTACAACCAGCTCCTCAACCAAGTGGTTCAAAAAAAATCTCAAAAAGGACCATTCTATCAAACTTCATCCAATCCTAATAGCCCTTCTTCTCCCTCATCCTCTACATCCAATCTGTTCAAGTCCCCTTCAAATCAAACACCTCCCAAGGTGCATACCATCATGTTAACCCATGTGGTAACTGATTGAATAAAGGCTGGTCACCTTCCTAGGAAAAGATCTAATCTTGGGAGTCCCTTAATCTACTTGCATATCACTAGGAATGAGCCTTGAAGGGATCTTCTTGATTCAAGTTTTGGTATTAATATGATTTCTCATGAGATGTATAAAGCATGGAACCTACCTCCACTCAAGAAGAGCAACATTCGTCTTGAGTTGTCATATAAGTCCATCACTATTCCCTGAAGTTGAAATCATCAAAATGTCTAATCATTCCTTGGCTACACTAGTTACTACCAGCAATTAATAGAGAATTTCTCTAAGATTGCTAAACTATTGGTGGAGCTAACAAAGAAATATGTTCTATTTGTATGGACCGAGAAATGCAAAAAGGCATTCCAATAACTCAAGCAAAAGCTTGTAGAAACTCCAATTCTACAAGCACTTGACTAGTCCATACAATTTTACATCATGATGAATGCATTGAACTATGCCTTGGCAGCCATGATCATGTAATTAGATGATTAGAAACATCTATAATACATCCATTACACAAGCCAAACCATTGTGGGTGCACAGCTGAACTACACCATAATAGAGAAAGAATTGATGGCATTAGTATATGCCTTGGAGAAATTCAGGCACTATGTGGCTAGGTACAAGGTATTCATGCACATGAACCATAGTTCAACTGTGAATCCCTATGTCATACATTGGCTTGTGATCTTGCAAGAATTTGATCTCATGATGGTAGATTGAAAGGGAACTAAGAATGTGGTTGCTGACCACTTGTTGTAGTTAAGATGGAAAAATAAAGAGGAGAGCCCACTTTTTGATTAGTTTCTTGACAAACTCCACTTTACTAGTGCGATAAATGAAGTGCCCAATGAACCTACATGGTATGATGGCATCCTCACTTATCTTCTTACTCAGGAGATGCCACAAGAGCTAGACCTTAAGAAGAAATAACAGTTTCTTCATTAGGCCAAATGCTTCATGGAGATTAACAAACATCACTACAAGGTGTGCATGGATGGCCTAGTTCATTGGTGTGTTTCTGATGCTAACTAATTGTGTGTTCTCCAAGATTCTCATGAGGTCCTTTCTAGGGGTCACTATGCTAGGAGATGCATGGCCATTAAGAACCTAATGGCAGGGTATTGTTGGCTGACACTCTTTAGGGATTCCCACCAATTCGTCTACTCTTGTGAACATTTTCAATGCAATGGTGGGATGACTACTCAAATGGAGGGACCTTAGTAATGGATCTAACCATAGAAATCCTTTAACATCTAGGGCATTGACTTCATGGGTCCCATCACACCCATATCAAATGGAAAGGCATACATCATAGTCACTGTTAGCTATTGTACAAAATGGGTAGAAGCAGCAACCATCACTAACTGTACATCTTCTCTAGCTGCTTAGTTTGTACAACATAAAGTTATAAATAGGTTTAGGATGCCACGTGAATTGATTTCTAACAATGGTACTCATTGTATAGGCACCACCTTTCGAAACCTCATGCAATGCTTGGGGGTAGAGCATAAATTAACAACATCCTATCATCCCCAAGCCAACAGTCAAGTAGAGGTAACGAATAAGGAGATCACTAAGATCTTAACCAAAATAATTAGAAAATATAGGAGAGACTAGAGCACAAAAATTAATGATGCACTTTGGGCCTACCGCTCAACATGGAAACTCCCTGTAGGCTATATTCTCCCTATGAGCTAGTGTATGGAAAGTTGCCAACTCTTCCAATTCAATCCAAACTCCGTACACTTTCAACAACCTATGACCTTCACCTTGACCTTAGCCTAGCACAAAAAGAAATATTGATCAACCTTAACATGCTATATGAGAATAGATTAGTGGCCATGTCTTTGAATGAAGTGAACAAGGCATTCAATAAAAAACACCATGACCTCAAAATTAGGAAAGTCAAATTTTAACTTGAAGACAAGGTTTTTTACTGAAACCCCACATGTGTACCTCAAAAACCTAAGTTTCAAACATTGTGGGAAGGACCTTACATCATTTATGAAACCTTTTCTTCTGGGACCATGTTGATCTACAAACCTGAGAGCCCAAACCAGAAATAGTTTATCAACATATAACAAGTCAAACCTTTCCATGAGCCCAAGTAAGCCAATGCTAGCAACACCTCATTGAATGGACAACCACACTCAATTCTTAGGATCTTCTTCTTTCAACTCAGTCATGGGGAAGATGGCCATCCATGCTAAACTAATTAAAGTGGCTCCTCAAGTTTTATACTTTTTTGTTTTACACTTTTTTTTTACACCATTTTTAGTTTTACATCATCATTAGTATGTTTTATCTTTCTTGGATATTTTGCAATTTCTTTTATGTTTTACTTTATTTTGATTTGATTTTTCTTATGTTTTTCTAATATTTTTCTTTGTTCTTCTTTATTACTAACAAGACACAATGATGTACTTAATGTTTTTGATTGCTAATGTCTGGTTTCTATCTTTGAATTTTGATATTGATAACTAAAATAGTTTCATTTTCATGGAACAAGCAATGAGTTCATGTCATCCACCCATTCACAATACTCTATGGTTTTCCTTGTTTTGGCAATATGAGGTCCCTTTCCTTAATGAAACTTTAAATTAACTTGTGACCTTGGAAGTTTCCAAACTTGGGAAAGATTAAATGGATTGGTAAGGATGTGACTTCAAGGGAACTCAATGCTCTCTGTACTTGTCTAAACTCTTGAGTGCATGAGTGTTTTCATGGATTTCTTACTATTCCACTATCGACCAATAATAAGAAGTTAAAGTCCTTGCATAGTGTGGTTCCCATCCAAAAATCCATAAACACATAAAATTCAAAAAAATGGTAGGAATTCCAAGCACACCCCTTAGACAAAATAATGGGCTACAAGCACTAGTTATGAGACTAGAAAGACATGTTACCCATGCCTGAAGGTCTCCTCTAACTAAGGCATTTTCTCACTTTCTGCTTCTCTTTTCTTTTCAAATAAGGAATGGTGATTGATCTATGGGATCATTCTTGTGTCTTAAGGGGATGGGTAGGTCTTAAAGTCTCGATGCGAAGTCACTAAAAGTGGTTGATTTTTATTTGGACTAAGGATGGACTTTATCAAGTCATTTAACAATAAAATCCACAAGGGACTTCATGTGACCATGAGATGGAACTCCATTCCACTTTTTTTCTCATCCACCAATGCTTCTCGTGATTCACCTCACTACTAATTTCTATGTCTCATCCAATGTCTTAGTTTGATGTGTTAAAATTCTTAGGTAGATTCTTCTAGATTCAAACCTTAACTTTTTCATAATCAATAATCAACTGTAGGGCCCATAGACTCCTTGGTTTGAGGGGATGCAAGGGCAAAAAGGGCATGAGCTTGCTATGGGAAGGATCCACTTGCATTTCTCTTGGTTGGAACTAGTTACATTTCTTATCTTTAGGCATTTATGCAATCAAATCTTTCGCATTCCCCATCGATTGCATCCAAATATGCACTCCTTAATGGAATTTTTCCAACAAAATCTCATTCTCCATTTTTGTGAATAATTAAGCCCTCTTCAAGCATTGCATCATGTTCATGGATTTTTTGGATATCCATAGATCCCAAATTCATGCTTAAACTTCTTTTATTTTTCAAAATATTTAAGGTGAAAAATTTCTACTTCAACTCCGTTGAGGGAACGCATAGATGAGACCCCATCAATGCAAGGTGAAAAGTCTATATATACATTAGGACACTTAGCAATTGTTCACATTTTCACATAAACGAGGGGGGAGTTTTTGAATTTTTCAAAGCCCAAAACCTTCTAACAACTATAACTTTTTAATTATTTGTCCGATTCACTTCGTTCTTTAGTCCTATAGTTACCATAGGTAAGCTCTTTTTCATGGGGGTTACAAACCTTAGGTTTTTTATGGAAAATTTTCTAAAATTTTTTTAACTCCCTAATGAGCGACGAGGTACGCTTATGCTCAACCATACGAATACAAGTGTGTACATACAATCCAGTCGGACTTCGCAGACGAACTATTTGTGGGACCTAGATAGTTACATATTGATCGCAATTTGCTATCTTCCCACCTAGACTAGTAATTGCTTTATCACATATGGTTTATTCTAGCGTGAGGTGTATGATGTGATTCCTAACACTAGGCTACTCCTAGAGACAATGAAAAATAATCTTGATTTAAGCTAATAAGTAATAGGAAACAAAATCTAAACTAGCCTAAGTGCAATGAGCATTTGTTCCTAATCATCCGTATGAATCTTGGACTTTGTGTGCTACTTCTAGAGTTACCAAGTGCACATTACTCGAAGTGCTACTAGATACGCTACTAGGTTACTAAGTAGTTACACTTAAATGTTCATGATTAAGACATACTCATTCTACATTTAACAACAAAAATAGTAAATGATGATAAAAGAAATATTAACTAAGAAAACAAGAAATAATAATCAACAATTAAATAACTAAAAATTAAGTGAATGCTGCAATGATGGAGTAATCTTGATCTTTATTGTTGGTTGTGTGCATGTCCAAGTACGTCACACTCGAACAAAGGTTCTATACAATTACAAACATAACACTGTGGACATGCATTGGAGAAAGAACTGAAAACTAACTAAAAACTGACAAAAAGGCTTTACCCTAAGACTTACCAACTACCTCCCTTTCCTGCGTGCCTGAATGCTATATTTATAGGACTACATAGGAATCACAATATTGTGTAATCGATATTGTTATCCAGACTATGATATTGCATACCCGATATTGTCGATCTGATATCAGGGCTTGGCAAACCACAATCGATCATACCCCCACAACTGAATAACGACTTTTCCTCGAGTTAAATAATCAAAATAAGAACAAGTTCATTTGATTACACAGTGGATAGGTATGGGATTATTAACTAACTAGGAAGTACTTCATGCTGTAGTGTGGATTTAAACAAAAAAAATTGGGACACAAACACAAAATTACAAAAGACAAAATTTTTGGAACTCATGTGGTTCCTGGCAATGGTGGCTCCTCCATGGGCCTCTTTCCCTTATCTTGTGCTGCAAGTTTTGGAAATGGATGTCTTTGGAAAAGCACCTAAAGCTTTTCTTCTTTGGTCTGAGGATTCTATGTCGTCCATGCTGATGCTCCAATATTTGATAGAGTCATCACCTCCCATGGGCATGGCAGTTGTAGGAACATCTGATTAGCCTTAATGTACCAAGCTACAAACAACTATCATTCCTCTTCATAGGTTCTAGCTTTGTCTCTACATTCATGGTAATCCATGAGCCGTCAAGCCAAATATACCGCAACATCTTTCTACCCTTGGTAGCTGGTCCTGACCACCTCTAATTTAGAATTTGCTACTTCTAATTTCTATAGCATCTCCTTGTGTTCAGCAAATTCTATTTCATATTTAGCGTAGGTGGCTGCTACCTGCTTTTCCAATTCTATCCTCAGGTGTCCTACTGTCAACATGGCTAAGTTGGCATACCATATGTTTGCCAACTCCATGTACTCAGTAAGATCTTGTATTTGCAAGTCCTAACTTTTTAGTTTTGCTTGATGGACGAAGGCATAGGTATCCAATATGGCCTACCAATCAACATTCTGAACACTAAAAGTATTGATATGGGCTTTGACCATCTGGATTCCTTTCTCAATAATGTACTTATACATCCTCAACTAACCTTTGAAATGCTCCTTAAGCTTATCATGTTACTTGGCCTTATTCTGCCATGCACTTATTTAAATCACCATCTTCTAAAAAATTACAAGTACTTCCTCCATTGAAAGGGTTCTGTTTTCTCTGACCAAGCGATTCATATCCTGGTTGACCCTTATTAATTGTTCTCACAATTGCTGAAAATTTTCTTCGAGAACATTCTTTTGTTTTTCTACTATGGTCAACTAGAGATTTTCGATGGTGAGGTGTTTATTTTCTTCTTGTAAGGCTTTGTATGCTTTGGCATGTGCATACATTTGAGCTTGTGCCTTTGAAGCATCCCAATTAGCCTTCTCTTTTTCCTCTACCACTCTTTTATTCTCTTCCAATAATTTATTTAGCTGCTCCATCCGAAATGACTCTAACTGGTCTGCAAGGATAAATTAGAACGAATCCCACTGTGCAACTTACAAGATGATGAACTTCTCTTAGAGTCTTTTCAACTCCTCCTCTACATGTTCAGCCCTAACCTTTGCCATGACCAACTTCCCTTTTGTAGAGATGAGGTCTGACTATGTTGTTGTGACATCTTGAGAGATATCAAATAAGGATATCATCACTTGCCTTGTCTACATAAACCAATCCAAAACATCCTCATGATCTACAAGAGTCATTAAGGGACTGGCCAAGATTTGAGCATCGCGTGCTCCTATAAAATCTACCGATGGCATAACAGGACATCGAACAATTCTTTAATGTGATTTGTGACCACTTCTTCTACTCCTGCTACATCCTGGTGTTGCATAACCACTACTATGGTGCCTTCACCAATTTCTAATTACACTTGAAAAGATGCAGCATTACCAGAGATCTATTGTGACCAATGTGATTCCCCTCCTCTTATTTGAATAGAAACCTCACCCCATGCATGATCAATTGAGATTATGGGTTGTACAACATCATCAATGATCTTGAAGAGATTTGTCTCATCATGGCTTCCCCAACTAACCAATTTAGCAATGGCCTAGAGATGGCTCATCGATAGTCAATAGTCCTACAACAGTGGTGGCGGTTGGTCTAGTTGGCCTGTGAGCTATGTGCTAAGCCCCACTTCTGATTGTTGACTGGGCCTTGTGTCCAAAATTTGGCTAGGCCCTACAGTTTGAGGTGTAGTGGGCCTAATTGTCTGCTCTTGCTCAGGCTCCAATGTCTCACCAGCATCTTTCCTTAGTGTCGGTGGCTTCAACAATTTAGCAAATGAGGCATTTTGAGCCTTTATGGGGACGTCATTGGTGTACCCCTAGAATTCTAGCACGTCAATACAACTTCTTGATTAGGCAGGGAAAAGGAAATGCAAACTTCCCTATCTTACGTTCTTCAAACTACCTTAAAATTTTTGTGAGATAAAGATAGGTTAGGTTGGCATCAACCTTGTCCATCAAGATGGCACTTCGTCTAGCTGCATAGGTGGAAATCCTGTTCAATCTTTTGTTGAAAAAATGTGATATGTGACAATTTTAAAATAGATCCTCTCTTTAAACGTGAACTCTCCATATGTTTTATCCTCCTTGCTGTACACCCTTTTTAACCATATTTTTCATGCATCAGCATCAGAACAAGTGGACAAGTGAGCAACCTTGGGCCTTGTATTCGGAAGGTTCAAAACTTTAAAAATGGCCTTGGCAAAGAAATCGACTAAGATACCACCAATATCAATGGTGGTGCCTTCTTCCTTATTATGCCAAAATTGGTACATCTCCCCCAAGTACCAATCACCACTCTCTAAGAGAACAGGTCACAATGGAGACCCTTTAAGTTGATCTTTGATGGACTCAGGGGCAAACTTAGTAAAAGGTCCAAAATTGAATTCCATGATTATTACTACTGATGTGGACCTTTCTTGAATTGCCTGAACACATTCCAGAGACAACGTGAGATGTTGTACCTATTTAAGTGCCCTGCCATCTGCACCTTCAACATGCCTAGATTGCACAGTAACAGGAGATTCTTGATGAATGCTGAATGATTGTACCTCCTGCTTTGCATGTTCTTCGATGGGTGCTTGGCCTATGCCTCTCCTTGGCCATTTGGATGCACCCTAAGAGGGTCCTCCTTGTTTTCCTCATTTAGGGGCCATCTATAATCACATAGGATCGATTCTTAATAAGGTCATTTACAAAATTTGATTTATACCTTACTCATTGCCTTTAATAAATTCATTTCTTGCTTAGTGTGATTTCAAAGTTAGAAATTTTCATGAAAATTCCCCTAAAAGTTTTGATATTAGGCCCAATTTGATTAGGTGACTCCAAAAAAATAATTTTCATGGTCTGGGTGAAAAAATAAAATTAATTTGGCATACATTTTAGCATTTCCTAAGGTCACTTATCCTTTATGATATCCTTCAGGCAATGATGAATTTTGAAAAAAACTACATACAACTTGGAACGTACCCTTTTCCCACAACTAAGTTAAACACTTTGAGTTTAAGCAGGTTGGATCAGAATAAGAATCAGAGTGTTAATGAGCAAGATATTGATATTTGAATGATAGATGCGCAAGCTTGAAAATTTTTGAAAGAAAATTGCAACAACTCCCCTCACATGAACAGTGAAAAATGATGTTGACGCATGCAAGGGGGTCCATATATATAGATTTTCTACATGCAATATCACATACCCACTAACACGGACCCAATATCAAGTACCCGATATCGCATCCCTTCCAAAATAAGGTGCTTAGCAAAATTGATAAATTTTTGAAGTTCCAAGGCCAAAAATGAAGGATTTAAGGTTAATTTGAAAGATCTAGGGTAACGTTGAAGAGACCTAAAGGCACCAAAAGTGTAATGAAGTGGAATTTTACAATAAAGTTCATGAATGGAGTGAGGAAAAAGGACATGTAGTGGTACACAGGAATAGTTAGATAAAAATGATGATAAAGGAAAGGATAATGTTAGCAATGTAGTACTTGGAGGGTATAAGATGATGTGGTGATGTGAAATGAGTGCAAATTACAAAGGTTACGCAAGTGGGTCCTCCCTAAAGTAGGTTCCTACCTATCATGCCCTTACATAACCACACATTAAAATGTATGTAGGCACTAAAAGGGTTAAATGTAATCCGCGCCAGTGCAACAAAACACACACTTGTTAAATACCACCATGATGAGGCATGAGTTCTATGCCACATAAGACACAAGTTAGAAATACTTAGACAGTGAGATGAGATGAATCACAAAAGGGATTGTAGAGATTGGGACATGAGGTAACTTACTCTGGGCACAATGAATCCTAAGTGTGGGGCATGATTAATGTATCATTAGCCTTTCACTCCAAAATCAAGATCAAGTTCATGCCTCTGATCAGTGACATTGCATTGTTTCATCCAATGATGGATACCCATAAGAGCATCATAGCAGCAAGGCATACAATCACTTAGCATTTTAGCCAAGAGAGGAGTGAATTGGAATTTCTATAAGGCACATTTTTCTTTATATTTACTTTATTATTGCTCTTTTTTTCCTTCTTTCTTTTCTTTTTCTTCATCTGGCCACTTTGGCACTCTGTTTTTTTTTTTTCAATAGTGTTCTAGAGAAGCCATTAACCTTCAAGCATGGGTGCATGTCTTTCCAATGGGACCTTCCAGAACAACATTGAGTTTCTTTATTGAATGTCATTATTACTCTTACTTCCATTTTTTGTTAGATCTACAAGGATTTTAGTACAACCAATCTACATGATAGCACCTACTGATGTCACCAAAGAGAATCCACAAGTCCCCTTGATGTCACACCCTAGCCATTCCCTCTTAGTCTATCATTTTTTGTTCTGTGCATAATGAGTACAAAGTTACTTTAAGTCTTAATGATAATAATAATATCACTATACCTAGAGTAAAACCACTTATTAATAGAATGGATTGGTGAATGTTGTGGACTCACTGTCTAAATAATTAGTCCCTTGTGACTTGATAGCATAGAACAACACCTCAACCAATGAGTAACATGAGTATTTTATTCATAGATGAGATTACCCACAAAAATGTAAGAATAACAATTTGAAAAGTGAAAAACTAGAAAACAAAAAATTGTACAATGAAAGAAAAGGAAAAACATTTACTAATTCTGCTTATTAGAATGGGGGGTATCTCCCATGACTATACATTTGAGCATGGATAGAATTAATAAATGAAAAATGCAGATCCATGCATGTTGGAAATTTTGGAGTTTGGTCATAGCCAAACCACTGGATGTCTTTAGATGTGGTGGTAGGAATGTACCCAAATTGGGGTTCACACACTTGATTGAAGTAGGCATAGTGGGAAAAATTATAAGATGTGGTCATGTGATAAGGAGTTAACCCACTATGGCACCCATGACCATATGATGGTATGCAAGGATCGATATGTCTCCCTACATGGTTATGTTCATTAGGCTGCATGGTTGTTGGAGTGTTGATTGATGGCCTCAATAAGGTAACAGGAGGTGTTAAGTTCAAGGGGGAAGATGCATCACAGTACTAGACTCATGCTGAGTTGGTGGATGTAGTGGTTTCAGAACCGTGTTGTCTCTTTCTACAGTCATGCCTAAAGAAAGGACACTTTTGATGTTGTGGAAGACCTCCACTACTATTGATAGTAGCAGCATAAGTAATGTTCGTGGGTTGGTGGTGTGATGCAAAATCTTCTAGTGCTACTAGTGGTGACATAGAAGGAGATAAAGGATGAGAATATTGAGGGCAAGAAGAAGTGTAAGGAACATGAGGTGGTGATCTTGCGGGAAAGGACATGGGTTGATAGTACTCAGGAGAATGCTAACGATAAGGTGAAGTAGAGGATGTTGATCCAGTTGGGAAAATAGGGTGTTGAACATAATAAACATTTGGTGTCAGGGTATACAAAGGGTGTAGTTCATTTGGTAGTGGCCTCCCCCACGACTAGGGATTTTGCCACTGTGTTTGGACACAATACTTCTATACAAAATCTGGATATAACACTCCTCTCCAATGCTCATGTAAATGTGACAACACTAGGCATTGGCTTTTGGGGTGATCATATAAAAAAACATCGCATTGATACTTATGATTGGCAGTTGAGCCCCTATCCTAATTTTCTTCAACCCTTCTTTCTAATTGACGAATGGTGTTCTGTCCTGTTTCTAAGTGATCATGCATGGTTCCACCTCTAATAATGTTGGCATATTCTCCACATTTTTCATGTACCCATTCTGTCATCTTATTGATCTTTGCCTCAATTTCCTCTAATGATTGTAGTATTGGCAAAGATGATTCCACCTCTGTGAGATGAGTTGATTTCTCCTCTTTATGGACCTTTATTATTTTGAGATTTTGGTCCTATTGAGATCTTCCAACATTCTCCCATTTGGCTATTTCCCCTTCTTCTTTTGTACCAGCTTGATAAGCTCTTGGAAATGGTGGGTTCGTAGTTCATATAGTTGACCTAGAGCATACATTCCTAGAGTCTCCCTTGTTTCATTACAGAGCCCATCCATGATGTGGTACATTAGCCTTTCCTCGAAGAACCCATGGCTTGGGCAATTGTTTAATAATGAATAATATCTTTCTAAGGCCATGTCCAAGGGTTCATGTTTCTCTTGTTTCCACTCTTGGATTTGTCTCCTCAAGGCTGACACTCTTGCATAGGTTTGATATCTTTCGTTGAAGATTTCTACCATTGCCAGCCAACAATGAATTGATTTGGTTTTTAAAGACCTATACCATACTTTTGCTTGATCAACAAGTGTCGTAGGAAAGAGCTTAAGTCTTTGCCAACCATTATCAATGTTTTTCCATGCATAGGCATCATAGAATGATAATAAATGCTATTTTGAATCTAAATCACGACCTCTTGAAAACTTGGAAAAGTTGTTTAAGTCAAGCCTGGGTATATGGCTTTCCTTATGATGCCTACAGGATATTTGAATAGCCTCTTGTATATGCATTAGGCTCTTAGTGGCCAGCAAGTATTCATCGTCACTAAGTAGGTTATGAGTTTGTGAGTTGGGACGATGTTGTCTTTGTTCCTATTGGCGTTCCTAACTTTTCCTGTGGGTTTGATTTTTATTTCTACGCCGACCCCTTGAGAAATGGCCATCTGTGTCACAACCTAATGTTAAAGAAGTAAGGGAAGAGAAAGAACTGGAAGAATTTCCATGACTTTTGTAAGTCTCCCAATCATCCCCAGATAAACTCTTATTAACCAATGAGAATGTCCTAGGCCTTACAGGCCCCCTCATTCTATGGGATGTCCCATCCTCACTAAAGGTGTCTGTTGAGGCCAACTTTCACCCACGCTAGGCATGGGGCCTTGTTGAACCAATTTAACATTAAAAAAATAAAATATAAAATTTCAAAATTAAAAATACAAACTTAAGGTTTTGTGGCAAGGGTGGCAACAATTAGGGTTAGGTTTTCACCTTCTTCCTCCGCCTCCGTCGCTATAAATGAGGGGGATTTAAAGATCTACGAGGGAGGAGATTTGCTGGAGATTTTCTGCGGGCTTCTCTTCCAGGCAGATCTGGCCCGCCTGCAGTTCCTTCTGTTCCGTCCGCTGCCGCCTGCAGTGCCTCCTGTTTCTGCCGTGCCACGTTGCTGTTTTTGCTGCGCCTGCCGCTACTGCGTCGTCCCTGTCGTCGTTGTTTGCTGCATGCCGCGCTGTTTTGCTGCCCGCCGTGCTGTCTCTCCTGCGTGGCCTGTGCTATCTCCTCCACTGCCACTCCCACGTTGTTGTCTTCTGGCTGCCACGCGCCTCCCGCGCAGAACACAGCTGCTCCTGCCGCCGTGCCTGCTACTCCTCTCCCGCCACTTTGCTGATTCTGACGCCGCGCAGCGCCACCTGTTCGTCTGCCGCCGCGCGTAGCCATCTGTTCTACCGTCACCACGCTGTTGATTCTGTCTGCCGCCCCTGCTCTTTCTCTGCTGCTACCTCTATTTTTCTTCCCACCACCGACTGCCGAACCGCCACTTCGTGTTGCTGTCTACTCCTGCCGCGCCGCGTCGCCACTGCCTGCCGTGCTGTTCTCTCTGCCCTGTCGCGTCACTGCTGCTCCTGTGCTGTCGTCCGTGTTGTTATTTTCTGTCGCGCTGCTATTCCTGTTTGCTGCAGCTGTTCGCCGCCACCCTCTGTGTTCCCGCCACCTCGTTCGCTGCTCCCGCTGCTGCGCCGTCGCCCTCTGCGCTCCCGTGGCCTCGCCCGCGTTGCTGCTGCGCCACCGTGTTGCTGATTCTCCTGCTGCTGCTGTGCCATCACCCTACGTTGCCTGACGCCGCTGCTTTTCTCTCTGCTACCGCTGTTTCCTACCTCCTGCCTCCTGCCATCGCTGCTCCTGCCGTGCTGCCTCCTCTGCTACCACGCTGCGCTGCTGTTTCTCCTGCGCCTCGCTGCTGATTTTGCCGTAGTCACACTGCTGTGCCGTCACTCTTCTGCGCTGCTGCGTTGCACTTCTGTGCCTGCTATTTCTCTGCTGCGCCGCATCCTCTCCATTGCTCACGTTGCTGTCCGCGTCGCTGCCCCCACGTTGTTGTTTTCTGGCCGTCGCTGTTTTTCGTCCACCGCGTTGCTGATTTCTGCCGTCGTTGGTTTCCTCCACCCGCCGCTGCTGCGCATCCTTCTCCTGCAGTAGCACGCGCGCTTGCATTTCAAGCGGCTCGAGTGCTTGCATTCCCCATGGCGTCAGCGGCTTGCAGTCTTCTTCCCACGGCTACACACAGACCCTGCCTAGCTGCTACACGCAGATCCTCGCCCTGCTGCTACGCCCAGGACAACAATTATTTATTATCTATAAATTGCACAAACTATTTTAAGTTCCCAAAATATTAAATTAAATTGAAGTATTTAAATATTAAATCAAATATAAGCTTTTGTTTTGATATTTCATTTAAAATATTGTTATTACTGTTTTGTCACATTGCCCTTTCCAGCTGAGACTATTCCCGGGTTTCCGTACCCATATGGGAAGCGCCCTAGGCGATAGTCTCCTAAAACGAGTTTTCACAGGTGTTGGTGGCGTGTCCAAAATTTACGCATCAACACCTTTTTGGCGCTAGAAGGAGGGCAGTTTCTCAACCTTTATTTATTTTCCTTTTATGTTTCCTTTTTTTAAAAAAATTATTATTTCTTATTACTGTCTATTTAAATTTTGCCTCTCTATTTTCAATTTTACTGCTCTATTTTAGTTTCAAATTTCCAAAATTTCCAAATTGATATTCTAGCAATCCTTTTTAATTTATTTTTCTGAAATTTAATTTAGGTGATTTAAATTATTTTACTTTTAATTTACTTTTCTAAAGTTTTGCAATTTCAATTTTACTTTCAAAAATTTTAAAAAATAAAAAATATAGTATTCAAATGTCCTTTTTATTTTCCTTAAATTTTCACAGTTTATTAGCATTTTACATTTTTTGTTATTTTTCATTTTATGAGTGACCTTCCTTACGGAGTATCTCAACAAAGAACTCATACTCCTACCCCTAGTCAACCAGCTACTCGTCAATCTACTTTGAGAAAACAACGAGCTTCACTTTTTCCAAGTGTAATTCCTAAAAAACCTCGGACTAAGATGGCAGCCCATCAACCCCCGGCTCCCTTAGTAAGAAACCCTTTTTACTTTCACAACTACCATGACATACCAAAGTCCCTTCAAAACATAAACTTGTTCTTCGATCCTTCAACCCCTACGAATGATGCACATCAACACATACAATGTTTTGAAACTTTATTAGGGATCCACAACATTATACATAATGATGTAGCATGCAGAGTGTTCGTAACGACATTTAGGACCAAAGCAACCCAATGGTTCTTAATGCTTCCTGATGCCTCTATCAATACATGGCAAGAATTCAAAAACAAGTTTTTGAATCAATTTGACAAATTTACAAACCCTGCTATCGCATCAAGCAATTTTACCAGCCTAAGAAAGATACCCGGGGAAAACGTTAGGGATTATAATCTTAGATTCCTCCATCAACTTGCCTATTTGCCAAATGAGATGCGACCACAACCAGATGGTATTCTCAACTTCTATCTCTCTACCATCGACCCATTCTTTGCTTATGCTATCAAATCTGATCCCAACATAATAGAGATACAAGGTGCAATGTCAAAAGTTGTGGAATTAGAGCAAATAACCCTTATGAACAGTATCCAAACCCAATTTGGGATGATGAATGTTAGCAACCCGATGCAATCAAACCCACTCCTACCAAGTTTTCAAACATCTAACGTTATGCCTCAAGTTATTTCTCCTTTTCAATCAACTCCACCTTTAAGTAATTACTCACAAGGCCCCACGTCCACTTCATTCTTACCATCCAACACTGGTCTGAATGATGACGACTCAAAAGCCTTGATTCAATCCATCATAAACCCAAATGGAACATCAAATTCTATTGAGCCACCAACCCAAACTCAAAATCAGATGACCCAAATACTTACTTCACTACAAAAACTATCCAACGAAGTAGTTGAGTTAAAGAGAAACAATAGTAAAAGCCCTATACAACCAGGACAACCAAGTGCATCAACCAATGATGATTATTGTCGTCTTCACAATACGAGGCAACATTCTGAGAAGACTTGTCCTCAGTTCATGGCATTGTATGGTGATAATACCCCAGGGCAACAAAATGGAAAGGCCCCTATTATGGTTCTGGATGTGCCTCATGAGACAGAAAATGAAGAGGTTTCCCCATTAGAACAAGTCATGGTAGGTGATCCTAACCCACATAACACTCGTTACCGTAAAATTAGTGACATTATGAATCCTACACAACGACCAACTAGAAACAATTTCTATACACCTCCAAACAAAAGAGTTCCTAGTCAAAACAATGGAAACAATCAATCTGGGTCATCCCAAGTAATTGCCCCACAACAACCAAACCCCCCATCTGTACTTAGGAGAGTTCCATCTCAACAAGAAGCCAAAGATGAACCTAAGAATTATGATTTGGTTGAGGACTTAAAAAGAGTGAAAGCCAACATTTCGATGTATGACCTTCTACACTTTAATGAAATGAAAGAAGTGATTCGGGATATGGTTCATACACCTGTAGCCCAAAGAGAAAAATCCCCAATTCCCGAAAGGCATGTTCACTTTGCAGAAAGTCCTAACACGTTACCAGTACAAAACATGGATAATTCTATGTCTAGCAAAAAAGATCCTCCCCCTTTTCTAACCACTTTGATTATTTTAGGAATGAATGTCCACAACTGTTTAATGGATTCAAGTGCAACTGTTAGTGTTATGCCTCTTGACATTTGTAACACCTTAGGAGCACAAGTGATACCACAAACTAAAAGTGTAATCCAACTTGATGGATCTAGCGTACCCGTAGTAGGGTTATTAAAAGGAGTAAAAGTACAACTTAAGAAATACCCTACATTTACATGTTATACAGACATCCTAGTAGTTGACATGAAACCCACATATGGTGCGCTCTTATCTAGAACTTTTGGAGCTAAGTTTGGGGGCTTCTTTAGGTCGGATTTCTCGGAATTACTGATCCCTATCAAAGGAAAATTTGAATACATGACTATACCCCAAGAACCCTTCTACAAACAAGTAGTAATAAACTTGGATCAACAAAATCAATCTTTGGAAGATCGAAATGCTAATCTATATGTTGGGGTTATTGAGGTTGAGTGTAGTGAACATGTTGAAAATGACTATGTAAGTGGAACTACAGAAAGTCCTATCTCTTATGCAGACCCCATCAAATCCTATCGAAGTTTTAGAGAAGGTGAAGAAAACTATGGAGACACCTTACCCTATCAACAACACGATGGATTTTGTCTAAGTGATCCACCACCTTTAGGGGAAGACAAAGATATAAATAAGACCTTACCTCTTAAAACATTTGAAGGTGTGCTAAGTTTTAACAATACATCCATGAAACAGTCTCCTAGAAAAGCTATATCCGATGACCCATCAAGACCTAGACCTATCATTAAAACTTATATTAAGGAAAAACTTTATAGAAAACGATCAAGCAAGGTAAAAGTAGGTCTTGATTTTCATAATCTTAAGCGTCAACAAATTGTCAAGAGACGGTTCAATAAAAAACATCCAGTCAAAAATTTTCAAGTAGGTGATCTAGTCCTCAAGAGAGATAGAGCATCTGGTCAGACTGACCCTCAAACTAAGTTTTCACCTATGTGGTCAGGTCCATTCCAAATTGTAGACATCACTGCCCCTAATGTGTTTAAGATTGTTGATTTGCAAGGATATAGGTTCAATAGGAACTTTAATGCATTTCATTTGAAACATTTCTACTCAGGTACCCCACATGGGCATCTGGTAGATTCTTAGTTACATGTTTTCTTCCCCTTTTTCATTGCATTTCATATGTATATTATTGCATTTTCATATTTTGCTTGCATTTCCATCATTTCTTTCTTAGCATATTGTTTTGATTATTGTGTTCTTCATATGATTTTAATAATCATTGGTCATTTGAGTTACTTGATATTGGGTCATCTTAACACCATTGAAAAATAATGCAGGTATGATATAATTTACTATTACTATGATATAATGCTATAAAATCCACTCTATATTTTATACTGTAACTCTTTCCAATTGATTCCAAGGTTTCAGTTTATTTGTTATGTTTGATTATGGAGCATTTGATTTATACAAACTTATCATGCTATCATCATGATCATGTGAGTGTAGGATATGTGATGTTGGAGAGTGGTTAGTCATAATTACTAGGTGACCTTGGAAAATTCTATCCTTTCCTCTCATAAGCCGAAGCCCTCAGGTATGATGATCCATGGCTATCCTGTGAACAACAGGGTGAAGTGTGTTCATTTCTACTTGAGAACCCTTAGCCACCCAGGAGACCTGCTATGATGCCACCAATCAAAGGCACATACACGAGGGTTGAACTGCACCATGGGCAAAGTTTCCAAAAGGACCATGCTCTTTGGCAGTGCAGCTAATCGGCCAGACTCGTGTTGGAATTCCTACCTCAAGAATGAAGTACACCATGAGCAAAGTTTCCTTAAAAATAAAACAAAACAAAAAATGAGGACCGTGTTCATTGGCAGTGTAATAAGTTCTTGAGTGTGATGGGGTCCGGCAGCAATCCTCACCCTAACCTCCATTTCCCCTTTTAAATTTAAGTTTTTCAAAAAGTCAAAAAAAAAGAAAAAAAAAACAAGGAAAAATCTAAAAGTTGTGGCCTACTACGATCTAACATGAGTTTTAGCTCATCCTCCTCATTAAGTTTTGTATAAGTCACTTGCTCAAAATAGTCTGCATACTTTTACTGTTACCTTGTGAGAATATTGAAAATGAGAGCTTAATTATATATATATATATATACATATATATATAATTACACATATATATCTATGGATCTTGTTCAAAATACCGATAAATTAGATTTTAATGGTTGTTTGGATGGCCTATGTCGGTGTCTCTTTTGATTATTGGTTATTTTGATCATGTTTAGAACATTATGGTTTATTTTCAAGTTTGCATTTCTTGTTTTCTGTTATTGTTTTTGTTTTCCCCATCATTTGCATTTTCATTTAAAATTCTCTAGTCCTTGCACTTGCATGCAATCTATAGTTTGGGGGCTAAGTGTTGAGGCCAACTTTCACCCACGCTAGGCATGGGGTCTTGTTGAACCAATTTAACATTAAAAAAATAAAATATAAAATTTCAAAATTAAAAATACAAACTTAAGGTTTTGTGGCAAGGGTGACAACAATTAGGGTTAGGTTTTCACCTTCTTCCTCCGCCTCCGTCGCTATAAATGAGGGGGATTTAGAGATCTACGGGGGAGGAGATTTGCTGGAGATTTTCTGCGGGCTTCTCTTGCAGGCAGATTCGGCCCGCCTGCAGTGCCTTTTGTTCCGTCCGCTGCCGCCTGCAGTGCCTCCTGTTTCTGCCGCGTCGCATTGCTGTTGTTGCTGCGCCTGCCGCTGCTGCGTCGTCCCTGCCGTCGCTGTTTGCTGCATGCCGCGCTGTTTTGCTGCCCGCCGTGCCGTCTCTCCTGCGTGGCCTGTGTTGTCTCCTCCGCTGCCACTCCCACGTTGTTGTCTTCTGGCTGCCACGCGCCTCCCGCGCAGAACACAGCTGCTCCCGCCGCCGTGCCTGCTACTCCTCTCCCGCCACGTTGCTGATTCTGATGCCGCGCAGCGCCACCTGTTCGTCTGCCGCCGTGCGTAGCCATCTGTTCTACCGTCACTGCGCTGTTGATTCTGTCTACCGCCCCTGCTCTTTCTCTGCTGCTACCTCTATTTTTCTTCCCACTAGCGACTGCCGAACCACCACTTTGCGTTGCTGTCTACTCCTGCCGCGCCGCGTCGCCGTTGCCTGCCGTGCTGTTCTCTCTGCCCTGTCGAGTCACTGCTGCTCCTGTGCTATCGTCCGTGTTGTTATTTTCTGCCGCGCTGCTGTTCATGTTTGCTGCAGCTGTTCGCCGCCACCCTCTGTGTTCCCGCCACCTCGTTCGCTGCTCCCGCTACCGCGCCGTCGCCCTCTGCGCTCCTGTGGCCTTGCCCGCGTTGCTGCTACGCCACTGTGTTGCTGATTCTCCTGCTGCTGCTGCGCCATCACCCTGCGCTGCCTGACGCCGCTGCTTTTCTCTCTGCTGCTACTGTTTCCTACCTCCTGCCTCCTGCCATCGCTGCTCCTGCCATGCTACCTCCTCTGCTACCACGCTGCGCTGCTGTTTCTCCTACGCCTCGCTGCTGATTTTGCCGTAGCCGCACTGCTGTGTCGTCACTCTTCTGCGCTGCTACGTTGCACTTCTGTGCCTGCTATTTCTCTGCTGCGCCGCCTCCTCTCCATTGATCACGTTACTGTTCGCGTCGCTACCCCCACGTTGCTGTTTTCTGGCCGTCGCTTCTTTTCGTCCACCGCGTTGCTGATTTCTGTCGTCGCTAGTTTCCTCCACCCGCCGCTGTTGCGCATCCTTCTCCTGCAGTAGTACGCGCGCTTGCATTTCAAGCAGCTCGAGTGCTTGCATTCCCCGTGGCATCGACGGCTTGCAGTCTTCTTCCCACGGCTGCACACAGACCCTGCCTAGCTGCTACACGCAGATCCTCGCCCTGCTGCTACGCCCAGGACGACAATTATTTATTATCTATAAATTGCACAAACTATTTTAAGTTCCCAAAATATTAAATTAAATTGAAGCATTTAAATATTAAATCAAATATAAGCTTTTGTTTTGATATTTCATTTAAAATATTGTTATTACTGTTTTGTCACATTGCCCTTTCCAGCTGAGACTATTCCCGGGTTTCCGTACCCATACGGGAGGCGCCCTAGGCAATAGTCTCCTAAAACGAGTTTTCACAGGTGTTGGCGGCGTGTCCAAAATTTACACATCAACAGTGTCTAAGTTGGATGACAAGAGCTCTTGAGTATCATTGGGGTGTTCATGAACATATGAGACTCCTACATAAGATTGAGTACTCCAAACTTCTTCATTGTCATATGTTTCATTGGTTCTCCAATGAATTACCTCGCTAGTTGTTGCGTTAAAATTTTCTTATGATAGAGACATTGTTGCGAATTATGTGTGACTTATTTGCAATTAATTTCTTTCTAAAAGATGTATCGTTAATGCTTTATTACAGTGATCATGTATGACATAACTAAACTAGATAGCTAGCACCATCCCCAACAATGGCACCAATGACGAGCAGCAAGGTACCCCGACGTTCAACCATACGAATATGAGCGTGTACACACGATTCGGTTGAACTCTGCAGACAGACTAGTTGTGGCACCTAGATAGTTACACGTTGATTACAGTTTGTTGTCTTCCCACTTGGACTAGTAATTACTTTATCACGTATGGTTTAGTCCAGCATGAGCTATGTGATGTGATTCCTAACACTAGGTTACTCCTAGAGATAATGAAAAATAATCTTGATTTAAGCTAATAATCAATAAGAAACAAAATCTAAACTAGCCTAAGTGCAATGAGCATCTGTCCTTAATCATCCGTACACATCTTGGACTTCATGTACTACTTCTGAAATTACCAAGTGCACATTACTCAAAGCACTACTAGATACGCTTGCTACCGGGTTACCAAGTAGTTACATTTAAATGTTCATGATTAAGATGTACTCATTTCGAATTTAACAACAGAAATAGTAAATGATGATAAAAGAAATATTAACTAAGAAAAAAATAAATAATAATCAACAATTAAATAATTAAAAACTAAGTGAATGCTACAATGATGGAGTAATATCGATCTTTATTGTTGGTTGTGTGCGTGTCCAAGTACATCACACTCAAACAAAGGTTCTATATAATTACAAACATCACACTCTAGGCATGCACTGGAGAAAGAGCTGAAAACTAACAAAAAGACTCTACCCTAAGACTTACCAACTACCTCCCTTTCCTATGCACCTAAATGCTATATTTATAGGCCTATACAAGAATCACAATATCATGTATTCGATATCGTTATCTGGGCTATGATATCATGGATCCAATCTCGAGGCCTGGCAAACCACGATTCATCACTCCCACAAAGGCTTAACTAAGAAACTAACATCAAAACATCAATTTATGAAAGTTAAACCCTTCCAACAAACTTTGATAACATTCTAAACTAAATAACATTAAAATAATATTAAAATAATCAATCTACCATGGTCATAACTTAGTCAAAGTGTAATTGCCCAACGAGATAAGGTACTTAAAAGTTATAAGTTACACATTGTATACTAATCCTTAGTTATAGTGTGACCATAGATGGCACTAAAAAGAAAGTATGCACAGTAAGGAGGACTGTCCCAACCAAGGGACAAACAACCAAGAACCAGAAGGGGCCAAGAACAGGCCCATGAACAAGCAGTTGAAACCCATGCAATAATACCTCTTTAGGAGGAGCCTAAAGTGGAATCTGTTAGGCAGATTCCCAAGGAAGAAACTACAACTAAATAGTCACACTAAGATGAGGAACCAAGATCAAGACCAAGCCTTGAGATCACCTTGAAGAATGCCTACCTTAATCAGATTAAATCTAAGGAGGTCCAGAAATTTGTGCTTCAAGAGTTAAACTTTGGATCTTTCTTAGAGTTCACTCCTCCAAAAGTTAAGACACAATTTAAAAACTCTCCCATATGGCCCATCATCATTTCCAATGGGGAGTGGTACATGGAAGAGACCTACCTCTTTTGGAACAATAAGCAAGTTGATTCAATGGTCAAAATCAAGGATACTTCTATGTCCTACTTGGTGAAAGTAATTTCAGAGGCCCTTGGATTACCAAAATTCTAATGTAGGTAGATCATGGCATCAAGAAAGAATGGATGTAATAGTGCTATGGAGTTGATCACAAGGAGTTTGGTGCATTCACCACGGTGGAACATGCATACTTCAAGATTGTAACCTTTCATCTCAATCCAATAGTAAGGCCAAGCAAAGTCACAACCTTCTCTACCAATGTGTGTGTCGCTCTAAGTGGAAGATTCTTGGTCAACCTTCCACAACTAATCTATCTTGAGATAGAAAAGTGATTCAAAGAGAACAAATGTGGAAGGAAGGCACTTCCCTTTCCATGCATCATTAGAAAACTATGCAAGAGGAGAGGCATAGCACACTATACAAATGACACCATTTGGCATGCGTCAATCGCCTCTTAAGTAGAAATGATGAAGGATAAGATTCCTACCAAAGTCATTCAAGAAGAAGGGTAACAACCACCACCTCCACCACCCACTCACAAAATAATGCCAAAGACCTACATTACCATTGAGTGCATGCACGAACTTCGAGAGCAACTCTTGCAGTAGCAACAGCAACAAGTAGGAATGAGTGGTGGTGATCTATCTATGTATAGACCAACAATGAGCCACCTCAATGAAGTGGCTCAAACCATCAATCAGATGGAAGATGTGGCACCAATTTTCTATGCCCAAAAAATGCAGGTGCTTGCAAGGTCAAATCCAAGTGTCCAAGAGGTAATGATGTCTCTCTCGCAACAGCAACAATTCTCGAAAATCTCTAAGAATGTCACTACCTTTTCGGTGGGGTTGGAGGAGGGTGAGAGGGCAACTGTCTCTATGATGCAACACCATGGATAAGAGACAACAGTCGAAGTGGTTGTTGACAAGGTGGCTGAAGCACTTAATGCACCTATGGCATCTGTATTAGATGTTTCTGCACTCAGAGATGTACAGACATCTACAAGAACTCTCAGCGAACAATTGAGCATTACCCAGCATGAGGAATTGCTAGATAGACTCATGGAAATTAGGCAACCAATTTCAGATGTCTTTGACCTTTCAAATACTATCACTATAACCCAATTGGAGCTATTAGAAGCAAGGGGCAAGTGCATCATAATGAAGGGGCAACTGAAAACAACCAGGGCTGAAAATCAATGCTTGGCTACAGAAGTTGCTAATATGAGAGCCTACCTTGCTGATCCCACATTTCTCAACCAAGTAATCACAAGAGATGAAGCTTTCTAACAACTTCAAAAGCATTTCAAGGAGGTTGAGAACACTAACAAGATGATGATCTTTGACCAATCCTTGGCCAATGCCATGACGTATAACATCTAGAAGAACTTGACTCAAACTCACCATGAGAATGAGATCTTGACTATAGAAAACCATTGCCCATAGAATTTTGATTCATAGAAGAAGTAGATGTTAGAATTCATCCATCAACAGCATGAGAAAATAGCTAGGATGAACACAAAATTGAGAAGATTGACAGTAGAAAACTGAAACCTCTTCATGGAGGAAGTCCATGCCTTACTCCAAAAATCTACAACTGAGATTACTTCCTAGAAGAATGAGTCCTTGAAATTTGAAAGAGTGAAGAATCACTATAGGGACTAGTTGGGATTGCAAAAAGAAATTAACAAGAATGAAATTCAATTGGCAAAGGCAACAGTCAATGAGGCTCTCTAGTAGCTCTAGCAAGGAGCTGACGTGTGGCAGCCTATCTTTGATGGGCTAAATGCATACAACAAAGTTGAATTCTACAAATTAAGGAGATGACTAAATACAAGGAGCTTGTCAATCTCCACTACACAAACCTAGCAATGCTAACTGCCAGAAGGCTGCAATCAGAGTTGAAAAAGCAAGTGGCCAACTCATACTTGTTGTACAAGGTAGAGTTCAAGCACCATAAAGAGACTAAGAAAAATCTTGAGATTAGAAATGCAAAACTCAAGGTTCTCAAGGCAAAGTTTACTAATCAAAGATCAACTGTTGAGAACCTGGCCAAAAGGATGAATGATTACTAGGAGTTGTAAAATGCACTCAAGGTGTTCGACATCGAATGCAAATAGTTCGATGCCTAGTTCATGAATGTGAAGGAGTTGTTCCCTACAATGCCCTATTTGTGGGATATTCCCATTTTGGTCCAGATTAGTGATGCAGCATGGACTGTGAATGATCCCTGAAGTAAGGAGAAGAAGATGAAGGCACTATTAGATGCCTTTCGTCTTCTAGTAGAGGTTGTAGCTATTGCAAGACAACCATAACAACTGCCTCAACCACCGCATGTGGCCAAAGTAAGAGAAGGTCCTTCAAAACCTCAGAAGCCTCCACCACCTGGGACCATTTGAGCTTCTTCATTGTCTTCAAACCATTTAAGGAGTTGTGTTTGTCAATTTTGTTCTAGTGTTCAATTTTGTTGTCTTGAACACCAAAATTTTGTAATGATTGTAAATCATACACTTGGGCACTTAATTTTTGTTGTGTTTGTTTTATATGTTTGTAGTGAGTCAGTTATCCCATACCTTCCCAAATTTTGTAAGGAACTCAAAGAAGAGTTTTCATTCAGTCGTGGGGTATGATGAGTCAATCATTGGGCTTCATTGAGTAGATGCCTCATTGATGCAAGGTTTGATCTGTTGACATGTACCCATTGATAGGGCACCCTATTTTTGCCTATAAATCTGCACCTACCCACCACATTTATGGCATTCCTTTCCTAGTTGTAGCAAAGCACTTGCAGTTTTTCCTCTCAAAGGTTAGAATATTTTTTGAGTGCTGAGTGTACAGATCTTTATTCGAACACTATTGTACCTAAGCACTTCAGTGTGGACAACAATAAAGATGAGCTTTTATGATAAACCTTACAACACTTGGACTAGATTAATTGTTTTCTTATGCATTTAATATTCATGCAATTTACTTTAATGTCTTTAAGTAATCAGTTAATATTGATTTAATAGCAACACATAAGTAGGACCACTTCGAGCATATGCTTGGCGCTTGGTAATTCCAGTAATGCTTAACATTTGGTAACCCAATAGCACTATATGTGTTCAAGATGTGTATGGCAAGTGGGAATGGATGCTTATGTTACAATTAGTTAAGTATTAACTAGTTATTAAATTAATTTAGCAATTAAATACTTTAGTCTTTATTCTTCTTCTTAGGCGACTTAAACCATAAAAGATAAAAATGATAAAAATCATATGCCTCAGCTACACTTAACCATACACTTACACTTCACAAGTGCAACTAGGAAGACAATGATTGCAATGGTTAGTTTCACCTCTTAGAATCAGTGTACTTAGGAACCTAAAGTCTTTGAAATTCAACTAAATTGTTGAGTAAACGCTAGTGATTCGTATGGTTGGGTGTAGGGTATAATCGTTGCTCATCACATGTTTTAAAGTTTTTATAGTAATTTAGATAGTAAAAGGAGAGAAAAGATCAAAAAATGAAACATTGAAATTTGAAACCCTTTGTGTCTAAACAAAATAATGAAAACAAACTAGGCAAAAGTAAACAAGACTATAAGAAGAAAATAATGAAGCAAAAAGAACACAAGGGGCAAAACATGCAGGTAAATTGGTGGCTTTACGAAAAAGTTCTCACAAGTCCAACCTTCATAAGGAAATCTCCTTACTTCAAAATACCATTAATAAAGATGAAGCTATTGAGGCTCACTTTAGTCGTTTGAAACTTGCCAAAGAGAACCTACATATGATGGATCACTATGAAGCTAGAGGTGCTCACCTCTGTGCTCATCTCTCTTGGCTCTACATGGGTGACTAGGCTACTAATGGCTTTTTTCGTCTCCTCAAAGGGGGGAACTTGTCCCATAAAATTCTAGCTATTCAAGTCAAAGATAATATCTTCACCTCCAAGGATGACATTTTACAGGCCTTCTTTGAGTTCTACTCTCGAACTTTTCGAAAAGAGGCAATTGACCCCATTGCAGTTAATACTTGCTTAGGAGCTATTACTCCTTTTAATTGCTCCATCTTTGGTGATGCTTCTCTTCTTTCCAAATAGGATCTTGGTAATGCTCTTCAACAACTCCATGATGGTAAAGCCCCTGGTATGGATGGCCTTCCCATAGAATTTTTTAAGAAATTTTGGCCTACTCTTCAAGACATTGTCTATAGTGTGTATAGGAAGCTCTTAAGGAAGGATCCTTTGGTAAGTAGATTAATGCTAGTATTATTAAGCTTCTCCCCAAGTCAGGAGATCGTATGAGCATAAGTAATTGGTGCCCTATCACTCTTTTAAATGTTATCTATAAAATAGTTGTCAAAGCTATAGCTAATAAACTTAAACCTTTTCTTCCTCATCTTATAAGCAAGGAGCAAACCAGTTTTGTTCAAGGTAGGTATATTTTAGACAATGTTGTTACTGCTATTGAGGGATTGCACTAGGCTTCTTCCACTAATCAAAATGCCATTCTTCTTAAGCTTGATTTTGCTAAAGCTTACGACATGCTTGATTGGTCCTTTTTAAAAAGTATAGTCAAACACCATAACTTAGGTAATGTTTTTGAGAGACATATCGATCTTGTTTTGTCAGAGGCCTCTTCAGTCATTTGCATTAACGGATCCTTCTCTAAGGTCATTGAGCTTCAAAAATCAGTTCAACAGGGGTGCCCTTTAGCCCCTTATCTTTTCATCCTGGCTGCTGATGCTCTTGGAGCTGTTCTTAGATCTCATAATGAATCTATGCGGCTAAGAGGTATCTCTCTTCCACAACAAGGAAAGGATCTTGTTTACAGCCAGTTTGCAGATGATACTTTTATCACTTTGATTGAGGACCATAATAATTTTAACACTGCCTTGCACTGCATAGATATCTACTGTAGAGCCTCAGGAGCTAAGATCAATTGGAACAAAACGCAAGCCATCCGATCTAGCTTCTCTCCTAGGCCTCCTTGGACTTATCATTTTGATATCAAGTGGCTATCTCCTACTGATAATTTCACCCTCTTAGGCATCCCTATTGCTTTATTTGCTACTCCCACTACCATATGGAACAATGTGGTGGAAAAGGTGAAACATAAAGCCTTGAAATGGACTTCTAAACCCTTATCTCTTATAGGTAGATTTATCGTAGTTAATCATATTTTGAGCTCCACTCATGTCTATTACTCTTCCTTTATGGCTCCTTCCAAATCTTCCTTTCAATGCATTAACAACATTCTTAGGAATTTCCTTTGGGGGGATAAGGATGATCACAAAGCTTTTCATCGAGTAGCTTGGGATACTTGCACTTTAAGTAAAGAACACGGGGGCTTAGGCCTTGCCTCTATTGAGCACCAGAGTATTCTCTTGGCCTCAAAATGGGTGACTCAGTGTATTAAAGGAGATGAAGCTTGGAAGATCCTTTTTAGGCATAACATCTCTTTTCTTGGTATTCACCATAGATGGCAAAATACTCATTGGAGCAATTGGATCATTAGTGAAGGCTCTTAGAAGATCAAAAGTTCTTTTTGGTTTAAGCAAATTTGGCAGTGTTAGAGCCAACTTAGAGGTTTGTTGCAATGGAAACCTTCCCAAATAAGCTTGCACTCTCTGTCGACACACTCGATCTAGTGGTTCCCTATTTTTAAAAAGAATGAAGGTTGTCTTTATGATGAAGTCTCTCATAGAGCCAATTGTTTGGCTGACCACAATCTCCACCATATTGATCAATTATATACTGTTAGAAATGATTCTCCTACCCTCTCTTGGACACATGCGAAAGTAAAATGGGGGTTTCAAAGACAAGATATTATTATTTACCAACACATAGAGCAAGTTCTTTCCAACTTTGCTGTGCATAAGTTGCATACTAATACTCCTTGGTATGATGATTGGTTTTGGCCTGACGGTTCCCCTCTTCACTCTTTATGCATCTCTAAAGCCAAATCTTGGTTTCATGCACAAGTTTTTCAATTCTCTACTCTAAATAAACGTTGGAGTTTACATCTTGAAGACCACCAGTGGAAAACTATCTTTCGTCGGATTTGGACTTCTAAGGCCCAACCTAAGCACCGTTTCTTTTTTTGGTCCTTGGTTCATCAAGGTCTTCCCATCGGAGATAGGCTTCATTTCTTAGGAATTGATCATCCTAAATGCCCCATTTGTAAAGCGGATGACTCTTTTCAACATGTCTTTTGGGATTGCTCATTCTCTCAACACATTTGGAAATGGTGTCAATCTCTCCAAGTCTTCCTTCCTAATCATTTTATTGGTTTTCCTCAATGTATCTTTCAAGATGATTGTGTTAAGCGTCACCTTCAAAAAGCCTGGAAAAGCCTCTTATTTGAGATTATCTTCTTTATTTGGAAATGTCGCCTAGATGCTTGGTATTAAAACACAAACTACAATGAATTTGACTACAGTATGAAATGCTCCATTGCTAGTATTGTTCAACTTCAATGTCGAGAACTAGGCTTTATCAATAATATTACCTTTTTCTAAATGATTTCTCTTTGAATTAGTTGTATTGGTCTCCTTTTTCAGCTGTCGTCCCGAGGGTGCGATAAGCTTTTATCTTGTTGCAGGTGAGTGGGGGTCACCTTGCAACATTGGGCTCTATAAGGTTTTGGTTTTAATTTTTCTTCTCCAGCTTGTAGCTCACAATCACAACTCAAGCAGAAGAACATACTTCAGATTATATCCTAGCCAAACAAAATGGATGTTAAAGCGAGACGATAATGTGCAAGCCTTCTGGTACGGTCTCATTCAAGCATAGGTGTGTTACTAAGATATCCTTTTGTTAAGCGGCTTGTTAATTTCTTTTTGGTTTCGAATATTATAAACATTACGCGCAGGTCCAAACTGAAAACCCTGCAGCTTAACACCAGCCAAATAATTTCATTTATGACAGCGTCGTTTAGTTTTTGTTAAGCAGCAGCAACATTATAATGTTTATAATTATGGTTTCTATATAAATTTAATCAACAAATCTTTTAGCTGGTTTCGTGTTACGGCATTTTTATATGAAATGCAGAGTTCAATTTTTTGTAAGTTTTATGATTTTCTTCCCATTTCAAAGGGGAGTTCTGAAAATTTTGTGATCTTCAGATTTCAAACGTAGAGTTATTTTGTCCAGCACATGGGATGCGGTGGTTGTTTGATTTGCTGGCCTTACCCTTAACAATTGTTGTGTTTTCTGCATTCCCCTCCACGTCTGACGACCGTCATGTCTTAGGTTTTGCCACTAACGTTGAGGTTATTTCTTCGTTGGAAACAAACTGCTATGTACATAACCTTACCAACGTTATAAGAAACATTAATTCATGCATCCTATGTATGCATTTTGGCAACAACGATAGTAAAAGACAAGTTATTGCACAGAGTTCACACATGCGATGCCATCAAAAGATAATCTTATCCCTTCCTGGCTAAGAATTATGGGAGTGCTTTAAATTTATCTCAATCCATCATGTATCTGAATTTGTCCATCAGCAGGAGGAAGTAGAATATTTACCATTGAGATTGAACTCCTCTCAGAAAACCTTTCAAGCACAAACAAATTGCTACACAATTTTGTTATAGAATGATCAATGATTTTCATAACTGCTCAACACATAATGATGTTTTCACTGGGTAATTCATATAAAAGAAAAGAAAAAGGGGAAAAACCAAAGTCAATAGCATATGAATGATTCTCTGTCAAGATTTACTGAAACGACGATTGTATGAGAGTGAACGGGCTAGCTTCAGGCTGCCAACCCGCACTAGAATGCTGGGTTCCCTGCATATCAGGGATGCAATAAATAAATAGATACAAACGAAAACAAGCCACTAAACAGTGCTTACAAATAAATAAGATCAGTGCAAAAGTTGTCAGAAACCTGAATATTACTCATGTCTATGTGATCATTCTTCAAAGTATAAAAGTTTAAAAAAAAATAAAAGTTAAAATTACTGGTTTGAATTGAAAGTTTCGGAATGAAAGGTTTATGAATAACAGACTTGATTGCATTGGAGAGCCATTGCAGACCCTCCACGAGGCCCTCCCCTGTCATTGCGCTGCACTTCTGGATGTGCCACTTTCTGTTGTGTAGATTACCAAGCTCCAGAATCTGTGTCACCGCATCCACAGCAACTGCCCCAGAAAGATCGTGTTTGTTGGCTAAAACCAGAAGTTTTACATCCTTCAGAGACGAATCACTGAGCAGACTGTGAAGTTCCTGCTTGGCTGCCTTGAGTCTCTCTCTGTCATAACTGTCTACCACAAATATCAACCCCTGCAATCCATGTCCACGTACATTAAAATAAAGCAAATTCTCCCATAAACATAGATATAGACATACGAGATCTATTTTTTAACGTTGAAACCAACAATTTCTGAACAGAGAACAACGGCTCCATTTTTAACGTTGAACCCAACAATTTCTGAAACGGAGGCCCCATAACATTATCTGATGATCAAACTGGACCTTTTGGATCTATGGGATATTAGAAACATACATGTTATGAGTTTTGAAAGATCATTAATAAAATTACTAAGTTTTCTTAAGTTTTCTTTGTAACATTGTGAACAAATCAACCAAATTTTGAAATTTGTAACTGTAATATTCCTTCTACTCCAATGCACAGCATCCAAAAAAATCCAAATAGTTAAACTTACGACTTACCTGGGCATTTATAAGGTATTGTCTCCACAGATGCCTGATTTTGTCTTGGCCACCAACATCCCACACCGTGAAGCTCAGATTCTTGAACTTCACACTTTCCACGTTGAAGCCAATGGTGGGAACCGTCCTGACAAACTCTCCAAGCTTAAACTTGTATAAAATAGTTGTCTTTCCTGCGTGCAAATCCCTCAAATAAAGTTTGTCTAAGAAAGAAACCATCAGGCAAGCAAAAACAAAACGAGAAAAAAAAACGAAAAAAAAAAGAAGAAATTTTGAAAACTGTCACACAGAAACAAGTGAAAAAAAAAAAGAGCAGACCTGCACCATCCAGACCAAGCATGAGGATCCTCACTTCCCTGGGACCGCAGGAAGCTATTCGCTCAAACAGTCTAGCAAGAGTGTTGCCCATTGAGATACAAGGCAGCAATAGCAGAGCAAGAACTAAGAACTTTAAAGCTTCTGCTTGTCTAAGCTCCAAACTTAGCTTGATAGTTGAAAGTTGAAACCAAGGAGGAAAGCCCAGAAAATGAATGATTGTTAAGAATTAAAGAGACATACATGCATACTGTGTTCGAAGAAAATGGCAGACAGAGTAGAGCCCACGAGGTATCACAGCGTGAGCTGCATTCCATCATTATAAATCTGTGAATCATGAATGTACATTAACTGCACAGGATAAAGCTACTTCTTTTCTGTATGTGGTCACGATGCCAGGCTCAAATCATTACACTACGGCAGTAGTCTCTGCTCTTGAATTATTAAAAGCCAGTGCTGCTCATAAATTTCCTGTTCACATTTCGAAGTGCAGCGGTATCTGGTGAATTCACTTACAAAAGAAGAGTACTCCTGCAACAGTTTTTCTGTGTACCAGGCCCTCCTGTTCTGAATGTCACAGTAATGTTTCAAGAAAAATTTGTATCGGACCCCGAAAAGAAGTTCTATTGATATTAACAGTGTATCAGTTACAGTAATTTAAACAAGTCATAGGGTTAAGGGGAAGGGGGAAGCTGAGAGCACTATGCATGAAACTCGTGACAAGCCTTATAGATAAACAAGTATTAAGGGAGGAAACCCAAATTGGGGCATCACCAAACGTCCACCCATGCTGACTCGTTACAAGATAGAGTGACATAGAATTAGATAAGGAAAAAAAGCTCTCAATTATGGATAGAGAGAGTTCTAGTGGTGACTCTTCACAACAGAAAAGGAAAGCTTCCTTGCAGAGATTACTGATGATGAGTGTTACTGGAATGCACAAGTCTTTCCCATGGCTGCAAGAGATGAACCAACTGATGTCTATCCATATTGAACTTTGATGCTTGAGATGTGAGTTGGAAATGAATGAGGCAAAAGATCTGCAACTTCTTCAACCTGGTGAGCAAATATTTATTAGAATAATCTGTCGTTTGAAATATAACATTGCATCTTCGCTTCCAAATATAATATAAAATAGTAGGCCTAATAAATTTTCATAGAAACTTGAGATTAGCAAAGTAATGTTTGAGATTAGCAAAGGTAATGTTTAAGATTAGCAGAAGTAAAATTTGTAAATGTGACAAAAATTAGATAACGTTGTATAAGGATCTTCCAGAAAGGAAATTTAAATTTTATGTGTCTGAATCAACGGCTTTGGTCTTCTGCTAGGGTCATCAAATATCTAACCAGTGGCAGTATTGACTTTACAAATTCATCCTTTGGGCCGCTAATAATATATCGTTATATCATGATTTCACAATAGGTTCATTCACCCATTTCTCCATTCCATACCGTGTATTCTCTTATAGTTGTCCTTCTAAGTTTTATTCACTCATTGCTCCAACTAAAAATATTGCACAAAGCACGTACTAGGAGGTCATCTACAAGTTTGCGGAGATCGCGTAAAATCTTTATTCAGTGCATTCTCTCTCTCAATTACAAAATTCTTTTGTTGGGAATACTTGTGGCGAGATCGCATACAACCTCTATTCAAAGCATTCTCTCTTGTTTACGAGATTATTTAGAGTAGGTTTGTGTTTAAACTATTTTTTTTCTTTTTTAATGCTCACTATATTTAATCTTAGATGAAAGCACTAAACTCTCCTTTATCTTTAATAAGGTTCATTTTTAATGTTATAAATTCATTTTGAAGCTATTTTAATTTAAATTTTTGTTTTTAGGCCCACTATTTTTTGTTTTTGTTTTTAGAAAAGTTGTATTAATACCTATATAATGTATTTCTTTAATAAATATCTTAAAGGTAAGATTTCAATAAAATCTTTTTTTACCAACATGTGATTATTGATATTGATTATTGTCCCGTGTGGCTTTGAGCCCACAAACTTTAAATCACTACTTCTTCCAATGTCCTACAATTCAACTATTCTAGTATTGTTTTGAATCACTTACAATTATTTCTATCACAAGAAATGCCACTTTGGAAGGAATAATTCAACAATGGCCATCCCCACCTAACAAGTGGAAGAGATGAAGAATTAAAATATGCTCTCTTATCTTTTCTATCATTTTTGGTGAGGACACAACAAAGTAAATTTTCAAGGTATTTTTCTCTCACTGACCATCTTCTTCACTAACCTACAATTTTGGTCAAGGGCAACCTCTCATGGCTTTCTAAAATCTTGATATTGAGACAAACAAGAACCTTAGTTCTTTATTTTGTTTTCTCTATTTATCTTTACTTTTTGTATATCATTATAATAGATAATCCCTCTACCTTTAAACTATTCAACTTTGTATTAAGAGGAAAAGAAAATTCAACTTGCCAAATGCTATCAACACTATGTAATGATTATTATTTTGGATTGTACCCCAACCAAAAAAGACCTAAGTTTTCCTTAATCTTTAAAAAAAATAGTTTCTAGATTCCTCTTTAATAATGATTTTGACATATACTCCTATTAACTATTTTTATTTTCTTATAATTGACCTTACTTTCTAGTACCAAGTCTTCACTTATGCTTTAGATTGAGGTTGAAGGATCTCAAACTTATCTAAGAAGGCTAGAAGAGAGTGGGTTCAAGGGCTAAAGCTTAGGTCTTAGTTATATCAAATTGTTACAAAAAAAAAACTTTTTATTGACGACATTATGGTAAACAAGGAGTCTTAGTCCTAATAAGTATAAAAGAAGATGATAACAAGTTATTTGTCGATTAATATTAAATGATAAGTACTTCTCCTTCTTTTGTCATTTGCTCACCAATCATGAGGTATTACTACCTAGATGATGGGAAGCAACAACTTTATTTTCTAACTAAAAACATAAACTAATTAATTCCTAATGGTAAAATCACAAGTTGTGATTTGCTCATAGTATGCACAATTTGTAAGAAAAAAAAAAGATCATTATCTAGAGGTTCAATGCTCATCTTACCAAAAGTGAGGTCCTAAGTGAAGCGGTTGTTGCTTATTTTAGGCAAACTACAAAAATATTGTAACAACAATAGTATGGAACCTATTGTGGAGGTGGTGCAAATGCTATTTAATTTTTATTAGTCTCCCAACTTGGTATACATAATGCCCTAATTTGTATTATTTTAACTTTGTAACCATCTTTGTTTAATATGTAAACCACTATATAAGTAATAGCTAAGAGGATGGAGAAGGCATTAAGTGATATCAAGGGATAGGAATCAAGTTACAAAGTAAACAATGCATTAATTGTTCAAGGCATCAAACCATTGGATGTTCTCTCTTCTCTTGTAATGCTTAGTTAGAGTTAAGCCTTACTAGAAGCTAAAGTCATTGCTATTAATTTCACAAAATAATCTCTTGTATTCTCTTTGCATTTATTCTAGTTTATGATTGAATTTCTATTTTTGTTATTTGATATTCTAATTTTCTACTTAATTAAGATGAAAAATTAACAAATTGGTATTAAAATGAAGTTGAATTTATTGCAAGGATCCCTACCTCATTAAGTGAAAGGATTTCATGAAATAATGAGCTATTTAAGACATCAATGAAGTAGAGAAATTCAATACTAGTAATTATAATCTTTTCAAGGTCTATATGGAATATCTCCTAGTAGAAAAGAAATAAGAAACCTGGATCATTAGAATTAGCCTTTGTAGATGAAGGAAGATGAGTAGACTTACTCAAACCAATTGGCTCTTGGTGTAATTTGTAAAGGTATTTCAAATTCTATTCTTATAAATTTGAAAAGTAAAAAGACTATAAAAGATATGTAGGATGCTCTAGGTAGAATTTAGTGTTTCCAATTCTCATTCAAATAAATTGTATCTTAGAAGATAATTATTCTTATAAAAGATGTATGGTAATGTAACCATTAGTTTCCATCTTACTACTTTTATTATCATAGTAAGCCAATTGTAATGAATATGCAGTAATAGTAAGCCAATTGTAATGAATATGCAGTAATATGAGGAAGAGAATCAATGCATTAATTTGTTATAGTCTCTTCCTAAATATTGAGATAATATTACTAGCATAAGTACCTCTTTAAAATTTAATGAAGTTTTAGAATGGTTGACAATAGAATAACTTTGGCAAAAGAGTTATAAGCCTATATTTACTAAAATATTGGTTATTATAGGACTAGATAAATAATAGTCAAGTAAATTCTTTGGTAAACTTTAGTACTAAATTCAAGAAAGATGCATATAATGTTTCTAGGAAAACACCAAGTAATTGGAGCTATAAAAAGCATGGTCACTTAAAAGAGGATTGCAAATTTCTTAAGAAAAAGGTGAAAGAGGCTAGATTTGGTTTTTCTAAGAAATATGTTGAGGATGAAATCTTGGACATGTATGTAGTCATAACTATAGATAATTCTAATTATAATTGCTAGTATATTAATTAATGTACTTCATATAGTTTTTCACCTATAACAAAATTATTTTTTGAAAACCATAAAGCTAGATCCACTCCTATTTTTCATGGGAATGAAGAAACTTATGTAGTACAAGGCTATGGTAAAGTAAAGTTATCATGTAATGGAAAAATTATCATAATTCCCAAGGTATCTCATGTTCTTAAGCTTACCAAAATTTTTCTAGTTGTGGCTAATTTTGATTATTTTCAATTGTTTGTATTATTTGAAAATAAGAAACGTAGAAGTTTTATAAATCATAGGATACAAAGAAGAGAGTGAATGGTTATATAAACTAGATGGTGCTATAGTGGTTGATAAAGTTGAACTCCTTCATGCTAGAAAAGAAAACTTCAACATCAATCTATGGTATAGAAGACTTGAACATGGAGGAGAAAAGTCCATCTAGATTCTTCAAGGAAAAAGTATAATTAAAGGTAATGTCCAATATCATTATCATCTATGTGAATATTGCATGAAGAAAAACAACAATATTTAAGCTTTCCTACAAGTACTCAAAGAGCTAAAAACATATTCAATCTAATTCATAATGATGTATATGGTCAAATTCTGGTGCCTTTAATTATCAACTTTTAATATTATGTATTCTTCATAGATGAATATCCTAGGAATGTATGAATTTACTTTCTAAAATTCAAATATGATATCTTTACAAAATTCAAGGAATATAAAGCTCTAGTTGAAAATCAATTTGACAAAAGAATTAAATCTTTCAAAATAGCTAATGGTGGGGAATATTATTTAGTTAAGGTTAAAAAGCTTTGTATGAATCATCGTATTTTCAGGAAAAATACTATTCCAGGCACTCTGCAGCAAAATGGAATTTTAAAGTGGATGAATAGAATACTTTTGAAATGAGTTCAATATATGCATAATGATATTGGTCCTGATATAAAAATTTCAAGAGAAGTGGTGATGATGGCTTACTACTTGATTAATTAATCATCCTCAAGAATTCCATAAGAGATATGGTCTGGTTAACTCATGAATCATCATTTGGTTTTATCTTTTTAGTAAAAATTTTGAATACGACATCCTCCCCTCCTCTAAGGAATCTTCCTCTTCGAGTATTTGTTGGTAATTCTTGCTAAGGAGATCCCTTGAATTTCACAATCCAAGCTCATTCAAGTGCAAAGAACTAACATAATTTCTTAATTAAAAAAATAAAATAAAATAGGAAAATTTATTCTTTATCAAACAAAAAAAAAGATTACAATGCACAAAGAAAGTAAGCACACTTCCAAGGATAGACAATCAATCAATCAAACCCTCACACCTCTCACAATGCAAGGTAGATCATCAACGGATGATGACACACACTCAATTATTCAAGAAGATCTCACTCACAATCTCTCAACCAAAGAAAGACTTAGAATAAGCTTAGGTGCCTTCTCTAATGTTGTCTAGACTTTTTATAAATGTTTCAAGTGTCGCTTTATCTTTCTTGATTGTTGAGATGCCTTGAAAATTATGCTCTCTCTTCAAAAAATGATTTAATCAAGACTACAAGTGACTAAAAATCACAATCCTATCGAAGTTGCATATTGTGCTGAGACTATTTTTGCACCTAGGTATACTAGTAAAATGCATATTATTTTTGCCTTTACTTTTTACCAAATTGCAACCCCAATATGACCATACTATGACTCTTAATGCATAGAAAATGACTCACTGTAATTCATAGTAGCTACCAATTCATTGTTTGATCCATAAAACATATGAAATTATTAATTTGAATATACTATAATAAACTACTACTTATAGTAACCTCGTAGTTGCTTGCTAAGGCAACATAAAACACTCAAATGACTTTAAGAGATTTCAAGCTATTTCCATCTTTTTCTCATATTTTCTAACTATTTCCAAACTTAGAACTTTCCTTGGCCATATGAAATGTCTCTAGGATTGGAGAAATGTCTTTCTACAAACTCCAACATTTAGGAGAGATGTATCTAGAATTTGGAAGACATCTCTAATCCATGTGAGATGTTTCATCCTAAACAAAGACATCTCACCAAAAACAACTCTCGTGTGTTAGAAAAATCTCATCAAAGACATCTTTAGTCTAGGAGAGACATCTCAGTAACAACCTAGATGTCTTTACCACTTGCCAAACATCTCCTATCTATTGGTTTTTTAGAAGAGAAGAACATAATTTTTTATTTTTATTATACAATAGGAGTTTATTTTCATAAAATATAAGAAATTTCTAGATTAATGAGTAGTTTTAATGTTAATTTGATCCCAATCCATATATATATATAAAATAATTGGGGCTTTATTGTATTATTTTTAGTAAATTTGCCATACTTGTCACATATATATATCCAAGGCATCTATTGAAAATTTGTATTATGAAATCATCAACATTATTTCATCAATAATTTTACTATTTCATCATCAATTCATAAATCTTACACCAATTCATCAACATTCATCAAACATTGTTCATCATTATTTTCTCAATCTTGGAAGTTGAATAGTAAGAAATTGGGACATTCATTTTTTAATCATATATCAGTTATTTGGAAATATTTTGTTGTGATTTTAGATTTATTTGAAAGGTAGAATAGGTGGCAACATGCAACTAAAATTTCATCTAGAATCTATAGCGATTTGTGAGAAATATGCTTTGAAATTTGGTAGATTTTCTGAGTCATCAAATTTTACCAAAATAAATAATAATAAATGATTAGATAATTTCTTCCTCATATAACAATTATTTGATATGATCTAAAATTTATTTGAAAGGTAATATCTATGAAAATATTTTGTTAAATCTTTAGCATTATAAAATTAATAATTTTTTAGTTATCATCTCTCAAAGTTGCACTACCAGAATTGCTATGATTTTTGATAGTTTAGAAAGAACATAATGTAACCTTAGTCTCTGGATATCTTTTGTAGTGCTTGTTTATGAAGTTAATATAATCAAAAAAATATTTTAGCATCTAAAATTTCTTAAGTTGATATCAACGTGTGTTGATTAATTTCTTGTGTTCTTGCATTATGGCATTATGGAATTTAATCCAACGAAGGACTGCAAGTTATGTGGGGTTAATTGCCAAAATTATGCTAAAGAACGCACAACATGAATTCACTCTTAATCAAGAAAAAAACTATCTTGTTATTCAATAATCTCTAATACTAATCAATACAATTCAATAGAATGATCTCAATTCCCTCTAACTTTCTATATCTCTTCTAGAAACTCTTCTATCTATCTTTCCTCTTATTCTTCTCTTCTTCTCCCCTTTCTCCTTCTAGTGATTGCTTTATAATCCTACTTTGATTTGGTACTGAAATGGCTTTAGTTGATGGTTATAATAACATCTAACCAACAACTATGACCTAGGTGCGAGCCATACAAGGCCACATCTCCCAACTTGAAGAAGAATTATGAAGCTAATTAACCACTACTAGTGACTGTGACTAATAGTCTTGGTGAGCCATTTACAATGGTCAAATAATTAAATCCTAATGATCTAATGATTAATTATGCTTAGAGGGCTACTGTGGATTGCAATGGAGGTGCCAAGCATAGGGACTCACATTGATGAATTTCCAATTTCTATTCAGAAATAAATTACAAATGGTTGCGAGCTACAGCTAGTGGCAATTCTATGAATTGCAAGCTAATGTGGGTCACATGAGCTTGTAGTTCATTGCCATGTTTAAATTCAAATTTCATGTACTACCTCATCTCTATTTGCAACTAACTTCACTTGTTTCATCTTTGTTCCTTCTTCTGAACTTCACTTCTAGCTATTATAAGATGGACACTCTTCCTTCTGGAGTTTAAGGATCACTCTCATGATTGGAGGACCAACTCCTATTCTTGTGACTATGAGTTGCAAGCAATTGCATGTTTCATGAGGTCATAATTGCCTGTCCTTAATTAGGACACTTAAAGAAACCCGATCAAAAGGGGCATTAATTCATGTCCTAACATAGCCCCCAACTAGCTCTTTATCATCATAATAAAAGAGAGTAGAAGAATGCATGTAAATTAATGAACACCATAAATGATACATAACATAATATCAACATATATATCATAATTTGTCATAAGTATACAAAGAGAATAGAAAGGATAGAAGAAGAGGGAACAAAATGCTCAAGCTAGAGAAGTTGAGCCATCCCTTAGAGGAGGTATAAGAGCCTCTACTAAAGGACGAGGTTAAGAAGCACCCTCTCCAACCTCCTCACTCATAAACTCCTCCTTTGTGACTTCATCATCCATTGGGTCCATAGGGCCAAATGGTGCAACCTACTTGCTACCCATCAGTATGAATTCTAGATCTACCTCCTCATAAACCTCCAAAGAATTGACAACGTGCCATAGCTCCCTTAGCTAAGAGAACATATCATAGCCAAGGATCTCCACATTAGAGGCTACATGATACTAGCTCCTCTTAATCGATCACATCAGGCATGTAGATAAGTCTCCATTTCATTACAATATGTAAGGTGCCTATAATACATCCAAACGGGCCATAATCTATGCCTCAACTCCTACTGAAGCTTAATCACCACCTACCATGCCATGCTACTAGAACTGCTCCTCCTCCTCCTATACATAATAGGCCTCCCAAGCAACCTTGTCCCCATCACTAGGAATACGTAGGTTAGGAATCCACTTGATCTTCTCATATTGTTTCTAGGGAAACTACTAAATGTAAAAAGTGCATCCCAAATTCAGAAACTAGTGCTCACCTCATTGATGGAAAAGGCTAGTGGTCGAATCTAAAAGTGCCAATATAATGCTAAGATCACCAATAGGAAAGGAACCCGTTGGTATCTCCAACTACCAACTCCATCCTAGATAAAATGATGAATGGATAGTTGAATGTACAAGGATCTTTCAAGTCACTCATAACTAGCATGTCAAATGACATGACATGCATAAAGTGAGAAGTGTCTAGGACATCAATCATAATTACCATAGCAATAATACTCCTTTCTAGAGAAAGGTTCTTGTAGGGTCACCCAATCTCATCCATCGCAACTTGAAGGAAAAGCTTAGCTAAGTGGATTTTCCTCTCCGAAGATGTCACCACGAAGTACTATCAATTCACTCCAACTTACATCTCAAGAAACTAAGCAACAAGGGTCTCCCTGATAGCATAGGACCTACCACCAACCTGGAAGGTCCAAGATTTAGCTGAGGTCCCTTGAAACATCAAACAAAACTAATGTTCCTCCTACTCATAAAATGGCTTACCTCTTGTCAACATGAAATCAAGGTTGTGAAGCATCAAGGATGCAACAATTGGCAAGTTGACAAGCTTCATAAAAGGCTTGAAGTTTCTAGGTGCCCTCAATGACATCTAGGTTCTTCTCCTTCTAAGTCATAAAAACACACCTCCCTTTTGTGAAGGGAAGGATCTTTGTTATATTCCTCTCCACTTTCATGTTTTTTCAACTCCCCTTCTTCTTCAGCCACCTATTCAATCAGCCTTTATATCTAATGGACTTGCATCTTAGAAAGTCTTCCCTAGGTGTAAATCCCAAGGGTTTTCCTTATCTCATTTAGACCATTTATAATATGGTGAAGTTTTTTCCATTAGAAGTACCCATGGCCTAGGCATCAATGCAATAGAGAGTAGTACCTGCCGAGGGCCACATCCAAGGACTCATGATTACCCTACTTTCTTCCTTGGATCTATCTTCTCAAGTTAGATACTTTGGAGAACATTTGGTATTTTTCATTGAAGAGCTATAACATAGTACTCCATTCATGAATGGATTCTAGTTCTAAGGACTAGTACCAGCTTTCTACTTCCTTAGTGAGTATCCTTAGAAATAATTTTAGCTTCTATCATTCATTCTCTATATTGTACAAGGCACAAGCATGACAAAAGGCTTGGAGATGATTTTGTGGATCTGAATTATATCCCCCTTCAAACCTATGGATATTATTCATGTATAACCTCTTGATCTTTCCATCTTTTGAGTGCCTTGTTGGAATTCTTACTACCTCTAAAATGTTAAACATATTTTAGGTAGCCAATAGAGGCTCATCATAGTCATGATGATCATGATGGCCCCTTTCATAACCATTGTCACATCCCCAACCCCAAATGATGTTGCTGCCTAATGAAGATGATG
Organism: Gnetum montanum; assembly: GCA_015680685.1. Taxonomy (NCBI): domain Eukaryota; kingdom Viridiplantae; phylum Streptophyta; class Gnetopsida; order Gnetales; family Gnetaceae; genus Gnetum; species Gnetum montanum. The sequence continues at coordinate 988,632 of MNCI01026399.1, read as the reverse complement.
TCTTTTCATAACAAGTGTTATTGTTATGTTAACAAGACCTGAAAGGGTAGTTGAAAGGGCATGTTGTAATAATAGATGTGTCTCTTAAGGTACCCTTTGGGGGTTTTACATAAGGCATTTATACCTAGGGTTAGAGGTTGTGCTAGCATGGAGTCATCAAGCTGATACATGCAAGTCATAGGAAGCTGGGTGAAGCAGGATAGGAAGTGGACTAGTCATCTCTTCTTGCTGAGATTATAGGCTTAACCATGGTGGCAACGCTGGATTGCCTCTAAGGGATAGATGCCAAAGGAAGAAAACCCCAAGGAACACTCTTGAAGCATGATCCAAATATGCTATTCCATATCAATAAAGCATCATTTTATTTCTCTTTCTACATTTTTCCTATATCCTTCATACATAATGTCGAATATCACATATATTTCACATTTGGTATATTTTATTCATATGCATAATGTCTAATATATCATATATTTGATGTTTTCCATGACATCTGAGGACAAGATGTCACAATTGGTATCAAAGCAAACCATGACCCAAGGGCCATTCAGAACCATGGGTCAACTACAATATGAACCTGATGATGAGTCTTGAAGCCACAACATAGGAAAGCCATTAATCATCATCAAATGCACCATATGTCTGTGATGTAAGTTAGAAGATATCTTTTCAATGATTTCACGAACAAGGTATCAAGCATATATATCCCAACAAGCAACAAAATTATTTCATGGATATCATTAATCGATAAAGATTTGATTATACCTCATCAAGATTAATCAAGTACAAGAGATGTTGGTGAGACAATGATACACCGATCCAGGTAACTCTTACCCATCTTAATACTATAATTATTAATTAATTAGAGTCATTGTTAAATTTCTATCAAGAAAGTTAGTAACCATGACCTAAATTAATATTTTTTTGTTAAAATTTTAATGAGACACGGTTCGCACAAGCAGCGATATCGCGTACGCGATATCGCATACGTGATATCGCGTCTTCCCCTACGATATCGCATACGCGATATCGCAATCCATCGCCATATCTATAAATAAGATGCGGTTCTCCCTTGTTCAGAATCCCAGTTTTAGAGTAGCGAAGCTCTGGCAGTTTGATCCCTCCAGAGTTAGATTTTTTCCCGTGTCTGCCCGCAGTGTGGTGAATGTAATTATACGGTGTCTTTATTCGAGTATGTCGTACTTGGACACGCACATGACCGAAAATAAGAATCGAGATTACTTCATCATTGCAGCATTCACTTAGTTTATTTATTTGTTATTTATTTAATGTTATTTATTGCTTTCGTAGCACGGTGTGAGTACAACTTGATTACGAGCATCTACGGATGTGTACGGCTAGTCAAGGAATTGGTTACTCATTGCGATTAGTCTCTCACCCTGAAACTCCTAGAACGTAGAACGAGTACGACTTGATTACGAGCATTTAAGTGTGACTGCTTGGTAGCCCAGTGGCGTATCCAGGATCTACGCTTGGTAACCCAATGGCGTATTTGGGATCTGCGCTTGGTAATCCCAGTGGCGTACCTCGGACCTATGCTTGGTAGTCCCAGTGGTAGTCGTGCACGAAGTCCAAGATGTGTACGGTTGATCAAGGAATCGATTGCTCATCGCACTTAGGCTAGATTAGATTTTCTTACCCTTTTCCTCCTAGCTTAGCTTAGTTAGTATTATTTTCCACTGCCATCAGGAGTAGCGTTAGAATTAGAACACATCATACACCTCATCTAGACTAAACCATACGTGACATATGCAATACTAGTCTAGGTGGGAAGATAGTGAACTACGACCTAAGGCTAACTATCTAGGTACCACAACTAGTCCATCTGTGAAGTTCGACCGGATCGTGCGTGCGACGCTCATTTCATATGGTTGAGTGTAGGGGTACCTCGCCACTCATCATTGGCGCCATTACCAGGGATGGTGCTAGTTATCTAGATTAGTTATATCATACAAGGTCACTGTAAAGAACTTAACGATACATCTCTTAGAAAGAAGAAATTATATAAAAAAAAAGAGTCACATCTAAATTCACACACAATCATGCCTCTCCTACAAGATAATAATAATGCCACACTTAGTGAGGAAGTTCATTGGAGAACCAATGAGCTATATGATGATGAAGGTTGGAGTATACAACCTGAAGTGGGAGTTTCCTATAAGCATGAATAAAAACAACGTCATCACAACACATGAAAGCCTAACTTACCGGATGACAATGAACCCCCACTGGCCACTACAAGCCTAACGCAAATACAAGATGCTATTC
>MNCI01026399.1:880390-974937 GCA_015680685.1 Gnetum montanum | reverse complement strand
CATGTAACTTCATCAGGGCCACCAACTTACACTCCAACAACCATACGACCTAATGAATATAACCATGGGAGGCATCAGCCCAATCCTTGCATATCATCTAATGGTCCTAAACATCATAGTGGGTCAACTCGTTATCCGGGAACTACATCGTATGAAGTTCCCCACTGTGTTTATTATAAAGTGTGTGAAATCCAAGGTGATAAGTATGGACCAGCTTCAATATTTCCAATATGCAAGGATCCTCGTTTCCCATTTATTAATCCTTGCCATACTCAACCGTTTAGTTATGGGGGACACCCCCCATTTCAATAACAAGCAGGATTAATGAATATTTTTCATTTTCTTTAATTTTACAACTTTTTTGTTTTTCAGTTTTTCATTTTTCAACTTTTTTTTTTATCTTTTTATGTTTTTATCCTTTCTATGTTTGTATTTTCATGTTGTGTAAGTAATCTCATCTACGAATAAAACACTCATGTGGATCATTGGTTGAGATGTGTTTTATGTTATTAAGTCATGAGTGATCAATTATTTGAAACAGTGAGCCCATTACACCCACCCATCCACTCTATTAAAAAAGAGGTTATGTTCGAGGGTATAGTGATATTCTTGAAATTTCTAAACTTAAAATTAATTTTGTGTTATTATACCCAGAATGAAGAAGGATGGACCAAGAGGGAATGATTAGGGTGTGACATCAAGGGGACTTGTGGATTCTCTTTGGTGACGTCTGTGGGAGTTATCATGCAATATGGTTGTACTAAGATCCTTGTAGATCTAATGAAAAATGGGAGTAAGAGTAATCAAAGGGGCACTCGAAAATCAAACACTGTTCTAGGGGGTTCCACTGGAAAGACATGCACCCATGCTTGAAGGTTGGCGGCTTCTCTGGATTTAGTAAAGTGAAAAAAAAATGAGAGAAAAAGAAAAAGAAGTGTCATAAAACAAAAATCACTCATCCTTTGTACTAAATGCCAAGTCATCATACGCCTTGTTGTTATGGTACTCTCATAGTTGTTCATCATGGGATGAAACAATGCGATGTCACTGATTAGAAGGATGGACTTGGTCCTGATCTTGGAACAATGGGTTAATGACACGTTAATCATGCTTTACACACAAGATTCATTGTGCCCGGGGTTAGTTACCTCATGTCCCGATCTCTACGACCCCTTTCTACACTTCGTCTCATCTCACTGTTCGTGTAATTGTAGCTCGTGTTCCATGTAGCATAGAATTTTCATCTCATTTCAGTGATATTTACATGTGTGTGTTTTGTGGAGTTAGTGCAGATTACATTTAACCCTTCTAGTGCCCACGGACACTTTAAGTGTGATTACACAAGGGCATAATAGGTTGAAACCTGCTTTGGGGAGGATCCACTTATGTAATTTTGTTGTAATCTTCATTAATTCTCTAACTAGAACACACAATTTCTTACCCTCAGCTTAATTTTCATAAGTTTCTTTCCCATTTATTAACCCTCAACACTTTAACGTTCCAATGTACCATTACATTCCCTTTTCTTCATAACCGCCAAATTTTTAATTGTTAAATTCACATCATTATCATTCAAAGTGCCTCTCAAATTCATGTAATTACCCTTACATGTATTAATCCTTGTCAATGTCCTCATTTTACACTAATAATTTCAAGAAAATCATTAAAAAATTCGGTCTCTTCATGTGTCTCACCTAAGTTGGGATGAGATATCGCGTACGCGATATCACGTCCCACGTGATATAGCGTACGCGATGTACCATACGTGATATTGCGTCCTATTTCCCTATAAATAGGAACCCCCACAGCAACACTTAGCATCATTTGGCCATTTACGTGGGGGGAATTTTTGAATTTTTTTCTCTGCAACTTGCGATTACGTGACCCTTGCTTTTTCACTCATATTTCGCGTGCTAGTGCTCCGATTTTAATTCCGTTTGAACCTACTTGAACCCGGAGTGTTCCGTTTAGTCGTGGGGGAGAAACACTTGCCGAAAAGTGCCTAACTTTTTTGAAATTTGTCATCGCCCAAAGGACATCAATTAGGGTAATTAATACTAACACTTAGAAAAATTGTGCCAAAAATTATATAACCCTTAAGTACACCGGGAGATTAACAATGAAACCCACCTAAGTTATAGGATCCATCATCATAATTTTTTGGCACGATCACACGATAACATAAGCTCTTCAATTAAAGGCATGTAGTAAGGTATAACTTAACTTTAAAAACAACCTTACTAACGTTTGGCCTGTGTGATTGCAGATGGCCCTCAAACATTCACAGCAGAAGAGTCCTGCCCAAGGTGGAGCGAAACAACCTAGGAGAGGTAGAAGGCAAGGTCCTGCCGGATAACATACCGAACAGGAGGTGCACTCATTCAGTATCCATCAAGAAGAACCTCCTACCAAATGATCCAGGCAGGTAGAAGGAGGAGTTGCTGCTACACCTGAACCGGGACAACAACTCACATTGCCCCCAGAATGTGTTCAGGCTATTCATACGAAGTCCACAATTGCTTCGGTGATTGTGGAACTTAACTTCGAATCTTTTGCAGAGTTCGCTCCTGAGGCTATTAGGGATCACCTTAAAGGATCTCCCTTATGGCCTGTCCTCTCTAAAAACGGTGCCTGGTACTTAGGTGAAACGTACCTATTCTGGCACAATAAAAAGCAAGGCACCATGGTTAACATCGGTGGTGTGACAGTAGATTTTTCTGCATAGGCAATTTCGGAAGTGTTAAACCTTCCGAATTCAAGCCCCCATGTTGCTCAGTTATCCACCCGATTAGACCCTGATGTCTGAAAAGATTGGTTAGAGAAGGCTTATGGCAGAGATAAAGCTTTTGGTGAGCTGACAACGGAAGAGCGAGTTTATTTCAAAATCAGAACCTATCACCTCTTCCCCACTAAAGGTTTGAAAAGAATATCAACGTATGTAGCAAGAGGATGTGCAGTGTTGATGGGAAAGGTTAACGCTAACCTCCCCCATCTATATTTGATGAAGATCCTAAGGCAATTCGAAGAATGGAAGTCAGGGAAAATGGCACTCCCTTTTCCCTGCCTTATCAAAAAACTATGCCGACGGGCTAGTATTCGGGGATATACAAATGACGTCCTCCGAAAGGCCCAAAATGCTTCTTATGCTGAATTATTAAAGGTGCCAGCTCCAAGAAAGAGCACTGGCGAAGAGCTGGGACCAGATGAAGAAGAAGAAGAATAGATGGCTGGATCCCCTACAACCCAACTTGCAGGACCCAGTCAACCTCCAGCCACAGGTCCCAGCCAACAACAAGAAGCAGGACCCAGCACAGGCCAGGATCAGCCGCCGCCGCAATACTACAGACCGTCGATGAGCCATCTTAGGGCCATCGCCGAGACGATCAGTTGGGGAAGTCGTGATGATGCAAACCTCTTCCATGTCATCGATGATGCCAACCAGCCTACTATTTTAGTAGATCGCACATGGGGTGAGTTATCAATGCAAATAGGAGGAGGAGAAAGCAAATGGTCACAATAGATCTCTGGGCATGCGACATCTTTTCAAGTGCAGTTAGAGACTAGTGAAGGGGCCACGGTGGTGATCATGCAACACCAGGATGCCGCGAGAGCTGCTGAAGTGATCGCTGATCACATCAAAGAGTCCTTTAATGTGCCTATTGTACCACTGGCAGATCTTTCAGGAGCACGGGATGCTCAAACTATTGTTGGAACCTCAATGACTCCTATGGAACATGAGGATGTATTGGACAGATTGCTTCAAACAGGACAAGTTTTGACGTCCCTGTTTGACATCCCTCAGGATGTAACAGCAATTCAATCACACCTCATTTCCACAAAGGGGAAGCTGGTCCCATCTGAAGTAAGGGCAGAGCATGTTGAAGCTGAAGTGCAGAAACTACAAGAGCAACTCGTAGCCTTACAAGCAGCACAGTAGGATCCTTTGCGATTGGTTCCCACAGACCAGCTAGACAATTTTAGAACCGAGCAACTAACAAAACTAACTGCAGAAAATAAGAAGGTGGCAGAAGAAAAGGAGACGGCCACTTGGGATGCCTCTATAGCTCAAGCGCAAACTCATGCACATCTTAAGGCACTTAAGGCCTTACAAGCAGAGAATAAGTAGTTGGTTGCAGATAATCTTCGATTGACTTCTGTGGAGAAACAAAAGAATGTTCTCAATGAACACTTTCATCAATTGCGAGAACAGTTCATTCAGGTCAACCGAGATGTAAGCCGTTTAGCCAGAGAAAATCGAACCCTCTCAATGGAGGAGGTACGCGCTATTCGACAAAAATCATCCATCGAAATTAGTGCGTGGCAAAATGAGGCTAAACGACATGAAAAGCTGAAGGGGCATTTTCATGATCAGGTGGGGATGTACAAACAGATCTTGGAGAAGGAGATCCATATGGCGAAAGCTCAAATCAACAACATCAGTGCCCAGCACACTGATTGGGGAGCCATATTGGACACTTATGCCTACGTCCACCAAGCGAAAATTAAGAAAAGGGACCTACAGATCCAAGACTTAACTGAATACATGGAGTTGACAAACCTTCGATATGCCAACCTGGCCATGTTAACAGCAGGATGCCTGAGGTCAGAGCTCAAGCAGTAGGTAGCTTCTACCCATATCAAATATGAAGCAGAATTTGCAAAGAGAAAGAAGTTGGCTGAAAAATTAGATGTCGCAAATTCTGAACTCGCGGTGGTAAAAGAAAGCTACCAAAGATAGAAGATGTGGCAACCGACTTGGCTCGATGGCTAACAGAACTTCACGAATACAAAGACAAAGCCAAAGCCTATGAAGAGGAACGACAGGTGTTCGTGGCATGGTATGTCAAAGCTAATCAGATGTTCCTGCAACTACCCTATCCGTGGGAAGTGCCGACTCCATCAAACATCGGAGCATCAACATGGATGGCACAAGACCCTCAGACCGAAGAGGAGAAGCTCCTGGCTATTCTTCAGCATTGTCAACCTTCAAAGCTTGGAGCACGTGACAAAGGGAAAGCACCCATGGAGGAGCCACCGCCACCAGGAACTACATGAGTTCCACATTCTTGTAGTTGTAGTATTTTTTCTCTGTGTTGTGTCTTCCCACACTGCGACATTAGTCCATTTCTTTTTCCAGTTAATAATCCCATACTTATCCACTGTGTAATCACTAAAGCTTGTTCTCCTTGTAACTTGAGGATGAGTTTTTATTCATTCGTGGGGGTATGATGAGACACAATTCGCATAGGCTGCGATATCGTGTACGCGATATCGCGTCTTCCCCTATGATATCGCGTACAAAATATCGCAGTCCGCCACCATATCTATAAATAAGACACAACTCTCCCTTGTTCGGAATCCCAGTTTTAGAGTAGCAAAGCTCTGGCAGTTTGATCCCTCCAGAGTTAGATTTTTTCCCGTGTCTGCCTGTAGTGTGGTGAATGTAATTGTACGGTGTCTTTATTCGAGTGTGTCGTACTTGGACATGCACATGACTGGCAATAAGGATCGAGATTACTTCATCATTGCAGCATTCACTTAGTTTATTTATTTGTTATTTATTTAATGTTATTTATTGCTTTCGTAGTGCAATGTGAGTATGACTTGATTACGAGCATCTACGGATGTGTACGGCTAGTCAAGGAATCAGGTACTCATTGCGATTAGTCTCTCACCCTGAAACTCCTAGAACGTGGAACGAGTACGACTTGATTATGAGCATTTAAGTGTGATGGCTTGGTAGCCCAGTGGCATATCCAGGATCTACGCTTGGTAACCCAATGGCGTATTTGGGATCTGCGCTTGGTAATCCCAGTGGCGTACCTTGGACCTACGCTTGGTAGTCCCAGTGGTAGTTGTGCATGAAGTCCAAGATGTGTACGGTTGATCAAGGAATCGGTTGCTCATCGCACTTAGGCTAGATTAGATTTTCTTACCCTTTTCCTCCTAGCTTAGCTTAGTTAGTATTATTTTCCATTACCATCAGGAGTAGCGTTAGAATTAGAACACATCATACACCTCATCTAGACTAAACCATATGTGACATATGCAATACTAGTCTAGGTGGGAAGATAGTGAACTGTAACCTAAGGCTAACTATCTAGGTGCCACAACTAGTCCATCTGCGGAGTTCGACCGGATCGCACGTGTGATGCTCATTTCGTATGGTTGAGTGTAGGGTTACCTCGCCACTCATCAAATTTACTATCCAGTTAATCTAGAAGATTCCAAGTTACCATATGTCAGCCTAGAAATGGTAGTTCAACAAAATAGGCTAGTTTGGTCCTTTTAATTCCTAAAAAATCAACTTCATTTTTTAACCCTAAAATTATGTCCAACACATAATACTCGTCAAGATGATTCCAATAGTACAAATTTTTTCTCGATCAGACTTACGATTTGGGAGATATTGATATTCAAAGTTTCTCATTATACGTGCATTGAAATAATTATTCTTATTATTTAAAAATAAAAAAATGGTCAAAATTTTAGGATTGGGAATCAACCCAAAATCATCATTTATCCATATTAAACCTTCACCTTGTCACCAGCCGAACCGCCACCTTAACTACCAAAGCAAGGTGGAATAAAATAATAATACAAAGTTTAAAAAAAAACAAAACAAAAAACTTTTAAAGCGGAAGGTTGTGGGTTCAAAGCCCAACCCCCAATAAAATTTAGTGGGACGTCGTGTGTTCAAACCCTGATCCTCCAACTTCAAAAATCCATTCTTTCTAATAATAATAATTTATTTAAAAATTAAAATTAAAAAAAAAATTTGTAGGCCGCATCAACCTACAAGGGCCACGTAGGTCCAATAGGAACCGCACAGCCACTGCAAGCTGTGCTGGCCCTACAAGGGCCATGTCGCCCCTAGTCAAGCCACCACCACTAATGCCTGCCTCCACTCTCCCATCTACCTATCACCACTCTCCTGCCTACATTCTATTTGCCATTGCCTTGCCACACTTGCTACCTGATGTCATGGATGAGCCTGTGCTTGTCACCGTGCCATGCCTACCACTCTTGCTATAGCACCTACCACTACTCGTCTACCTATTGCCTACCTGTTGCCTGCCGTGCACACTGCCCTCCAACACCATCAAAAATCACCTCCAACACTATCAAAAATCACCTTTTCGAACACCACCACAAACTGCCTCTCTAGATGCTACCAGAAATTGCCTCTCCACCAAACACACGCAAAAGTCATGCAAGCCCAATGATGGGTTGTGCAAGCCCTAAGGAGGGCTACACAGATCTTGAAACAAGCTGCACTAGCCCATAGGAGGGTTGCATGAACCTTGAAATGACCTTCACTTGTGCAATCAAAATTTTTTGTCGATAGACAGAAAATTTAAATTTCCCAATAATTAACATGAATTTCAAAATTCCTATCAATTGATGGAAAAATTTTAAAATTTTTTGTCATTAATTGTTAATTTAAATTAAAAACACACACAAATATTTCACATTGACGCCTTAGTAACAAAGGGGATAAAAATTCTATAATTAAGCATGCTTTCCCTAAAGTAGAACTGGGATGGGTGACCTCTTAAGAAGTCTCATTTTTTGTGCCAAAGGTCTTGGACTCCAGAAGCCATAACTTTTGATTTTAGAAGCCTTTTTCGATGAATGAAGAGTCCTTTCTTATAGATTTCAATCTTCTAGACCCAATGGTGAAGTTAGATCCATCCTAGGGAACCCCAAAAATTAGGTTTACTACTTGCCTGATATAGTGCCTTGAAATCCTCAAAAGTTTAATTTTGGCATCACTCGAGCATACGATGTCCACTTTCAACATATGAATAGTCATTTCCAACATTTTTCACCCTTCTAAACTCAATAGTGAGGTCAATTTTATCATTCAAGCACCCAATAATTCAATAATTTCATAAATTCAACCTTTTGGGCTTTAATATTTAGTTCATAATCCTTATAGATAATCTTAAGATCACTATGGCATGTCATTAATTACACTATTGAAGTCAATGTTCTTAAGGGGGTAGAAAGGTCACTAAGAATTAGATAATATAGTTACATATTAAGAAAATTATATGATGTCATTAAATATTACTAAAATTAGATAATGTAATTATAAAAATAAATAATGTAGTTATTCAGTTGATGTAGTTGATGTATTAGTTAAAGATCAGTTGATGTATTAGTTGGAGAATTAGTTGAAGAAATAGAATAATCTTCAACCGTTAAGAAAAGGATATACTAATCCATTGTGCAATCAAAACATAGGGCAAAAACAACATGAAGACTTAAAATCTCATTTCAATGAGTATGATACTCATGAAGAGAAATGATTTAGAAAAGAATCCAAGAATGAGAATGAAAGTTGCAACATACAACATGCTTGCAAGATCCCTAGTGAGTGAGAAACAACATCTGCTATGTTCATCATGGGCTTTACATTGGCATGAATATCGATACACATGCATCTTAGCAAAGTTAAAAGATTTGGATGCTAATGTCTTGTGTTTACAAGAAGTCTTACCATGGGAATTTCTATATCAATTCCAACCAGACTTGGAAAAGATGGGATACAAAGGTATTTACAAGCAAAAAGGTTCTTATGGAAGTTTTCCTTTCCAATCATATAGATTAGCCTATTGAAAAAATCACAACATGGATGGTTGTGCGATATTTTATAAAGAAGCCAAGTTTGAATTGGTACAAAGATTTGAATATAGTTTAGAAAATATGATTTTTGAAATTCTAGAACTTCAAGTGATGGACAAGAAGGAACAATTAAGATTTCAGAAAAATCACATAGCTCTAGTAGTGATTCTAAAAGTTCATCGATCAAGAAGATGTGTATGTGTGGTTAACACACATTTGATTGCCAAACCAACATGTTCAAATTTTAGACTATGTAAAGGAGCATATTTGATTAAGTAAATAGAAGAAAGTTTGAAGAATAAGTTATTACTAAGTTATACTGATCCGGTTCCATTTATTCTTTGTAGAGACTTCAATGCAAAAGTTGGAAGTAGTGTTTATCAATTCTTAAAATATGGATTTGTAAAGAAATATTTTGAAGATGAACCTAACTTGAATAAGATGTTTCCATCAATTCAACATGCAATTCCATTAGTCATAGCATATTCTAGTTACTATGAATCTTCAGTAGATAAATTAGACTCTAGAATTCATGAACATATGATGTTGATGGATAGCACTCATCAAGAACCACAATTTACCAATTACTCTAATATGATTAATGAAGATTGGTCAACAACATTCTTCATTGAGACTTTGGATTATATTTGGTACGATGCTCAGTTCTTTCAAGTTACCAAGTTACTAGAGTTAATTTCTAAAGAAGAAGGTGAGAAGAATCAAGATCAAGCCTTGCCATCCTGAACAAGATCGTCCAATCATATACCACTTATGGTAGAATTACAATTACTTCCATCAGTTCATGAGGTTGATCAAGATTAAGAAGTATCTCACTCTTACTTTTATTTTATGATCTTATTATTTTATTCATTTTTTAATTTATATTTCAATTAGATAAGTGATATATCTATGATAACAAAAATAGGGGATAAAGAATTTGTTGTGCCTTCACTTATGTAACCAAATCCAAGTTGCACTTTGTGTGACCCTAGTTAGGATTGGTGATTAGTGGTTGATAAATTTTTAATTCATCTTTTGTCATTATCTTAGAAAATGAAGTAAGTATCAAGAAAGTAATATTTAATTTTCCATATAATTTTTCTCACATATATCTTATTTGTAGAATAACCAAGAAACAACTTCAAGTTCAAGGGAGAAATCAAATTATTGGAGCACAAGATCATGAAGGAAAGCATTGGAGCTAGAAAAAGATAGAGAACGTGGACTCATTCGAGGACAAATGAAACCTAAGGGGGGTAGATTGTCACATCCCCATTCCCAAATGATGTTGCTACCTTATGAAGATGGTGTCTTTTCATAACAAATTTTATTGTTATCTTAAAAAGACCCAAAAGGGTAGTTGTGCTTAAGACCTGAAAGGGCATGTTGTAATAACTAACATGTCTCTTAAGGTAACCTTTGGGGATTTGACCTAATTCATTTATACCTATGGTTAGGGGTTGTGTTAGCATGAAGTCGTGGAGCCGATATAGGCAAGTCATGGGAAGTCGAGTGAAGCAAGACAAGAAGTGGACTAGCCATCCCTTCTAGCCAAGATTATAGACCTAACCATGGTGACAGTGCTAGATTGCCTCTAAGGGATAGATGCCAAAGGGAGAAAACCCCAAGGAACACTCTCAAAGCATGATCCGAATATGCTATTCCATATTAGTAAAGCATTCTTTCATTTCTCTTTTTGCATTTTTCCTATTATTTCCTTTATACATAATATCAAATATCACATATATTTCACATTTGGTATATTTTCTTCATACACATAATGTCTAACATATCATATATTTGACATTTTCCATGACATTCGAGGATGGGATGTCACAACCATGATGTCTAGGATGAGTTTTGTTATGCCTTTAGTCTCCATGACACTCCTCTCCCCCTTTTGGTTGTCCTTGTCCTTGATCTTGATCATCTTGGCAAGATCTTCATTCATCTCTATCCTACAATTCATTCCATCTTGGTCTTAGTTATTTATCCTATTGTCTCGACTCCTATTCCTCCTGTTAGAGTGAGAGGATGAAGACGAAGAGGATGATGAGGGTGAAGAAGGAAAACCAAGGAAACAATGCTCGCTAGGTCCTCTTCATTGGTACCTACTACAATCCTTATGCTTCTGTTTGTCTTTCTTTTGATCATTATCCATGCCCTTAGATGATTAGTTAGGATTCTTGTCTCTTGATACCCCTCAATCATAAGACCCAGTTTTTCCATCACTAAGGTTTTTCAAAGTTGTATGTAACCTTTGGTTAAGGATCTACTCATCATAGAGAGGAGGAGAATTTGTGTCTTAGGAGTGGCCAAAAAAGAAATCCTCATCCTCTTTGTGTTGTTGCAAGAATAATTGGGTTGAAGTCCTCTTGTCCTTAGAAGCCTCGTATCGAGCTTCCATGTGCTGATATTTCTTTCACTAGGAATCAGTGAGCTGATAATACTTATAGGTATACTCTTAGACTTCATATTTTGAGTTAAGTGTAGCAATGCCTAGCTTGATGAGATTGTTCATTAACATGATGGATATAAATCAATCTAGAGGCAACACTATGTTGCCTTCCATGTTCCTCCAATGCATTTTTTCATCTTAATGTAAGATGAAGGTAAAACCTAGATTATAGAGATCCAAATGAGAATAGAAAACCCTCAGTTGTTGGGGCTTCTTTAATGCTCCCCATTATTAATTGGATCTACTGGTATCTGGTGGAGATTCATCCTTGTGAGAAGAAGTCATATTAGTTGTAAATTAAAAAATAATATGCTTTTTAGTATTTTATTATTTCTTTAGTTATTCCCTTACTACATGATAATGGTTTTTTGTAGGTTTTTCAAAATGTCTTTATATAACTTCACAGTCTTTTCCTACTTAGTGCACTTAGCTAAACTAAATCCCCAACAACGGTGCTAATGATGAGCAGTGAGGATACCCTACACCCAACCATGCAAATCATAAGCGTGTACTAGCAATCTGGTCAAATTGTATTGACTTAGTTCTTAAGTTTACCCATAGTTCTAGACTATGAATCAAGGAATCATATGATCGTTATCTTCCTAACTCATACTTGTGTTTCTAGTAAATATGGTTAAATGTGAGTTAAGGCTTATGATATTTATTTTTGTAAGTGTTTTATATATTTTCTTATCCTAAGGGCTATGTGCATAAATGAATATTTAATATTTAACTTTTTAACTACTTAGCTATTTTAAAACCTATCCTAACATAAGTAGTCATTCCCACTTATTGTACATATCCCAAACTTAGATTACACTACTGGGTTACCAAACGGCTATTACTAGGCATTACCAAATGGTTGTTACTAGGATTACCAAGCGTAACACATCATGCTTAAAGTGGTTAGACTTATGTATTCATGATTAAATGCATGAGTTAATTAAGGCTAAGAATGTAAAGTGCATTAAGAGTAGAGTGCAAATAAGAAATATTAAACTATTCTAAGTGTTGCAATGAGTGTCAGAAATCTTGTCTTTATTTTCATTCATGCTAATGTGTTTAGGTACATGATATTTGAATAAAGATTTGTAAAATCTTTAGAATTCACACTATAGGAACTTAGAGGAAAATATTGTAACTCTAGAGAAATCAAACTACAAGAGCTTCACTATGCTATAAACTTAAGGTCCATAAATGTGGCGCATTTATATAGGCTTCATCTACATTGGCGTTGATGCAAGTCAACATGTTTTGAGGGGGATATGTTTTAACTACATCCATAGAAGACATATCCAACTCATTCCTAGTCAATGATTAAACATTAAAACATTACCACCAACATCAAATAAAAGAGCTAGGTAAGGATGAGTTAGGTGACATCAATGATCTAACTAAAGAACGAAAAGATGAGAGTAATCATTTAAAAGTAAAAATGGTTAAGAGTGATTCTATTTTATATTCACTTTATACAATAATATAAAAATAATTAAAATATGGCCCATATTTTATAAATTTCAGCTTGAAAAATGTAAAGGATAATAGAAAATCCTATTTTAGTTAGGACTATAAAGAATTCAATAGCATCATGTATGGAATACAAAGGAAAAGTGATGAGTTTCATGATTTGGCCACATCAAGGGATGCCATCAATGCAACCCCATCAATGGGATCTCCTCAATGTGATCCCCTCGATGTATGGTTTGACACACTGACATGTACCCATTGATGGGGCACCTTGTTTCCCCTATAAATGTGCACCTACCCATCGCATTTATGGCATAAGTCTCATACTTGTAGTGAAGTTCTAGTAGCTTTTCCACTTGAAAGTTAGAATATTTTTTGGCCCACATTAGGAGTCAAAGAGTGTACAAATCTTTATTCAAGCACTATAATACCTAAGCACTTAAGTGTGTGTGGTAATAAAGATGAGCTTTCTAATCAAACCTTGTAGCACTTGGACTAGATTAATTATTTTCTTTAAGCATTGAATATTCAAGTAATTTTCTTCAATGTTTTTAAGTATTTAAGTAATTAATTAATATAGATTAAATAGCAAACATAAGTATGATCACTTCAAGCATACATCTAACACTTGGTAATCCCAGTAACACTTAATGTTTGGTAATCCAATAGTGTTATACGTGTTCAGAATGTGTACAAAAAGTGGGAATGAATGCTTATGTTAGGATTAGTTTAGTGTTAGCTAGTTACTAGATTAATTTAGCAATTAAATTATTTTATTCTTTATTCTTGATTCTTAGGCAACTTAATTCATAAAACTGATAAAATGATAAAAAATCATATGACCCAATTACACTTAACCATATACCTACACTTCATAAGTGGAACTGGGAAGACAACAATTGCCCTGGTTAGTTTTTGCTCCTAGAACCTAGTGTACTTAGAGAACTAAAGTCTACAGAATTCGACCAGATCACTAAGTGAACATTAGTGATTCATATGGTTGGGCATAGGATATACTTGCTACTCATCATTGGCACCATTGCCGAGGATTTTAGTTTTCTTTGTGCATTATCTAGGACTTAGTAAAAATTATTCAACATTGTTGGATCAAACCTTAAAGTTGCAATCATTATAACTAATAAAAATTGTAAAAATTACAATAATTTTTCTTTTTAATCCAAAATATCTTCTTCTCATATGGATGATTCTCCACCAAAATTTGAGCACACATCCAATCAAAGGAATGAACAATTGAACCAACTAGTGCCCCAATAATGTCAAGTGGTATATGCTCATCTTGATGAGTATGTGCTCGATTTCACCTTTGTCCTACATCAAGATGATCAAATGTGATGGAGGAACATGAAGGGAAACATTGTGTTACCACCTAATCAATCAATTCCTATGATGCTCCAACAAACTTATGAAGTTGGGCATAAAGGGGCTCCATGCTAAATACGTTATGTTGGATCACGACTCCAGGGATTACCATCCCACTAAAGCATAATGTAAAATCGATTGGCAATAAAAGAAATGCTATGAAGTTGTGAAGGGAAAATAGTTTAATAACCCCTTGTTCTTGCTAGGCCAAAAAGATAGTGATGATCACTTCTCTGGGGGTTCTCATTTTACTGACTCTCCTTCCCTTGGTTTTGATGAAGGGAGCTTGAACCAAAACTTACAGTCCACTATAAATAATCCTAGTTCAAATAAGAATGGATCCCATGATCATAGGGGATTCAAAGGTGGGAGTCATGGCAAGGATAGGAATAGGCATCACAATGATGATCATGGCTATGACCATCAAAGAGGGGATGGTAAGCATTGCAATGCTAGTCCTTCTTCTTCTTTACCTTCGTCATCCTCTTCTTTCTCCTCTAGCTTTGATCAAAGCCACAAGGGACGTGACTATGATGAAGGTAATCAATGAGATAAATATGATCATAGGATTCATCGAACCGTTGAGATCAAGGACATGGGAAATAAAGGGAGGCCCTCCACCACAAGAGAAGGGACAAGAAAGGACATCATAGGCATCATGGTCATCACATTGGCCATGACTATGATGAGCCTTTGCTTGTTACTCAAAATATGTTGAATATTGCAAAGGTAGTGAGAATTCTATCAAGGCATGTGAAAGGTAGCTAAATAAAGTGGTTGGATATGAATAGTATCTCCAAGTTTGAAGGGGAATACAATTTAGATCCACAGAACCATATACAAGCCTTTCACGATGTCTGTGCATTCTTGAACATAGAGAATGAATGACAAAATCTTAAGTTGTTCCCTAGGTAATGAATGTTAAAGAGTCACATCAATGGGCCCCCATTGATGTGGCCTCATTAATGAGCCCTTATTGAAAAGGCCCCATCTATGTGGTGTGCCCCATTGATGGGGTCGCATTAACGTAGCGTTTGCTACATTAACAAAGCCCCGTCGATGTAGCCCTAGGGAAAAAACTATAAGTACGAGCTCACCAACCACCCTTATGATGTAGAATTTTTGTCATAGTAGTAAAGCTCTTAAATTTTTTTTATTTGAGAGTTAAAATATTTCTCTAAGTGCCCACAGTAGGAGTTTGAAAGTGTACAGATCTTTATTTGAGCACTATTGTACCTAAACACACTAGTGTGAATGGTAATAAAGATGAGCTTCTTGATCAAACCTTGTAGTTCTTGGATTAAATTAATGATTTATTTATGCATTCATTATTTTCATTAATTAGGACATTAATTAAGCTAAATTAGTCTTTGAGCAACTGATCAATTAATTAAGCTAAATAGATTAAGCACATAAGTACGACTGCTTCGAGCATAAACACATATTTGCTTGGTAATCCCAATAGCATTATTACTTGGTTCACCCAATAGCGTAGCGCTTGGTAATCCCAACAGTGAGTACGTGAGTTTAGGATGTGTATGGCAAGTGGGACCGAATGCTTATGTTAGGACTAGTTAGACAATAGTTAATTAATTAAATCTTAGTAGTAGTAAATCATCTTATCTTTATATTTCAACACCACAAATCCTAAAAACATAAAACCATAAAAATCATATACCTCGATTACACTTAACTATACCATATACATTACAAGTATAATTAGAAAGACAATGAATGACCTTAAGGCAAGGTTCATTGCCTAGACAACTAGTGTACCGAAGAACATAGAGTCCTTGGAATTCAATTGGATCACACGTGAATGCTTCGTGATTCGTATGGTTGAGCATATGGGTATCTTTTCCATTCATCGTTGGCACCATTACCAAGGACTCAATTTTTTTGAAACATGTGCTATCTAGGTTTAGTGAATACCATTAATATAGTTGTACCAACCTCAAGGTCTATATCATTCTCGCTATACATAGAATTATAAAAAGCACACTGATGTTTTATTTTATATTGTAAAATGTCTTCTTCTTCTTGTAGGAATGAGGATGCAAAACTGCCTATCCCTTAAGAATGCAAGGTGGTATATACTCATCCTAATAAGTATGTACCTGACTTCACTTTCATATTGCATCAAGATGAACACATGCAATAGTGAGACATGGATGACAACATTGTATTACCTCTCAATCAATCTGTGCTTAGGATGCTAATTCAAACTCTTAAAAAGTTAGGCATCTCAAATCTTCAAGAGGAATACATTGTGCATGCCTTCAACACTCGAGACCATTATCCCATGGAAAATAATGTAGGCAAGATTGACACCAGGAGAAGCAACATGAACTTGTGCAAGGGAAACATTTCTTTAATCCCTTGTTTTTGCTGAACCAAACTAATAATGAGGATCCTTCTCCTGAGGGTTTCCCACATGAATATTCTTCACCCCCTGTTATTAGCAATGAGGATGTGGCCATGAACCTACAATCCACTATTCATAAACTACGTTTAGGAAAAAGTGACAGTCAAGGTAGGGACTCAAGTAAACATCATGATGGCAAGGAATCTAAGGATGGTGGTCATAATGAGTGAAAAGGTGATGGTAGACACCATGGTGGTGGTGGTGGTCCACCTTCCTATTCATCCAATTTCAAACATTCCTCTTCATCTGTTGGTTCTCATAGAAGCCACCGTAAAAATAATGGTGATGAAGATGATCAACAAGTTAATAATGACTGCAAAACCTGCCAAGAACATCGGGGTAACAGAGGACATCATCAGAGATAATGTAATAATGATGATAATGAGTCTCTATTGGTGACTTGAAGAATTGTTAACATTGCAGAGGTAGTAAAGATTCCAACTAGGCATATGAAAGACTATCAGATCAAGCACTTAGATATGAACAATATCCCAAGATTTGAAGGGGGATACAATTCTAATCCATAAACACATCTCCAAGCTTTCCATGATGCTTATGCCTTACAAAACATTGAAAATGATTAGCAGAAACTCAAGCTCTTCCCTAGGACACTCATCAAGGAAGCTGAAAGCTGGTACCAGTCCTTAGATCCAGAATCTATCTACTGATGGAGTAAAATGCTTGAGCTATTTAATGACATAAACCAAATGTACTCTAGAGTGTCTAATTTAAGAAGGTAAATCCAAGGCTAGAAATAGGGAATACATGAACCCTTGGATGCCACCATGGGCAGATACTATTCTCTCTTACATTGATGCCCTAGCCATGGTTATTCTTAGAGGGAACAACTCTACCACATCATAGATGGACTCAGAGCAAAAACTAGAAGAACTCTTGGGGTGTATGCCCAAGGGAGACTCTCTAAAATAAGAGCTCATTAGATCCAAAGGCTTATAGAGTAGGTAGCAAAATAAGAAGGTGAGTTACGAAAAAGGGAAAGTGCAGAAGAGCATAATAGGAACCCTTCCATCAAAAAAAGAGAGGTCTAATTTTGTGAAGAGGAGAATGCACCACTTGATGAAGTGGCAAATAGAGAAACCTTGCCTATTCAAAAATCTACTTTTGATATTTTGGCTAAGGTTGATAAATTATGGAACTCTTTGGATGAAAAATCTCAAACTATTATGAAAATTGTTGAAGAATCCAAAGAGTGGAATAGTGAACGTGATCGTGGGAGATGAAAAGAAGCTAAACGTGCCTATCAATGAGGTAAGGGCAAGGTTGCTACAGTAGAAGAAGTTGTGAAAACTGACTTTGATGATGATACTGGTTGTGACATCTATTAATACAAACATCCTAAGGGATGTTGCCCTGTGTTGTCACATTTACAAGAGTCTGGGGTGTACACACTAAATCCTTGACTATCAAGGAGGTAAGCACCCAGAATATTACCTTATCCTCAAGGAAATCCAAGGTAGTTCCACCAGCAACAATAGGCTTATTATCCAAGTGGAGTTCCACCACAATTGTATGAGAAATATCAGCAATGGCAGCAACCACAGTCATGGGGGATGCCACCACCAAGGAAATAGTACACTTACAGGTAGCCAAATCCTTCTGGGTACTATGTCCAACAACCTGTTTCTCCACGAAGCTCTACAAGTCATGCTTCGTTCTAGCATCACTATTATCCCCCAGAATATCATTGAAATCATTGACCATTTACTCAGGGGAAGAACCCATATCCATATCATCCCCCGCATCCATTTGTACATATCCCTCTACCCTTTACCCAGTTACCTTTTGCTCCATCTATGTAGGATGAAATTCCCCCAAAATTGCATTAACGAAATGCTACAAGGGCTATAAACTTGCAACCAGACTTCTAGCCAAGTGGATCAAACAATCAATCCAAGCAACAACCATTCTTCTAACCTAATAGTCCTCCCAAGCCCTCACAACCTAATGTGACCAGTCACCATGTATCTCTAGCTACCTCATCCTTTGCATCAAATACCTTTGACATCCCTTCAAACCAGATGTCACATAAGATCCACAATTTAATGTTAACCCATGTTGTTTCTAACTACATCAAGGCTAGTAGTCTCCCTACAAAGAGAGTTGATCCTAGAAGTCCCCTTATCTACTTATAAATCACCAAACATGAACCATGTAAGGCTCTTCTTAACTTTGGTTCTAGATTTAATCTCATATCACATGACATGTGCAAGGCTTAGAACCTTCCACCCCTTAAGAAGAGTAGCATCCATTTGAATTGGCAAATTAGTCAATCACTATTCCTTTGGGATTAGTGGAGGACATTATGGCCACAGTCTGTGGATGGTCCTACCCTACTGATTTCCTAGTGATCAAGGTTGAAAATTACAATGTTGAATTTCCTATCATCATGGGACATGCATGGTTAAGTACTGTGGATGCAAGAATGGGCATCAAAGACCTCTCCTTGGAGATTTCCAAGGAGAATGAATTTGGAAAAATGGAGAAAAAGCACATTCCATGCATCACGTATAGTGATAACGAGTGTAATTGCATGCAGAAACTCTAGTCTATTAAAAACACATCCATTAAAGCATACAATCAGTATGCAGAAGAAATAGAAATACAAAAGTGCCTATACGTAATAGCCATAAAACAAGAGAGAACCTAGTGCCTAACAACTGATTCTAATAGCAGCGCATTATGCATAGAACCAACTAAGAGCCTAACATGTGCTTATGTTGAAAGCATGAATGAACTTGAGCAAGTACATCACCAACACTCTAATGATGAAGATGATGATACCTATTGAGGAGAGTTGGAAATCCCTAAAAATTTTAAACAAGAGCCCCTAGAATTAAAATTTTTACTAGCCAGCATGAAATATGCAATTTTAAATAATGGTAAACTAGTCATCATCAATTCCAAACTTGCTCCTGCATAAAAAGAAAAGCTATTAACAGTGGTTAACGAATGATCGTCGACCTTTACTTGGTCATATCCCAAGCTGACTGGAATCAATCCAAGGATATGCCAACAT
This sequence comes from Gnetum montanum, assembly GCA_015680685.1. Taxonomy (NCBI): domain Eukaryota; kingdom Viridiplantae; phylum Streptophyta; class Gnetopsida; order Gnetales; family Gnetaceae; genus Gnetum; species Gnetum montanum. Next base: position 955,539 of record MNCI01026399.1, on the reverse strand, counting down.
CACATTTACACTAACCTAGCCATGAAGCCAAGAAGGTAGCTATATAGGCAATTGAACCCCAAATTAAAGTAAATCATCTAGGAGGAAATAGAACAACTCCTTAAGGTGAGGTTCATCTATTCCATCGCACATAGTGAGTGGGTTAGCCCACTCATAATTGTACCAAAGAAAGATGGTAAGTGGTAAGTCTATATTGATTTTAGGCTATTGAACATGGCTATATTCAAAGATCATATTCCATTACCATTTGTTGATCAGGTGGTGGATACTATCTTTGAGCATTACTATTATAGCTTCCTAGATGGTTATAGTGGCTATAACCAAATCTAGATTGTGCTCAAGGATTAGGCAAAGACAACATTCACAAGTACCTAGGGGACTTTTGCATATTATAATATGCCTTTTGGTCTATGCAATGCTCTTGCAACATTCCAACACCTAGTCCTTAGCATTTTTTAGCAGCAAATTGGTAGTGGTATGGAAGTCTTCATGGATGACTTCTCCACCTATGGAGCTACATTTGAGTAAGCCTTAAACCATCTTGAGCAAGTACTAAAAAGATATGTGGAAACAAATCTATGACTCAACTAGCAAAAGAGCCACCTCATGCTCTAAGAAGGCATTGTACTAGGGCATAGAATCACTCAACCAAGGACTGAGGTAGACCCTAAAAAAATAAGGGTCATCCAAGGAATAACCCATCAACCAGAAACTATTAAAGATGTTCAGTCATTCCTTGGACACACTAGATACTACCAGTGATTCATAGAGAATTTCTCTAAGATACAAAACTATTGGTAGAGCTTACAAAGAAAGATGCACCTACATCTGGACCACAAAGTGCAAACATGCATTCCAATAGTTAAAGGAAAAACTCATAGAAACTCTAATTCTATGAGTACCAGACTATTATAGACCATTCCACATAATGACAGATGCATCTAATTATGCTTTGGTAGCCATGGTTATGCAGCTAGAAGATAAGAAACATCCATACTACATCCACTACATGAGCCAAAGCATTGTAGGAGCATAATTAAATTGCACCACCATGAAGAAAGAACTAAGATAGTGGTGTACACTCTTAAAAATTTTAGGCACTATGTGCTTGACTATAAAGTATTTGTACACATAGACCATAGTGCAATCTTCTTCCATATGAATAAGCCAATGGCAAGTCCTCATATCATACAATGGCTTGTGATCTTGCAAGAATTCGATCTCACTATGGTAGATTGGAAAGGGACTGATAATGTGGTCCCTAACCACCTCTCTCAATTAAAATGGGATAACAATGAGGAGGAGAGCTCAGTCTCTAATCAATTTCCAAATGAAGTTCTCTTTACTACTATAATAAATGAACAAATGCCCATAGAACCAAAATGGTACAATGGCATCCTCACTTATATTCTCACTCAAGATATGCCACAAGATCTTGACTTTAAAAAGAAGCAAAAAAATTTTTATTAGACCAAATACTTCATGGAAATTAACAGACACCTCTACAAGGTGTGCATCAATGGTCTGATTCATTGATGTGTCCCTGATGAAGATCAACTATGCATTCTCTAGGATGCTCATGAAGGCCCTTAAAGAGGCCACTATGCAAGGAGATGCACAACCATAAAAATCTTGATGGTAGGATACTACTGGCCCATAATCTTTAGGGACACCCACCATTTTGTTCGATCTTGTGAATGCTATCAACGAGATGGTGGGTTGAGTACATGAATGGAGGATCCTTAATAGTGGATTCAACCATTCGAGCCCTTTGATATTTGGGACATAGATTTCATGGGTCCCATCACACCCATGTCCAATAAAAAAGCATATATTATCGTAGTATTCAACTACTATATCAAATGGGTAGAAGCAGCAACTGTCATCGACTGTACATCATCCGCTACTGCTACATTCATACAACAAAGTGTGCTAAATAGGTTTGGTCTGCCACATGCACTGATTTCTAACAATGGAACCCATTTCACAGGTGCCACCTTTTGCAAGTTAATGCAACACTTGGGGGTTGAACATAAATTAACAACACCTTACCACCCCTAAGCCAACAGCCAAGCTGAAGTCACTAACAGGGAGATTACAAAAATCATAACAAGAATAGTAAGCAAATATAGAAAAGATTGGAGCACAAAACTACCCATACCCTCTAGGCCTACTACTCAACATGGAAACTTCCTATTGGCTATTCTCCCTATGAGCTAGTATACGAAAAAATTCCAACACTACCAATCCAATCATAGCTTCATACACATTCAATAGCCTATTACTTGGACCTTGACTTACATCTAGCACAAAAAAGAATGATTAATCAACCTAAATGTGCTAGATGAGAATCGATTAGTGGCCCTATCTCTGAATGAAGTGCACAAGGCATACAACAAACATGACATGACCTTCGAATAAGAAAAGTAAAATTCCAACTTGGTGATAAGGTTATCTACTAGAACCCTACACACATACCTCAAAAAAAACAGTTCCAAATGTTTTGGGAGGGACCTTATATAATTGGTGAAAATTTTTCCTCTAGGGCCATGTTAATTTACAAACTTGAAAGCCCAAATAAAAAGAAATTGGTCAACTTCCAACAAATAAAGCTTTTCCATGAGCCCAAGCAAGCCAACACAATGAATATCTCAACAAATGGACAACCACACTCAATTTTTCAGCTCTCCTCCTTTCAACCCAGTCATGGGAGAGATGGTCTTCCATGCTAATCATCCATATGGCTACTCATTTTTTTTTATTTTTTATTTTTTGTTTTACACATTTTTGTATTTATAGTTATTTATTTTATAACTTTTTCATTTTAAATATTTTTCTTATTTTACACCATCATTAGTACATTTAAATCTTTCTTGAATATTTTACACTTTCTTATATATTCTACTTTGTTTTGTTTGAGTATGATTTTCAAATTTTTGCTAATAAAAGTGCTTTATTGCCAACAAGACAGAGTGGTGCTATGGCTACTATTGATGGCGGTTTGTGCTTAATGTTTTGTTTGCTAGTGTCTAGGTTCTATTTTTGAATTTTTGTACTGATGGCTCAGTCATGGTTTCTTTTTCATGGTTACAAGCAGTGAGTCCATGACATCCACCCATCCACCAAATCTATGGTTTTCCTTATTCTAAAAGTTTGATATCCCTTCCATTAAAGAAACTCTTAATGAATCAATGATCTTAGTAGTTTCCAAAATTGGAAAGGATTCAACAGTTTGAAAAGGATGTAACTTTAAGAAGACCTAGTACTCTTTGTGATCTTCTACTTACTCGAATGCCCAGGCGTTTTCATGGACTTCTTACCACTCTGTGTCGACCAATAACAGGAAGTTCAATAAAGTCTTTGCATGGTGTGGTTTTCATCAAAAAAATAAACAAAAAAAAAAGAAAAAAACATGATCAAAATTCAAAGCACATCCCTTAGACAAATAAATGGGCTACAAGCACTAGTTATGGAACTAGAAAGACATGTTATCCATGCCTGAAGGTCCTCTCTAACTAAGGCTCTCTCTCACTTCATGCTTCCCTCCTCTTCTCTTTATGAAGTAGTGGTTGTTTGTGGGTGCACTCTTGTATCTTTAGGGGATGGATTAGTCTTAGAGTGCTAATGCAAAGTCATTGAAAGTGGTTGGTTTTGGTCTGGACTAAGGATGGATCTTCTCAGGTCATTCTAAACACACAATTCCACAAGGGACTTCTTATGATCTCAATTTGGAATTCCATTCCACCTTCTACATCATCCACCTATGCTTATCGTAATTCACCTCGCTGTCGATGTCCATGTTCTTGACTCTATGTCTTGGTCTGATGTACTTGAATTCTTAGGCAACATCTTGTAGGTTTTGATCCTTAACTTTCATTAACCATTAATCACATCTAGGGCCCACAGACTCCTTAGGTTGAGGTTATGCAAGGGAAAACAAGGCATCTGCCTACTATGGGAAGGATCCACTTGCATATCCTTTGGTTGGGCTCGTTAAGTACCTTAACCTTAGGCATTCTCACAATCAAAATATTTCGTACATCCATCTTTGGCATCAAACCATGTGTTCCTTTATAAATTTTATTCACTAAACACATTCTCCATCGAATTTTTCAATTTTTAAGCTTTCATAGACCCTCTTCAATGATTTTATCATATTCTTGACTTTTCTAGGACTCCATGGAGCCTAATTTTATTTAAAAATTCTTACTATTTTTTTAAAAATTCAAGTTTGAAATTTTAGCCAATGGGCCCCATCGACAAAGTAGACCTATATACAAGGCCCCATTAATGTAGGGGAAAAATACTATAAATACACATGACCACCCTTTGAAATTTTTAACATTTGCTCACAAATGCTAGAGGATTTTTTGTAATTTTCAGAGCCTAGAATCTTCTCGAGCCCATAACTTCCCAACCATTAATCTAAATCACTCCGTTCTTTCACACTGTAGCTACCAGAGGCAAGCTCTTCATCGTGGGGACCATAAATGTAGCATTTGACCAAAAACATTTTACCATTTTTGTAACTCCCACTAAGGTTTAACTATGAAATCAATTGTTAAACATTAAATTACAAGAGTTAAACCTTACCAAAAAGCTCCAATGACATTTATAACAAATAATTAATAAAATAATCAATCTATCATGGTCCAACCTTAGTCAAAGTGTAACTACCTACCAAGAAAAGGTATTCAAAAATTTGAAGTTACACATGATATCTACTAATCCATGTATGTGTTGTGACCATAGATGGCACCAAAGGGAAAACATATACAAGAAGCAGGACCATCCTAACCAAGGGAGAAATGGCCTAGAATAGGAAGAGGCCAAGAACAGCCCTAGGAAGAACCACTCGCAACCCATGCCATTGGTCCTCTTAGGGATAAGGTAGAAATGGAATCTATCAGACAGATTCCAAAACTAGTAGTAGCAATAGAACACTCCCATCAGGATGATGCACCAACACAACCAATAAATCTTAGGGTGACCTTAACATAGGCTTGTTTGAATCAAATTAAGTTAAGAGAGGTTCAAAAATCAATGCTTCAGGAATTAAACTTTGCCCCTTTTTTAGAACATGAATTGAGAGAAGTACAGGACCAGTTGAAGACCTCTCCCATGTGGTCAATCATCACTTCCACTAGGGAGTGGTACATGAGAGAAACATTCATATTTTGAAACAATAGGTAGCGTGGAGCCACAGTGAAGATCAAGGACATCTTAATGTCCTACATAGTGCAGAACATTGTTGTAGTGCTTGGGTTACCCAAAATGGGGGCAAACTTGATAGAAATTCTAATGCAAGTTGATACGAGCATCAAAAAAGAATGGATGCAATGGTGTTATGGTGTCAACCGCAAGGAATATGATGTGCTCACACTGGAAAAGAGGATCCATTATAAGATTGTGGCCTTTCACCTCAATCCCATAGTGAGGCCAAGTAAAATCATCGCTTTCTCTACTCATGCATGTGCCGCTCTAAGTGGGAGATTCTCAATCAACCTTCCACAACTAATCTATCTTAAGATAGAGAAGCAATTTAAATAAAATGAATGCAAAAGGAATCTTTGGGAACACTACGACCAAAAAACTAAAATGGAAGTGGCAGCTTGGAAATCTGAAGCCCTCAAGTTTAAGAAAGTCAAGGATCATTACAGAGAGTAGGTCCATCTACAAAAAGAAATAAATGAAAAACATATCCAATGAAGCCCTCCAGCAACTCCAGTAGAGGTAGAGAAGTTTGGCATAAAGGAGTTGTAGATCAAGGAGATGATGAAGTACATGGAGCTTGCCAATCTTTGTTACGTAAAGCTAGCCATGTTGACTGCTAGACAATCATAGTAAGAGTTGGAGAAGTAGGTGGGTAGCTTGTACTTACTATATGAGGTCGAGTTCAAGCACCACAAGGACACTAAGGAAAATTTTGTGGTGGCTAATGCCAAACGTGAAGTTCTCAAGACATGTTTCATAGATTAAAGATTAACTACTGAGAACCTAGCCAGAAGGATGAACAACTACCAAAAGCTGCAAAATCTAATAAGGTTGTTTAACATTGAATGTAAATAGTCCACTACCTAGTTTTTCAATGTAAAGGAGATGTTTTCAATCATGCCCTATCCATGGGATATCCCCATTCCAACCCACATTGGTAATGCTATGTGGACTATGAATGATCTTTGGAGTAAGGAGGAGAAGATGAAGGCATTACTTAATGCCTTTCACCTTCCAATAGAGGTTGTAGCCATAGTGGAATAGCCCTAACTGTCTCAATCACCACACGTGCTTGAAGCTGACGAAGGTCCTTTAGAGCCTCAAAAGCCACCACCACTTGGGACTATTTGATCTTCACCACTGTCTTCACACTGTCAAAGGATGTGTTGTCCAAATTTTTGCAATCATGTCTTGGTGTTCAATTTTGTGTTATGAACATCATAATTTTTTGTAATTTATTGATCCATACACTCAGGCACTTATCTTTGTCAAGTCAATCTATTTTGTTTTAGCAAGAGTCAATCAATAATCCCATACCTTCCCAATTTTGTAAAAGAACTCAAGGAAGAGTTTTCATTCAGTCGTCCGGGTATGATAAACATTAAAGAGTTACGTCAATGGGCCCCCATTGATGTAGCCTTGTCAATGAGTCCATGTCAATGAGGCCTCATTTATGTGGTGTGCCCCATTAACAGGGCCATGTTGACATCATGTTTGCTACATTAACAACACCCCATCAATGTATCCCTAGGGCAAAAACTATAAATACAAGTTCACTAGCTACATTTATGATATAGAATTCTTGTCATAGTAGCAAAGCTCTTGTAGTTTGTTTCTTTGAGAGTTAAAATATTTCTCTAAGTGCCTATAGCAGGAGTTAGAAAGTGTACAGATCTTTATTTGAGCACTATTGTACCTGAACACACCAATGTGAATGGCAATAAAGATGAGCTTCTTGATCAAACCTTGCAACCCTTGAATTAGATTAATGATTTATTTATGTATTCACTATTTTCATTAATTACAGCATTAATTAAGCTAAATTAGGCTTTGAGCAATTGATCAATTAATTAACATAAATAAATTAAGCACATAAGTATGATCTCTTCAAGTGTAAACACATATTTGCTTGGTAATCTTAACAGCATTATTGCTTAGTTTGCCCAGTAGCGTAGCGCTTGGTAATATCGGTAGTGAGTACATGGGTTTAGGACATGTACCATAAGTGGGACTAGATAATAATGTTAGGACTAGTTAGACATTAGTTAATTAATTAGCTCTCAATAGTATTAAATCATCTTATCTTTATATTTCAACACCACAAACCCTGAAAACATAAAACCATAAAAATCATATACCTCGATTACACTTAACCATACCATGTACATCACAAGTGTAATTGGGAAGACAATGAATGACTCAAGGTTCATCGCCAAAACAACTAGTGTACCGAAGAACATAGACTCCTTGGAATTTGACCAGCTCACTCATGAATGCTTCATGATTCATATGGTTGAGCATAGGGGTACATTTGCCACTCCTTAACAAGACACTCATAAAAGAAGTTGAAAGTTTGTACTATTCTTTGGAGCTGAAATCAATCCGTAGATGGAGTATGATGTTGAAGTTGTTTAATAACAAGTATCAAAGATACTCCCAAGTGTCCAACCTAAGAAAGCAAATCCAAGGTTGGAGACAAATAACACATGAACCCTTAGATGCAACCATGGGCAGGTGCTATTCTCTTTTTCACTGATCTCCTAGCCATGATTATTCTCAAAGAGAGTAGCTTTGCCATATCATAAATGAACTCCTATTAGAAACGAGGAGAATTTTTGGGGTTTATGCCCAAGGGAGACTATCAAAATTTAGAGCCCATCAAATCTAAAGGCTCATTAAGCAGGTTTCCAAAGAAGAAGGAGAGCTAAGAAAGAGAGAAAATGTGAAGGAGTACAATCGGGACCCTTCCATCAAAAAAAGGATGTTATCTCGTTATGTCATACTTGCAGGAATCTGAGGTGTACACTCTGAATCCTAGATTAGCAAGAAGACAAGTACCTAGAAAATTGCCTTATCCTCAAGGAAATCCAAGATAGTTTCACCAACAACAAGCCTATTATCCAAGTGGAGCTCTGCCACAACCATTTTAGTATCATCAGTGGTAGCACCCACAATCATGAGGGATGTGATTGCCAAGGTAGCAATGCCCTTACAGACAACCTAATCCATATGGATACTATGTTCAATAGTCCATTTCTTTGCATGACTCTTCCAATCATGCCTTATTCCAACATCACTACTACCCTCCAAAGTACTATAGAGCTCAATCTCCATTCCAAGAGGGAAGTCCCCATATCCTTATCATCCTTCTCATCCTTCTACACCTATCCCTTTGCCCTCAATCCAATTACCACATATTCCAACAAGGTGAAATTCTAGCCCAGGTGTAGCAATGTAACACTACCAAGGCTATTAACTTACAGCTGACTCCTTAGTAGAGTGGTTCAGAAACCAACTCTAGAAAAAGACCATTCTTTCAAACCAATAGTCTTGCAAAGCCATCATAGACTCATGTAGTTGATAACCCTACTTTGCCCTCACCTACTGCATCCAATCCACTTTAGTCCCCTTCAAACCAAACAACTCCTAAAATGCATAACATCATTCTAATCCATGTGATAACTAATTAGATAAAGGCTAGCCACCTTCCTAGGAAAAGATATGATCCTAAGAGTCCCTTAATCTATTTGCAAATCACTAGAAACAAGCCTTGCAAAGCTCTTCTTAATTTAGATTCTTGTGTTGATTTGATTTCTGATGAGATGTACAAAGCCTAGAACCTACCTCCACTCAAGAAGAGTAACATTTACCTTTAGTTAGCAAACCAGTTCATCATTATTCCCTTGGGACTAATGGAGGACATTGTAACCACCATCTGTGGGTGATCCTATCCTACTAATTTCCCAATGATCTGAGTTGATAACTACAAGGGGGACTCCTTGGATATTTCCAAGGAAAATGCATTTGGAAAGATCGAGAAGAAGAGAGTTACATTCATCACATACAGTGACACAAGGTGCAACTGTGTGCAAAAACTATGGGCCATAAAAACTACATCAATTATAGCATGTAGACAATGTGCAAATGAAATAGAAATTCAAAGGTGCATGTACATAATAGTCAAAAAACAAAAGTGTACCCAATGGCTAATAGCTAATCTTAAAACCAACACCCTTTTCATGGAACCAACTAAGAGCCTAATAAGTACCTATGTTGAAGACATGGATGAACTGGAGCGAGTTCATCATCAACTCTCTGATGATGAACTTGATGATACTTATTAGAAATAGTTGGAAATCCATGAAAATTTAAAATAGAAGCTCTTAGAGTTAAAAACTCTACTTGTTAGCATTGAGTATGCTTTTCTAAAAAATGGCAAGCTAGTGATAATCAATGTCAATCTTGCTTCTATGCAAAAAGAGAAGTTGTTGAAGGTGGTTAACAAGTGGCCAATAGCCTTTGCTAAGTTATATCCCAAACTCACTAGGACTGATCCTAGGATATGCCAAACTCACATCTATACTAATCCTTCCATAAAGCCAAAGAGGCAACTACAGCAGCAATTGAATCCCAAGTTGAAGCAAATAGTCAAGGAGGAGATTGAACAACTCCTCAAGGTAGGGTTCATCTATTCTATTGTAGATAGCAAGTGGGTTAGCCCCCTTGTGATTGTGCCAAAGAAAGGTGGCAAGTGGAGGGTCTATATTGACTTCAAGTTATTGAATATAGTGACCTACAAAGATCATTTCCCATTGCCATTTGTGGACTAGGTGTTGGACACCATCTCTGGGCATTGTTATTACAACTTTCTAGATTGTTATAGTGGCTATAACCAGATTCAAATTGCACCAAAGGATTAGACCAAAACTACATTCACAAGTTCTTGGGGGAATTTTGCATACAAAAAGATGCCTTTTGGTTTATGTAATGCCCCTGTAAGCTTCCAATGCCTTGTCCTTAGCATTTTCCAATAGCAGATTGGTAGCAAGGTGGAAGTCTTCATGAATGACTTCTCTAACCATGGCACTATATTTAAATAATCCCTCAACCACCTTGAGCAAGTGCTAAAAATGTGTGTGGAGATTAACCTTTTGCTCAATTGGCAAAAGAGCCATCTAATGATCTAAGAGGGCATTGTGTTAGGGCATAGAATCTCACAAGCAAGGATTGAGGTGGATCCTAAAAAGATTATGGTTATTCAAGGAATTACCTATCAACTAGAAATTGTTAAATATGTCTAGTCATTCCTTGGCCACACTAGTTAATATTGGTGATTCATAGAGAATTTCTCTAAGATTGCTAAATCATTGGTGGGGCTAACAAAGAAAGATGCTCCATTCTTATGGATAGAGGAATGTGAAAAGGCATTCCAAAATCTCAAGCATAAACGCATAGAAACTCCAATTCTATGAGTATTTAACTGGTCTCGACCATTTCACATCATGAAAAATGCATCAAACTATGCTTTGAAAGTCTTGCTCACGTAGTTGGATAATCAAAAATTTCCATACTACATCCATTGCATGAGTTAAAGCATTGTGGGTGCATAGTTGAACTACACCACAACAGACAAAGAACTGATGGTGGTGGTGTATGCCTTGGAGAAATTCAAGCACTATGTGCTTGGATAAAAGGTCTTCATGCACATAAATCATAGTGCAATATGTTTCTTGATGAATAAACCAGTAGTAAGCCCCCATGTCATACAATGGCTTGTGAGCTTTCAGGAATTCGATCTCATGATGATAGATCAAAAGGAAATCGAGAATGTGGTTGCTAACCACTTGTCTCAATTATGATGGAACAACAAATAGGAGGAAAACTCACTTTTTAATCAATTTCTTAATGAACTTCTCTTTGCTAGTGTGATAAATGAACAAGTGTCCAATGAACCTACATGGTACAATGGCATCCTCACTTATCTTCTCAATCAAGAGATGCCACAAGAGTTAGATCACATGAAGAAACAATAGTTTTTTCATCAAGCCAAATGCTTCATAGAGATTAATGAACACCTTTACAAGGTGTGTGTCAATGTCCTAGTTTTTTGGTGTGTTCCTAATGCTAACCAACTTTTCATTCTCTAAGATGCTCATGAGGGTCCTTGTGGGGGTCACTATGCTGGAAAATGAACAACCATTAAGATCCTGATGGCAAGGTATTATTAGCCACACTCTTCAAAGATACCCACTAATTCATCTGCTCTTATGATCACTATTAACATGATGGTGTGATGACCACATGAATAGAGGAATCTCAACAATTGATCCAACCACTTAAACCCTTCGACATCTAGGGCATTGACTTCATGGGTTCCATCACACCCATGTCGAATGAAAAGGTATACATTATAGTCACTATTGACTATTGCACAAAATGAGCAGAAGTAATAGCCATCACCGACCATACATCTTCCACTACTACTCAATTTGTACAACAACATATTGTAAACAAGTTTTTGATGCCATGTGCACTAATTTCTAATAATGGTACTTATTTTACAGGTACCACCTTTTGAAAACTCATGTAATGCTTGGGGGTAGAACATAAATTAACAACACCCTACCATTTCCAAGACGATGGTCAAGCAGAGGTTATTAATAGGGAGATCACTAAGATCTTAACTAGAATAATTAGCAAATATAGAAGAGACTAGAGCACAAAACTCAATGATTCCCATTGGGCTTAACGCTTCACATGAAAACTCCCTATAGGCTACTCTCCCTATGAGCTAGTGTACAAAAAACTTCCAACTCTTCCTATTCAATCTAAGCTCCATACACTTTCAACAACATGTGACCTTGATCTTGACCTTAGCTTAGCACAACAAGAAAGAGTGATAAACTTCAATGTGTAAGATGAGAATAGATTGGTGGCCCTATCTTTGAATGAAGTGCATAAGGCATTCAAAAAAAAACATCATGACCTTATAATAAGAAAATAAAATTTCAACCTGGAGATAATGTCCTTTACTAGAACCCCACACATGTACCTTAACGAAATAAGTTCCAAACATTGTGGAAAGGGCCTTACATCATTTATGAAACCTTTTCTTCTAGAGCCATGTTGATCTACAAACTTGAAAGCCCAAACAAAAGACAGTTGGTCAACATGCAACAACTCAAACTTTTCCATGAGCTCAAAAGAGCCAGTGCAAGTAACACCTCATTAGATGGGCAACCTCACTCAATCTTTTGGATCTCCTCCTTCCAACTTAATCATGGGGGAGATGGCCATACATGCCAATTAATTAAGTGGCTCCTCCATTTTTACTCCTTTTTGTTTTACACTTTATTGTTTTTGTACTTTTTTATTTTACACTTTCTTTGTTTAACACCCTTTTGCTTTTATATTTTTCTTGTTTTTTCCATTTTTTGTTTTACAATATCGTTAATATGTTTTAAATTTTTTAAATATTTCACTATTTCTTCTGTATTTTACTTTATTTGGTGTCTTTTTCTTATTTTTTTTCTAATAAATTGCTTTGTCACCAACAAGATGTAGTGATGTTGTAGCTATTTGCTAATGGTGGTTTGTACTTCATGTTTTTTATTGCTAATGTCTGGTTTATATATTAGAATTTTGATATTGATAACTAAAACATGGTTTCTTTTTCATGGAACAAGTAGTGAGTCTATGTCATCCACCCATCCACAACAATCTATGGTGTTCCTAATTTTGGAAATATGAGATTCCTTTCATTAATGAAACTTTAACAAACTTGTGACCTTGCAAATTTCCAAACTTGGGAAATATTAAATGGATTGATAAGGGTGTGACTTCAAGGGGACTCAATGCTCTTCATACTTTTCAACTCACTTGAGTGCATGAGTGTTTTTCATGGATTTCTTACCATTCTATGTCAACCAATAATAAGAAGCTAAGTCTTTGCATGGTGTGGTTTCGATCCAAAAATCCAGAAAAACATAACATCCAAAAAGAACAACAATGGGAATTCAAAGCACACCCCTTAGATAAAATAACAAGCTAGAAGCACTAGTTATGGGACTAGAAAGGCATGTTACCCATGCTTGAAGGTCCCCTTTAACTAAGGCCCTTTCTCACTTTCTACATCTCTTTTCTTCTTAATAAGGAATGGTGTTTGATCTATGGGAGCATTCCTGTGTCTCGAGGGGATGAACTAGTCTTAGAGTATTGATGTGAAGTCACTGAAAGTGGTTGGTTTTGATCTGGACTAGGGATGGACTTTATTGGGTCATTTAACCATCAAATCCACAAGGGACTTCATGTGACCATGATTCAGAATTCCATTCCACTCTTCTATCTCATCCACCAATGCTTTTTGTTATTCACCTCACTGCCAATTTTCATATTTTGTTTAATGTCTTAGTTTGATATGTTAAAATTCTTAAGTAGATTCTTCCAATTTCTATCCTTAACTTTTCATAGCCATTACTCAACTAGGGGGTCCACGGACTCCTTGGTTTGAGGATATGCAAGGGTAAAAAGGGCATGAGCCTACTATGGGAAGGACCCACTTGCATATCTCTTGGTTGGGTTAGTTAATTTTCTCATCCTTAGGCATTTGTGCAATCAAATCTTTTGCATTCCACATCAATTCCATCCAACTATGCACTCCTTTATGGCACTTCTTCATAAAAACTCATTCTCTCAATTCAATCCTTAACTTTTCATAGCCATTACTCAACTATGGGGTCCATGAACTCCTTGGTTTGAGGATATGCAAGGGTAAAAAGGGCATGATCTTGCTATGGGAAGGACCCACTTGCATATCTCTTGGTTGGGTTAGTTAATTTTCTCATCCTTAGGCATTTGTGTAATCAAATCTTTTGCATTCCACATCAATTCCATCCAACTGTGCACTCCTTTGTGGCACTTCTTCATAAAATCTCATTCTCTCAATTTTGTGAATTGATCAACCCTCTTCAAGCATTTCATCATGTTCACAACTTTTTTGGCTTTTTGTAGGCCCCAATTTCATGTTGAAACTCCTTGTATTTTTTGAATTATTTAAAGTGAAAAATTTTCTACATAGGCTCTATCGATGGAACCCCATTGATGGAGGGGACACGTAAACAAGACCCTATTAATGTAAGGCAAAAATCTTATAAATATGCACGAGCACTTAGCAATTTTTCACATTTGAGGCAAAATGAGGAGGGGAGTTTTTGAACTTTTCAAAGCCCAGAACCTTCCAAGAGCCATAACTTCCTAACCATTTGCCTAATTCACTCTGTTCTTCACCCCTATAGCTACTAGAGATAAGCTCTTCATCATAGGGGCCACAAACCTTAAGTTTTTAATAGAAAGTTTTTCAAAAATTTTCTAACTCCCACAAAGGTTTAACTAAGGAACCAACATTAAACATCAACTTTTGAAAGTTAAACCCTTCCAATAGACTCTACTAACCTATTAAATAAAATAACATTAAAAATAATAATAAAATAATCATTCTACCATGGCCATAACTTAGCCTAAGCATAACTGCCTAATGAGATAAGGTATTTAAATGCTATAAGTTACACATTACATGCTAATCCTTGGTTATGATGTGATCATAGATGGCACTTAAAGGAAAGCATGCATAGGAAGGAGGATCATCCCAACCAAGGGATAAATGGCCATGAACTAGAAGGGGCCAAGAATAGGCCCATGTGCAAGAAGTTGAAATCCATGCAACAAGACCTTTTCAGGAGGAGCCCAAAGTGGAATCTGTCTGATAGATTCCTGAAGAAGCAGTCATAATAAAACAGTTTCACCAAGATGAGGCACTAGAACCAAGATCGAACCTTGAGGTCACCTTGACAGAGGCCTGCCTCAAATAGATTGCAAAAAAATAGGTCCAAAAATCTATGTTCCAAAAGTTAAACTTTGGACCTTTCTTGGAGTTTGCACCTCTAAAAGTAAAAGCCCAATTGCAAAACTCTCCCATGTGGCCCATAATCACTTCCAGCATGGAGTGGCACATGGGAGAGACATACTTGTTTTGGAATAATTGGTAGGCTGGTTCAATGGTCAAGATCAAGGATATTTCAGTGTCCTACTTAGTGAAAGCCATTATAGAGGCCCTTGGGTTGCTAGAAACTAGGGCCAATACTGCAAAAATTCTAATGCAAGCATATCTTGGCATTAAAAAGGAATGGACATAGCAGTGTTATGGAGTGGACTGTAAGGAGTTCAATGCACTAACCATGGTGAAATTTGCATACTTTAAGATTGCAGCCTTTCACCTCAATCCAACGGTGAGGCCAAGCAAAATCATAGACTTCTCCACCCATGCGTGTGCTACTCTAAGTGGTATATTCCCAATCAACCTTCAACAGCTGACCTATCTTGAGATAGAGAAGCGCTTTAAGGAAAATGAATGTGAAATGAAGGCACTTCCTTTCCCATGCCTCATTAGAAACTTATGTAAATTAGGAGGCATAACATGCTATACAAATGATGCTATCCAACATGCTATGACCGCTTCTTAGGCAAAGATGATGAAGGAGAAGGTGCTTGCCAAAGTCATTCAAGAAGAGGAGCAACAACAACCACCTCCACCACCCACTCATGAGATAACGTTGAAGGCCCATGCTACCATTCAGTGCATGCACGAACTCCAAGAGAAACTCTTACAATAGCAACAACAGCAAGCAGGAATGAGTGGTGATGACCCATCTATGTACTAACCAACAATGAGCGACCTCAATGAAGTGGCTCAAACCATAAGTTAGATGGAAGATGGGGGGCCAATTTTCTCAGCCCAAAGAATGCAGGTGCCGGTGAGGTCAAAGTCTAGTGCTTAAGAGGTAACAGTATCTCTCTCTCAATAGCAATGATTCCCAAATATCTCTGAGAATGCTGGTACCTTTTCAATGCATCTAAAAGAGGTGAGGGGGTAATCGTCTTGGTGATGCATCACCATGGGTAGGAGACATCAACCAATATAGTTGCTGGCAAAGTTCCTATAGCACTTAGTGCACTTGCAACATCTCTGTACCAATTTTTTTTGCACTGAGAGATGTGAAGATGTCCACATGAATTGTTAGTATGAGGAATTGCTAAACTAACTGGTGGAAGTTGGGAAACCAATTCTAAATGTCTTTGATCTTCTGAATACCATCACTACAACCTAGTTGAAGCTACTAGAAGTAAGGGGAAAATTCATCATAATGAATGAGCAACTCGAAACAACCAAAATAGAAAACCAACACTTGGTTGCAGAGGTTGCTGAATTAAGAGCCTGCCTTGTTGATCCTGCGTTGCTTAACCTAGCACTAACACGAGATGAAGCTTTTTAACAACTTCTAAAGAGACTTAAAGATATTGAGAACACCAAGGAGATGATAGTATTTGAACAATCCCTAGCCAACACCACCATGCATACTATTTAGAAGGACTTGGTTCAAACTTGTCATGAGAATGAGATCTTGACTGTAGAGAATTATCGCCTACGGAATGTTGATGCACAAAAATAGTAGATGGCAGGTTTTATCCATTGACAATAGGAGCAATTAGCTTAGGTAAACATAGAATTGAGGAGATTAATAGTAGAAAATAGAAACCTCTCCATGGAGGAAGTTTGTGCCCTTTGCCAAAAATCTGCAATAGAGATAACTACCTGGAAGAATGAGGTTCTTAAATTTGAGAGAGTCAAGAACCATTAACAAGATTAGGTTAGTCTACATAAAAAAGTTAATCAGAAGGAGATCAAATTGACGAAGGTGAAAGTGAATGAGGCCCTCCAGTAGCTCCAACAAGGTGGTGATATCTAGCAGCCTATCTTTGATGGGCTGAACACATACAATAAGGTAGAAATTCCCATGAAGGGACTATAGATCAAGGAGATGATAGAGTACATAGAACCTGCCAACCTCCACTATGAAAACTTGGCAATGTTGGCTACTAGAAGGCTGCAATATGAATTAGAGAAATAAGTGGCCAACTCATACTTGTTGTATGAGGAAGAGTTCAATCACCATAAAGAGACCAAGTAGATGCTTAAGATTGTAAACACAGAACTCAAGGTTCTCAAGGCAAATTTCACTAATCAACGATCAAGTGCTAAGAACCTAGCCAAAACAATGAATGATTACTAGGAGTTGTAGAATGTACTTATAGCATTCAACATCGAACGTAAATAGTTCACTACGTGGTTCGTGAATGTGAAGGAGCTATTCCCAGCAATGCCCTATCTGTGGGATATTCCCATTTTAGTCCACATTAGTGAAGCCACATGGACTATCAATGATCCCTGAAGTAAGCAGGAGAAGATGAAGGTACTATTAGATGCCTTCTATCTTTAACCAGAAGTTGCAGCTGTCGTAGATCTAAAGTAGGAGAAGGTCCTTTGAAGCCTCAAGAGCCTCCACTATCTAGGACAGGAATTGTGATTATCAGTTCTTGTCCTCGTGTTCAATTTTGTTGTGACGAACAACAAAATTTTGTAATAATTGCAAAATCATACACTCAAGCACACAATTTTTATGGTGTTGTTAATGTGTTTGTTTTGTCCATTAATAATTTCATACCTTCCCAACTTTTGTAAAGAACTCGAGAATGAGTTTTCATTTAGTCGTGGGGGTATGATGAGTTGCATGGTTTGGCCATGTCATTGACATGACCCCATTGATGGGATCTCATCGAGATGATCTCGTTAATGCAAGGTTTGACTCATTAACATGTACCTGTCAACGAGGCACCCTATTTTAGGTATAAATGTTTTCCTACCTATTGCATCTATCGCATAAGTCTCATAGTTGTAGTATAGCTCTAGCAATTTTTCCACTCGAAAGTTAGAATATTTTCTGAGTGCCCATCGTAGGAATTAAAGAGTGTACGAATCTTTATTCAAGAACTATTATACCTAAGCAATTCAGTGTATGTGGAAATAAAGATAAGCTTTCTAATCAAACCTTGCAACACCTGGACTAGATTAATTATTTTCTTTAAGCACTTAATATTCAAGCAATTTCCTTCAATTTTTTTAAGTAATTAAGTGATTAATTAATATAGATTAAATAACAAACATAAGTATGACCACTTCAAGCATACGTCTAACACTTGGTAATCCCAGTAACGCTTAACATTTAGTAACCCAGTAGTGTTATATGTGTTCAAGATGTGTATGACAAGTGAGAATAGATGTTTATGTTAGGATTAGTTCAGTGTTAGCTAGTTATTAGCATAATTTAGCAATTAAATTACTTTATTCTTTATTCTTGATTCTTAGGCAACTTAATTCATAAAATAGATAAAATTACAAAAAATCATATGCCTCAATTACACTTAACCATACACTTGCACTTCACAAGTGGAACTGGAAAGACAATGATTGCAACAGTTAGTTTCACCTCCTATAACCCAGTGTATTTAGAGAACTAAAGTCTATGGAATTCAATCAGATTGCTAAGTGAACGCTAGTGATTCATATGGTTGGACGTAGGGTATACTCATTGCTCATCAAAAAGGAAAGCTCCTTCTATCCTAAGATTAACAACTTTAAACCCAAAACCCACCTAAGGATGAACCTTGGGAAAATAAATCATTTTACTTGCTTGGCATAGTTATTTGTTGATACCATTTTTTTAAAGAAGAATACATATTTCCTTAACCAATAAGTTTAGAAAAAAATGGTATGATAGTTTGAAACATTAAAGATTATAAAGTTATCAAGTTGATGTTAGATGCTAATTTAAATTGATCAATGAGGTGAAAAGGACATGTTATGTTAATCATTAAGGTTTAGTCAATGGGTGACTAAAAGCCCAAAAAATATATATGTAACCTAATATTAAAATTAAAATATAAATTCTAGTTCTAAAAAGGGATCTATTTCCAACATTGGTCCTCCAATTACTTCTAAGTACCACCTATCAAGCTATATGAAAGCCAAATATGCTACTCAAGGTCTAAGGTTTAAACCCAAATATGACCAAATATCAAACAATTACAAGAGCATGCTAAACATTTAATAATCAAAGCTTACCACATGATTGATGTAGAATCCCGTGTGTCAATGACCCATTAAGTAGATGATACCTACCTATTCAAAACTCCAATAAAGGGCTAGTGCACATATGCTTAATATAAAATAGTTAAAATATAAATAAACACCTTACAAAAAGTAGTTACAAGACACCTAGCTCGACCATGTAAATAAACCCAAAAATAAAAATCACAAGCATGGCACATCAAGGTATAAGGTACCCAAAAAAAAATATTAGCTAGTCAAACAAGACATCAAGAATTCAAACCACAAGATATACCAACTAGAAAAAGATATCTAGAACTAGGAACTTACATGCTAGATTAGGTTTAATAACTTATCCTCATCCTAGATCCTAAAAGGTGAATTGGTTATCAAGGAATTTCTCTCAAGATGAGAGGGAAAATGTGTTTTGAAATTTAAGATTTCTAATTTCATTAATCAGGTTGTTTATGATGTTCATCCAATTATTTGTGCTTATGTGATACTTGAAAGACTTTGAAATTTTGATAATGGTGCTAATAATATTTGATAAGTGGATAAAGATAATGAAATTCATTATTTAATTCCAATGATAGCTAAACATGTGAAGAATTAGTTCTCACTAATTACATCATTAATTCTCTTGAAAAAGAGATAATACATCAAAGAACATGAAGAGGTAGGAATTGATTTTGTTGTGGTATCTAAAATTTCTTCATACATGGCTAGCAATATTATATTCTAGCGAAGATAAAAGGGTTTAAGTCAATTCCCAAATGTCTTTAAGGGAATACTAAAGGGATTGCCACCATTGAGAAATATCTAGTACTAAATTGATTTTATTCTAAGTCCTAGAATTTCAAATGAAAAGGCATATAGAACAACACTAAATCAAAGGGAGAAACTTCAAAAGTAAGTGGGGGAGCTACTTGCAAATGGATTTATAATAGAATTGATATCTTCTTCTATAGTTCCAATGAAAGAAAATTAAAGAATGAATGATGCACATTGACTCAAGGACAATGAATAGGATTATGGTAAGGTATCATTTACCTATTCCAAGAATGGATGATATTATTGATGCTCTCACACATGATGAAGTATTTAGAAATATTTAATTAAAAAGTGAATTCCATCAAATTAGAATTAGGTTTGATGGTGAATGGAAGACTACTTTCAAGACATCAGATGATTTCTTGAGTGGCTTGTAATGTCTTTTAGCTTGAAAAATGCTTCTACCACTTTTATGAGGTTGATGCATGATATTTTGAAAGAATTAATTTACAAAAGTTGCATTGTATTCTTTGATGATATTCTTATATATACCTCTAATGAGGAGAAGCAAAGTTAGATGAGGCCCAACTTGTGACCAACAAAAAGAAGTGTAATTTCATGCAAAAAGAGCACACATATTTGGGACATGTAATTTTTAAAAATCAAGTGAAGATGAAGAAAACCAAGATAAAAGCCATCAAGAAGTGGCCAACTCCAATAAATATTAGTGAGGTATATTTTTTCCTTAGTTTGGCAAGATTCTATAAGAGGTTCATAAGGAACTTTAGTGACATTTCATGGTCAATGTTCTTTCTCTCGAAGAAGAATTAGACCTTTAGGTGGAATGATGAAATATAAAGGAGTTTAAACTTATTGAAGGAGAAGGTTACAAGTGAACTGACACTTGCAATTCTAGATTTTCAAAAGCTTTTTCAAGAGGAAGTGAATGCAAGTGGACTTACAATTAGTGGGGTCTTATCACAAGAAGGTAAGAATATTACTTTAGTTTCTAAAAAACTTAATGAATCAACGAATAAATATAATGTGTATGAGAAAGAATTATATGTAATTTTCAAAGCCATCAAAAATTGGAAACATTATTTATTACTTAAAGAATTCTTCTTGATGATTGAACACAAAGCACTTCAATGTTTAAATTTCCAAAAGAAGGCAAGTGCCAAATACATGAAATGGGTAACATAATTACAAGTTTTTTTTAAGTAGTGATGAGACGCGATTCGCATAAGCTGCGATATCGCGTAGTCACGATATTGCATCCCATGTGATATCGCATACACGATATCGTGGTCCACCACCAAGTCTATAAATAAGAGGCAGCTTTCCCTTGTTTCCTCATCCTGAGTTAGAAGTAGGAAAACTCTGGCAGTTTGATCACTCCAAAGATAGAATATTNTATGAGCATCTAGTGTGACTACTTGGTAACCTAGTGGCATATCTAGGATCTATGCTTGGTAATCCCAGTGGTAGTCGTGCACCAAGATGTGTATGATTAGTCAAGGAATCGGCTACTCATCGCACTTAGGCTAGATTAGATTCTCTCAACCCTTTCCTCCTAGTTAAGTGCCTCAGTACGACCACTTCGAGCACGTGCGTTACGCATGGTGATCCTAGCAACGATTAGCATTTAGTAGCCGCAGTTGCATCAGTTCAGGGTGTGTACGGTAAGTTGGAACAAATGCTGATGCTAGGTAATTTAGACTTAGTTCATTAGTTAGAGTTAGTTAGTTCCTCCAACCCTTCACCTTGTTAACAGAGGAGACATAAAACATAAAAGACTATAAAAATCATATACCTCGGACTTACTTAACCATACACCGTGACAACTACAAGTAAGTCTGGAAAGACAATGAATGTTTAACCCCAAGTATTCCATGGGATGTGTAGGCACTTAGTCTGCGGAGTTCAACCGAATCACGCGTGCTACGCTCGTTTCGTATGGTTGAGTGTAGGGGTACCTCGCCACTCATCATAGGCACCATTGCTGGGGACTAAGTGTTTGTGCACTAAGTAGGACATAAAGGATATCACTCACATCATTGGGATCCTAAATGAACCTTCGAGTTAATTAATTAAACAAGAATTTATATAACGGTGAAATAGCACACCGATAAATCAAAATGTCTTCTTCTCACAAGAGCAACTCACCACCTAAGGACCATACACGAGACAGTCGGCAGCATAAAACACATAGCCGAAATCAGCCAAGTCCTAAACAATACAAGATAGTTTATACTCATCCCGATGAGTATATTCCAAACTTTACCTTTATCCTTCATTAAGATGAACAACTGCGATGGAGAGATTTGCAAGGTAACATCGTGTTACCCCCAGATCAATCAGTCTCTAACATGCTTTTCCGTGCTTTGGCACAGATTAGCATGACAGAATTGTATGCAGAATACGTTGCAGAAGACTTTGATTCAAGGGATTACTATCCCATAGAAGCACAGTGTATGAGGGACTCAAGGTAGGAGAGCCAACATACACTGTCGAAGAGCAAAGAGGTCCCGCACGTCCTTAGTGAAACTAGAGATGGTGAACCACTTATAATTGGTTCGCTATCAAAAGATGTTCCCCCTCTTAACAAAAGTGAGGAGGTAGGGTATCAGAACCTACGATCAACGATACATATCCCTGGTTCTGATGCCCATGAACACCAACTGTTCACAGAAGGAACAACACATGACAAGGACGGGCACTTAGATCGTCACCACGATCGGGGCCGTAGCAGCCGAAGAGAAGGCAAGAAACATCGTCATGGCGATGGTTCCTCTTCTTCTTCCCCTTCTTCACATCACTCACCCTCTCCTTCCACATCTGGGCGCAGCCATCATGAACACAATGGAGAGGATAAAGGTAGACAAAATGAGAGACCTCGACGAGAGAGTCGAGAGAGAGGACAAGGGTAAGGACGTAGGGAAAGTAGGGAATGAAAAAGACATCACAGGCATCATGAAGGAGATGATCATAATGAGCCCCTACTTGCAACTCAAATTATGCTGGACATAACAGAGGCAGTTAGAATTCCCACAAGGCATTTAAAAGATAGTCGGATCAAACGCTTAGACATGAACAACATCCCACGATTTGAAGGGGGATACAACGCTGATCCGCAGCATCATCTATAGGCATTCCACGATGCCTGTGCCTTGCAAAATATAGAAAATGAGTGGCAGAAACTTAAGTTGTTCCCAAGGACACTCACCAAGGAAGCAGAGAGCTGGTACTGGTCCTTAGAATCGAAAACCATCAAGAGGTGGAGTACGATGTTAGAACTGTTCAACGATAAGTATCAAACGTACTCCAGAGTGTCCAATTTGGGTAAGCAGATCCAAGCATGGAAGTAGGGTATTCATGAACCCTTGGATGCTACCATGGCCTGCTACTACACATTGTTACATCATTGCCCAAGCCATGGGTACGCTCAGAGGGATCAACTTCACCACATCGTGGATGGGCTAAGGCATGAAACGAGAAGAACCCTTGGGACTTATGCCCAAGGGAGACTATCACAACTTAGAGCCCATGAAGTTCATCGCTTGTTGGAACAAGTAGCAAAAGGAGAAGGGGAGCTACGAAAAAGGGAAAGTGTGGAAGAATACAACCGTGATCCCTCTCTTCGAAAGAAGGAAGTGAAATTTTGTGATGAAGAGGATGAGTCACCAATCGAAGAGTTGGTGAACAAGAAAACCTTACTGATTCAAAAGTTAACAATAGAAATAGCGGCTAAGGTAGATGACGTCTGGAGTTACTTAGACTCTAAAATTGAAACTATCTTAAAAATTGTAGAAGAGTCTAAGGTAGAACAAAGTAGTAACAAAGGTAAGACAAAGTGGAGAGATTTAGGCCCTGCACATAACAAGGATAAGGGGAAAATCACTAACTCCGATGTGGTTGTGGACTCTGACACAGATGATAACGGTGGATGTGAGATCTGCCACTATGACCATCCTAAAGGATGTTTTCTAATCATATCACATCTACAAGAGTCTGGGGTGTATGCACTTACTCCAAGACTTAATCAATGGCAAATACCCCGTAGGTTACCTTATCCCCAAGGTAACCCAAGGCAGTTCCACCAACCATTAACGTATTATCCAAGTGGAACTCCACCACAACCCATCGAGTAGCATTAGCAGTGGCAATACCCACAGTCATGGGGGATGCCATCGCCGAAACATCAATACCCTTACCGACAGCCTGACCCTTATGGATATTATGTGCAACAGTCGATTTCTCAAAGTAACTCTATGAGTCACACAACACCCCACCGTCACTACCAAGTTCGGGAGTACTTCAGAAGGACTCCTTCTCCTCTAAGAAACACTCCATACCCACACCATCCTCCAAATCCATCTGCACCTCTTCCGCAAGTAGTTCCCATAACACCTCCTACTCCAACAATACAAGGGGAACTTCCTACTCAACCACAGAAACGTCACGCTGTAAGAGCTGTAAATATTCAACCTGCTGCTAGTTTTGACAACTGTAAAAAGAGAAGATCCTTCGTCAAAACCAAAATCCCAGACAAACTCTCGCAACAACAAGGGGTTAAGCCCATGTACACTCCTCCACCATCTAACACTTCGGAGCACCCTTCAGTCCAATAGAGCTTAATGCATACGGTTATGTTGACGCATATCGTAATCGAATGGATCAAGGTAGGCCACCTTTCCAGGAAACTAACTGATCTTGGAAGTCTTTTAATCTATCTTCAAGTCACTAAAAATGAACCACATAGGACTCTTCTTGACTCAAGTTCCAGAGTCAACTTAATATCATGAGAGATGTATCACACCTAGAACCTGCCCCAACTTGAGAAGAGCAACATCCAACTAGAGCTGGCATACCAGTCCATCACCATTCCCTTGGGATTGGTGGAGGACATCATTACCACTATGTGTGGTTGGTCTTACCCAGCTGATTTCCTAGTAATTAAAGTCAACAACAACGAAGGGGACTTCCCAATTATAATGGGAAGGGCATGGCTCAGTACAGTAGACGCATGCCTTAGGATCTGCGATCTTTCCTTGGAAATCTCTAAGATAAACATTTATGGAAAGATCAAGAATAGAAAAGTTCCATGCATCACATACAGTGATTCATCAAGTGAAGACATGGACGAAATGCCTCCATGCAGCAGGTGTACCCTTGAAACTTTGAAACAGAGATGCCTGTATGTAGCAACCACACAACCAGTAGAAGACACCCCGTGGTTGACAACTACTAGAAGAAGCAACCAAATATGCATGGAACGAACTAAGGTACTAACCCATGCCAACAACGAAGGCATAGACACGTTGGAATATGAGTATCGCCAACTCCCACCCCTAAACCTAAGATCATCAATTGGGAGGAGTTGGGCACTTCTACGAAATTCAAATAGACGTTCATTATTTCTAATCTCTCCCTTGCAATTCAGTCATGGGGGAGATGGCCACCTATGCTAATCATATAGGGCCCTCAGTTCTTTTTAAGTTTTTGTTTTACACATTTTTGTTTTACAAATTTCTTTAACTTTTTTTGTTTTTGTTTTACAACTTTCTTTAACTCTTCTTGTTTTTGTTTACAACATCGTTATACTTTTCCATTTTGTGTGTGTGTGTGTGTGATCCATCCTGTAAAGTTTGTCATGCAATAAGTCTTCTGCACAATGGTATGAACTATTTTTCATTGATTGCTAATGTTTAGTTTTTACCTTTAAGTTACGATGTTGACACTAAGGTATTTTTCTTTTGATATGGTAGGTAATGAGTTCACTCCATCCATCCATCCACCACATTCTATGGTCTCTCTCGGCTTGGAAATGTACAGTCCCCTTCTAATAAGAACTTTAACAAATCGGTGACTGGGCATTTCTCAAACTAAGGAAGGACTCAAGGATTCAAAAGGGTGTGACTTCAAGAGAACTTGATGCATTTGTATTGGCTATTCTCTTGGGTGCTTGGATTTTTTCTTTTTGAGTTTTCTTACTGTTCTGATGTTACCCCAATTATCGGAAGCTGAGACAATAAAAATAAAAAGTCTTTGCATGGTGTGGTTCTCACGCATAAAAACACAAAACATAAAAAAAAAACAACAACAAAAAACTAAGTGAGAATTCAAAGCACACACCTTAGATGAAATAAACTTGGGCTACAAGCACTGGTTATGGAATCAAAAGTGTTCCCTCCAACTAAGGTCCTTCTCGCTTCCCATTCTCTCCTTTGTTTCGTCGAAATGGTGGTGCCTCTTGAGGAAGGCATCCTTGTTATCCAAGTGGATGGTTTAGTCAAATGCATTGATGCAAAGTCACTAGATGTGGTTAGTTTAAGGCCAGACTTGGAATGGGATTTGCTAAGTCACATTAATCATGAAACACACAAGGGGTTGTACACCACCTTGTTCTTGGGATCCCATTCCATCCCCTTCTCTCCATTGTTCACCTCACTGTCGGTTGTATCATTAGTGTATATTTTGGTAGATTCATTATTTTCTTTTTGGTAAATTCTTGCGGTTAAGACTTTAACTCTTGTTCCAAATGACATTCCCGGAGCCTACGGACTCTTTGAATGTGGGTTTGTCAGGGAATTAAGGGCATGAGCTTGCTTTGGGGAGGACCCACTAACAATCCTATTTGGAGCATTAGTTAAATTCTTTCCCTTAACATTTTGCAATTAATTTTATTTTGTTCATTTCCATCTTGACATCCATTTCATCGATGCCATAGTTGTTCCTTTTTATCTCTCTTTCTTACTCCTTTTCTTTCTCCATTCTAACGCTATCGGAGGTTCGCGATTAGTCATGGGGGTACAGGGCCCGATTTTTTCGATTTTCTCTTAGCCCTGAATTTTTTCAATTCTTTCCTAACCCCTTCACCTTCGGTAGTCATCATTAATATATCTCTGGACCATAATTAGCCATAACACAACCTAGCCAAGGAACCTACACCGCAGCAAGGTATTAATTACATGATGATTCATTTACCCTTGCTAATATATGATTATGTTGTGTGTGAATGGTGATCATACAACAAAGGATTGGATTTGGAGAAAACACCTGGAATGGAGCCATGCTGGAAGCAGCTATGCAAGGAGCAAGATTGATGGCGAGCTTACAGATGGACAACGAAAGGCGCAATCTTGGCATTGGCAGTAGCAACACTTCTTTCTCTCTCTCTCTTTCTTTCTCAGCTGCCAACTAAGGCCTGATGTCATTGTAATAAGGTATTCACCCTTGTTGTCATGAACACTAGTTTTGTCAAGTCTTGTAATGATGACCCGTTCACATGTCATCCCATTAGTTTCATTCCCCTTAATAATCCCATACCTTCCTAATATTTTGTAAGGAACTTGAGGATGATTTTTCATTCAGTCATGGGGGTATGATGAGACGTGATTCGCATAAGTCGCGATATCGCATACGTGATATCGTGGTCCACCACCAAGTCTATAAATAAGAGGCGGCTCTCCCTTGTTTCCTCATCCTGAGTTAGAAGTAGGAAAACTCTGGTAGTTTGATCACTCCAGAGATAGAATATTTTTCCTTGTGCCCACAGTAGGAGTCCTAAAGTGAACGGATCTTTATTCAAGCAACATTGTACCTGAACACAAGTTATGTACGGCAATAAAGATGAACTTCCTAGATAAACCTTGCAGTGCATGGAATAGGATTTTATTTATTGCTTTCTCTCTCACCCTTAAACTCCTAGAATGCGGAATGAGTACGACTTGATTACGAGCATCTAAGGATGTGTACAGATAGTCAAGGAATCGTCTGCTCATCGCAATGCGGTATGAGTACGACTTGATTACGAGCATCTAATGTGACTACTTGGTAACCCAGTGGCGTATTCAAGATCTACGCTTGGTAATCCTAGTGGTAGTCATGCACCAAGATGTGTACGGTTAGTCAAGGAATCGACTGCTCATCGCACTTAGGCTAGATTAGATTCTCTCAACCCTTTCCTCCTAGTTAAGTGCCTCAGTACGACCACTTCGAGTACATGCGTTGAGTGTGGTGATCCTAGTAACGATTAGTGTTTGGTAGCTGTGGTTGCATCAGTTCAGGGTATGTATGGTAAGTGGGAACAGATGCTGACGCTAGGTAATTTAGACTTAGCTCATTAGTTAGAGTTAGTTAGTTCNAGACAATGAATGATTAACCCTAAGTATTCCATGGGGCATGTAGGCACTTAGTTTGTGGAGTTCGACCAAATCGTGCGTGCTACGCTCGTATTCGTATGATTAAGTGTAGGGGTACCTCGCTACTCATCATAGGCGCCATAGTTTGGGACTAAGTGTTTGTGCGTTGAATAGAATAGAGGATATCACTCTTATTGTTGGGAGCCTAAATGAACCTTTAGGTTAATTAATAAAAAATTTATATAATGGTAAAAATAGCACAGNCGTATGGTTGAGTGTAGGGGTACCTCGCCACTCATCAAATAGAAAAGTAGGAAGAGTAATGTAGTGGCTGATGTGCTATCAAGTTTGCATGTTGTGAATTTAAGTATACCATAAGTAGAACTTATGTATGATTTTACATACTTATACATTGATTATTATGAATTTGGACAAGTTTAAAAGGATTTGAAAGAGACTTTAAGTAGGAGAGTTAATCAATGAAAGGATTACCACATTCAAAATATTATTTTCTTTATGAATGAAAAGGTGTGTGTGTGTTGTTAAATGTGATTTGAAATCCAAAATTATTTTGAAACATTATGGAGCTATGTCAAATCATATGGGATAGAGAAAATCCTTAAGCTTATTGAAAGGACCTACTATTGACTAGGTATGTCTACCAAAATCTCCAAATTTATGAAGAAATGCTTAACATATGATAAATTCAAAAGTGGAAAGAAAATGAAACATCATTATTTTTCATTACATATTCCTAAGTCATCATGAGAGAGGATGTCAATGGATGTTGTTAGAGGGATTGCCAAAACTAAATATGGAAATGATTCTATTTTTGTTTTGGTGGATAGGTTTACCAATATGACACATTTTCTTCCTTGTAAGAAAACAAGCAATGCATCTCATGTAACTAATTTGTTCTTTCAACATTTTGTAAAATTATATGGTATTTCATTGATCATTGTGAGTAATAGGAATTCAAAATTCACTGGTCATATTTGAAGACTTTATGGAGGATAATGAGGAGTATATTGAAGTTCTTAAGTTTCTATTCAATCTGATGAGTAAACTAAAGTGGTAAATAAATCATCATTAAAAATCTTGAGATATTTGTATGATAATCAGCATAACCATTGGAAAAATTTGTTTTTGCATGCTGAGTTTGCATATAATAATGCATTTTATTCTAGCATTGTAAAGTGTCCTTATGAGGCAACTTATGGGTGCATTCAAAGAATGTTGGATAACTTGAAGCATTTGAAAAATGAGGCACAATTAAGTATTAAATTTCTACAAGATATGAAGGATTTGCATACCCAGGTAAGGGAATGGTTAGTAAAGAAGATTAAAGAAGTATCTCAAACGAAGAATAGAAGTAAGAGAAATCTGAAAATTAAGGTTAACGATCTTGTTTGAATCCATTTAAAGAAGAAAAGACTAAGGAGAATAAACTTCTCTAAGTTAAAAGCCACAACAATTGAGCCTTTCAAAATTATGGTCAACATCAATGAAAATACTTTTGAGATACTAATTCCTAATGATGTTAGCATGTATTTTATGTTTAATGTTGCAAATTTAGCTTGCTATCATGGACCCACTAATGATCAAACTTTGGAGAGTAGCATGAAGGAGTTGAGGATGACCATTATTTATCCCAGGTCTTTCAAGGAGATGAAGGCTATTATGTTGAAGAAGAGGAAGCTTCAAGTACTAGAGAAGCAAAGAGGTATGAGTACTTACTCCATTGGGATGATCAAAATGTTGATTATGTTGTATGGGTGCATGAGATCCAATCAGCTAAGTGGGATATCACTTATATCCCAAAGCCTTTATTCATGTAAGTTCACTTTTCTAAGGATGGGAGAGCTAGTATAGGAACACCTTCCATTCTAAGTTGTAATTTTCCTACCTAAGTTAACAATAGATATCTTAGAAAGTTAGCAAATAAAGTTTGGGTTTATTAGCATTTGTTTTATATATTTTGGCTGAATTGGATAAATAGTTATGGCTAGGTGTATGTCATAGCCAATCATAGTAAGCCAATACAACCCAATGTAATCCACAATTGATCACAACCTACTCCAAAGTAATTTTTATAATATTTTTTACTTGGAATTGGGGTTGTAATAAGAGTACAACTCATAGGAGATTGTAGCCACTATACGAGGTGTGACTTGCAACCATTCACACTAAGAACTCGTTATTATTGAAAACAATGTGCTTTAGGTTGATTGTAAGGAATTGTAGTTAGTGGTGAATCACATTGATAAGTGGGTTGCTTTCAAGTTTTTTACTTAGGAGGGACTAAATTAGGGTGTGACTTGCAAGAGATTGCAACCAAGCTAGGATTACGAGGGAGTGAGACCCAGAACAAGTCACAAGAACTAGCTAAATAATTTTTAAAAATGATTTAAAATAATGAATTATGTATGTGAACCTATAAATAGATGTATAGGTAATGTATTTCAGGTCCTTTTGGTCATTTTTGATTATCTCTTAGCTGAAATGTGGATGCTTGAGGTAATTGTGTAAGTTTCTTAAAGCAATATGCTTGGTTTCCTTGGGCCTTCTAACTTCATCTTGTGAATGAGGTGACATTTGAGAGATTATATCAGTGAGTTTTATATGTATAAGCCTAGTATTTCCTCAAGCTTATGATTTGTAGGGTTTTTTCTCATAAACATCTTATATTCTATGTATTTTCATCTTGCATGTTTTAACACAAAGGTTTTTCAACTGGGATTTTCTTTTCTTACATGCATTATGTTTGGAATGATGGATTCAATTGGATATGTCTTGGGCTTTAAGATGACATCCATATGAAAAGACAAGGTTTCAAACCTTCACACCATTACTTCAATTGATTTCATTGCCTTTGGGAGAACTTTTGAAAGTTGTTGGATGCTTTTGGAAGTGCTAATGTAAAGAATTAGCAATAATGTCATTGAAGTAACATGATCTCACTAGCTCAAAGCTACTAAGATCTACAACCTAGAATAGAACTTAGATAATTTATAAATATGTTGATGAATTAAAGCTTCTCTATTGATGATAATTATTGAAGAGGAAATTAAAATACACTAGGATGTGATGAAATGACAAGTGAGTGCAAGAGTGCTAGGTGTCTTTAGATATAAGAAATGATGAATTGGCAAAAGATCCAAAAATGAGGACCAAGATTGGGTATTTATAGAAGTTCCTTAAGCTTTATGAACTAAAGTATGTAAAAGATGACATTAGACAACATTGGCTAGTTAATGCTAGTAGTGATAATGATGCTAATGTTGGACATTACTATTAATATCACTTGATGAAAATTAATGAAGTTGCCATTATCAATGATGTAGGAACTAATGTGGAACATCACTAATGACATTAAGACCAAAGAAGACTAACAAGAAACTACTATAGAAGGTTTATAACTCTCTTAACTATGTCAAAGGAAGCTTAAACCAAACGAAGCTGATATAGATGAAGTACCAAAACTTCTTCATATCAAAGGAGATGAAAAAGTGGTTACAATAACTAAAAATTAGTTTAATTGAATCACCTTTGTTTATAATTTTTTTAGAAGATTATCAAACCTAAAAATATAACTACATGTATCTCCAAGTCATACAATTAACATGATACTTTTATAAAACTTAAGTAGAATTTAACTATCTAAGGGTATCCCTTGAAATCAAACCTATGACTTAAAACTATAAGTCACATGCTCTAATCTAGTAAGCTATGTCATGTAACTCATTTAATATGTGATTAGTGATCTTTATTTTCTTATATATTTCTAGAATATGTTTATAGTTTGGCTGATAAAATTTTTTCTTTTACTAAAATAACATCATAGAATTAAAATTATCCAACACATTAAGAAGTAATATCATTTGATATATATTGAAATAAAACATTAGATAAAACAAAATCAAAACCTTAAGAATCCTTTACATTCTTTATAGTCTTAGAGACATTAATGTTCATCATCTTCACATCATTCCTTTTAAGAAATTCTCTACTAAAAATCATTAAGATCAACAAAACATCAAACACAAACATAAGAACACTAAACAAGAATTTTTTAACATCAAAATAAAAAACATTGCTTAGTGAGGCATTGTTTAGTTGGTTATCACACATGGCTTTGTGGTTTTCAAATCATAGGCTCAATTACAATGAATATGTTGATCTAACATATCATTATATACTAAGTTTTATGAAATTTGCATGTTGGCTATATCTCTTAAGGGTACTATAACACCTAGTGTTTTCAATCTCTTGAGTTAGTATTACTTATACATGTTTTATGTGCTTGTGTATATGTATGCATTTATATGGTAACAAATAGATGTGATATTGTTATGTTATATGATATATTTTTTACCTTGCTTATGTACTAACTTGGTTAGATGAGTTGGCACCATGGATGTTAGTGTGGGCTTTGGGTATAGTTTGATTTGTATGATAAACATTTTATTTATTAAGTTTTGATGCTTTGTTCGTGCAATAGTATTTAATGTTTTGTATGTGATCTTTTTTTAGGTTGGTAGTGATCAAATATCATGTATTATTTAAATTTATGATAGTTGGCCAAGTTATGTATTAGTATGTTGGTTATATTTAATAATAAAATAGTGAAGTTATGAGGTGGTAGTTAGTTTGTGTTTAATTAAACTTATCTATTAGAAATAACATGTTGTTTCATTGATCTATTTTATTTGTTTTAATTTATTGAAATATTATGTAAGAGATGAGATTAACAACATGGTTAGCAATTTGTGATTTTTCTTTTGTGAGTTTAAGCTATGGTTAGGGTTAGCTTGATTTTAGGAAGTTTTTCTATATAAACCATCCTCTCAATCTTGTTAGAGTATAGCTGATGAGTGGCAAGGTACCCCTACACTCAGNTCATAAGAGCAACTCACCACCTAGGGACAATACAAGGAATAGTCGGAAATCAAGAATACATAACCTAAATCAGCCAGTTCCTCAACAATATAGGGTGGAATATACTTATCCTAATGAGTATATTTCCAATTTTACTTTTATCTTCCATCAAGATGAACAAATGTGTTGGAGAGATCTGCATGGTAACATAGTGTTACCCCCAGATCAGGTAGTCCCTAACATGCTTCTCCATGCTTTGGCATAGATCGACATGATAGAACTTTATGCTGAATACGTTATGCATGATTTTGATATACTACACAACGTATGAGGGACTTAAGGCAGGAGAGCCAACATACACTGTTGAAGGGCAAAGGTATGCACATCCTTAGCAAAATTGAAGATGGTGAACCACTCATAACGGGTTCGCTATAAAAAGATGTTTCCCCTCCTAATGATGCTGAGGAGGTGGGGTATCAGAACCTATGATCAATGATACATAATCCTGGTTCTGATACCTGTGAACACCAACTGTTCATAGAGGGAACAACAACAAAAGACAAGGACTGGCATGTAGATCGTCGCTGCGATTGGGGCCGTAGCAGCTGAAGAGAAGGTATGAAGCATCATCATGGTGATGGTTCTCCTTCCTCTTCTCCTTCATCTCATCACTCACCCTCTCCTTCCACATCTGGGTGCAACCACCATGAGCATAACAGTGAGGATAGAGGTAAGAAAAATGAGAGACCTTGACGAGAGAGTCGAGAGAGAGGACAAGGGCATGAACGAAGGGAAAGCAGGGAACAATGAAGACATCATAGGCATCATGAAATAGATGATCATGATGAACCCCTACTTGCAACCTGAAGTATGCTTGACATAACGGAGACTGTAAGAATTCCCATAAGGCATTTAAAAGATATTCGGATCAAACACTTAGACATGAACAACATCCCATGATTTGAAGGGGGATATAATGCTGATCCACAGCATCATTTATAGGCATTCCACAATGTCTACACCTTGCAAAACATAGAGAAAAAGTGGAAAAAACTTAAGTTGTTTTCCAGGACACTCACCAAGGAAGTAGAGAGTTGGTACCAGTCCTTAGAACCAGAAACCATCAGGAGGTGGAGTACGATGTTAGAGCTCTTCAAAGATAAGTATCAAACATACTANTCAAAATTATGGTCAACATCAATGAAAATACTTTTGAGATACTAATTCCTAATGATGTTAGCATGTATTTTATGTTTAATGTTGCAAATTTAGCTTGCTATCATGGACCCACTAATGATCAAACTTTGGAGAGTAGCATGAAGGAGTTGAGGATGACCATTATTTATCCCAGGTCTTTCAAGGAGATGAAGGCTATTATGTTGAAGAAGAGGAAGCTTCAAGTACTAGAGAAGCAAAGAGGTATGAGTACTTACTCCATTGGGATGATCAAAATGTTGATTATGTTGTATGGGTGCATGAGATCCAATCAGCTAAGTGGGATATCACTTATATCCCAAAGCCTTTATTCATGTAAGTTCACTTTTCTAAGGATGGGAGAGCTAGTATAGGAACACCTTCCATTCTAAGTTGTAATTTTCCTACCTAAGTTAACAATAGATATCTTAGAAAGTTAGCAAATAAAGTTTGGGTTTATTAGCATTTGTTTTATATATTTTGGCTGAATTGGATAAATAGTTATGGCTAGGTGTATGTCATAGCCAATCATAGTAAGCCAATACAACCCAATGTAATCCACAATTGATCACAACCTACTCCAAAGTAATTTTTATAATATTTTTTACTTGGAATTGGGGTTGTAATAAGAGTACAACTCATAGGAGATTGTAGCCACTATACGAGGTGTGACTTGCAACCATTCACACTAAGAACTCGTTATTATTGAAAACAATGTGCTTTAGGTTGATTGTAAGGAATTGTAGTTAGTGGTGAATCACATTGATAAGTGGGTTGCTTTCAAGTTTTTTACTTAGGAGGGACTAAATTAGGGTGTGACTTGCAAGAGATTGCAACCAAGCTAGGATTACGAGGGAGTGAGACCCAGAACAAGTCACAAGAACTAGCTAAATAATTTTTAAAAATGATTTAAAATAATGAATTATGTATGTGAACCTATAAATAGATGTATAGGTAATGTATTTCAGGTCCTTTTGGTCATTTTTGATTATCTCTTAGCTGAAATGTGGATGCTTGAGGTAATTGTGTAAGTTTCTTAAAGCAATATGCTTGGTTTCCTTGGGCCTTCTAACTTCATCTTGTGAATGAGGTGACATTTGAGAGATTATATCAGTGAGTTTTATATGTATAAGCCTAGTATTTCCTCAAGCTTATGATTTGTAGGGTTTTTTCTCATAAACATCTTATATTCTATGTATTTTCATCTTGCATGTTTTAACACAAAGGTTTTTCAACTGGGATTTTCTTTTCTTACATGCATTATGTTTGGAATGATGGATTCAATTGGATATGTCTTGGGCTTTAAGATGACATCCATATGAAAAGACAAGGTTTCAAACCTTCACACCATTACTTCAATTGATTTCATTGCCTTTGGGAGAACTTTTGAAAGTTGTTGGATGCTTTTGGAAGTGCTAATGTAAAGAATTAGCAATAATGTCATTGAAGTAACATGATCTCACTAGCTCAAAGCTACTAAGATCTACAACCTAGAATAGAACTTAGATAATTTATAAATATGTTGATGAATTAAAGCTTCTCTATTGATGATAATTATTGAAGAGGAAATTAAAATACACTAGGATGTGATGAAATGACAAGTGAGTGCAAGAGTGCTAGGTGTCTTTAGATATAAGAAATGATGAATTGGCAAAAGATCCAAAAATGAGGACCAAGATTGGGTATTTATAGAAGTTCCTTAAGCTTTATGAACTAAAGTATGTAAAAGATGACATTAGACAACATTGGCTAGTTAATGCTAGTAGTGATAATGATGCTAATGTTGGACATTACTATTAATATCACTTGATGAAAATTAATGAAGTTGCCATTATCAATGATGTAGGAACTAATGTGGAACATCACTAATGACATTAAGACCAAAGAAGACTAACAAGAAACTACTATAGAAGGTTTATAACTCTCTTAACTATGTCAAAGGAAGCTTAAACCAAACGAAGCTGATATAGATGAAGTACCAAAACTTCTTCATATCAAAGGAGATGAAAAAGTGGTTACAATAACTAAAAATTAGTTTAATTGAATCACCTTTGTTTATAATTTTTTTAGAAGATTATCAAACCTAAAAATATAACTACATGTATCTCCAAGTCATACAATTAACATGATACTTTTATAAAACTTAAGTAGAATTTAACTATCTAAGGGTATCCCTTGAAATCAAACCTATGACTTAAAACTATAAGTCACATGCTCTAATCTAGTAAGCTATGTCATGTAACTCATTTAATATGTGATTAGTGATCTTTATTTTCTTATATATTTCTAGAATATGTTTATAGTTTGGCTGATAAAATTTTTTCTTTTACTAAAATAACATCATAGAATTAAAATTATCCAACACATTAAGAAGTAATATCATTTGATATATATTGAAATAAAACATTAGATAAAACAAAATCAAAACCTTAAGAATCCTTTACATTCTTTATAGTCTTAGAGACATTAATGTTCATCATCTTCACATCATTCCTTTTAAGAAATTCTCTACTAAAAATCATTAAGATCAACAAAACATCAAACACAAACATAAGAACACTAAACAAGAATTTTTTAACATCAAAATAAAAAACATTGCTTAGTGAGGCATTGTTTAGTTGGTTATCACACATGGCTTTGTGGTTTTCAAATCATAGGCTCAATTACAATGAATATGTTGATCTAACATATCATTATATACTAAGTTTTATGAAATTTGCATGTTGGCTATATCTCTTAAGGGTACTATAACACCTAGTGTTTTCAATCTCTTGAGTTAGTATTACTTATACATGTTTTATGTGCTTGTGTATATGTATGCATTTATATGGTAACAAATAGATGTGATATTGTTATGTTATATGATATATTTTTTACCTTGCTTATGTACTAACTTGGTTAGATGAGTTGGCACCATGGATGTTAGTGTGGGCTTTGGGTATAGTTTGATTTGTATGATAAACATTTTATTTATTAAGTTTTGATGCTTTGTTCGTGCAATAGTATTTAATGTTTTGTATGTGATCTTTTTTTAGGTTGGTAGTGATCAAATATCATGTATTATTTAAATTTATGATAGTTGGCCAAGTTATGTATTAGTATGTTGGTTATATTTAATAATAAAATAGTGAAGTTATGAGGTGGTAGTTAGTTTGTGTTTAATTAAACTTATCTATTAGAAATAACATGTTGTTTCATTGATCTATTTTATTTGTTTTAATTTATTGAAATATTATGTAAGAGATGAGATTAACAACATGGTTAGCAATTTGTGATTTTTCTTTTGTGAGTTTAAGCTATGGTTAGGGTTAGCTTGATTTTAGGAAGTTTTTCTATATAAACCATCCTCTCAATCTTGTTAGAGTATAGCTGATGAGTGGCAAGGTACCCCTACACTCAGCCATATGAAATGAGCATAGCACGCGTGATCTGGTCGAACTCCGTAGACTAAATGCCTACACGCCCCATGGAATACTTGGGGTTAATCATTCGTTGTCTTCCCAGACTTACTCGTACTTGTCATGGTGTATGGTTAAGTAAGTCCGAGGTATATGATTTTTATAGTCTTTTTTGGTTTTTCTCCTATGCTATCAAGGTGAAGGGTTGAGAGAGCTAACTAATTCTAACTAAGGACTAAGTCTAAATTAACTAGCGTCAGCATCCGTTCCCACTTACCGTACACACCCTGAGCTATGCAACTGTGGCTACCAAACGCTAATCATTACTGGGATTACCACACACAACGCACGTGCTCAAATTGGTCATACTTAGGAACTTAACTAGCCTAAACGTAATGAGCAGCCAATTCCTTGACTAGCCGTACACATCCGTAGATTCTCATAATCAAGTCGTACTCATGCCATGCTAATGTAGGTAATAAATAACAGGTAGGAAATAACATGTAATAAGTCCTATTCCATGCACTGCAATGTTTATCCACAAAGCTCATCTTTATTGTCGTACACAACTTGCGTTCAGATACAAAGCTACTCGAATAAAGATTCATTCACTTGGGGACTCCTACTGCGGGCACATGGAAAATATTCTATCTCTGGAGTGATCAAACTGCCACAGTTTCCCTACTTTAAGCCTAGGATTGGAAATAAGGGGAGTGCTGCCTCTTATTTATAGATTTGGCGGCGTACGCGATATCGCAGGGGACAACGCAATATGGCGACGGCCGCAATATCACGGTGCATGCGATATCGTGTCTCATCATACCCCCATGACTGAATGAAAACTCATCCTCGAGTTCCTTACAATAATATTGGGAAGGTATGGAATTATTGAGGGGAATGGAACTAATGGGATGACATGTGAACGAATCATTATTACAAGACTTGACAAAACTGGTGTTCATGACAACAAGGGTAAACACCTTATTACAATGACATCAAGCCTTAGTTGTCAGCTGAGAAAGAGAGAGAGAAAGAAGTGTTGCTGCTACCAATGCCAAGATTGCACCTTTGGTGTCCATCCATAAGCGTGCCATCAATCTTGCTCCTTGCATAACTGCTTCAACGCTGCTCCATTCCAAGTGTTTGCTCCAGATCCAATCCGTTGTTGTATGATCGCCATCTGCACACACAACACAATCATATATTAGCAAGGGTAAATGAATCATCATGTAATTAATACCTTTCTTTGGTGTAGGTCCATTGGCTAGGTTGTGGTATGGTTAATACGGATCTGGGAATATATTAATGATGACTACCAAAGGTGTAGGGGTTAGGAAGAAAATCAAAAATCAAAAATTTCAGGGCTAGGAGAAAAATTGAAAAAATTAGGCCCCATACCCCCATGACTAATCGCAAACCTCCAGT
The DNA here is from genome assembly GCA_015680685.1 of Gnetum montanum. Taxonomy (NCBI): domain Eukaryota; kingdom Viridiplantae; phylum Streptophyta; class Gnetopsida; order Gnetales; family Gnetaceae; genus Gnetum; species Gnetum montanum. The sequence goes on along the minus strand of MNCI01026399.1, from coordinate 916,735 downwards.
AGCGTTAGAATGGAGAAGGAAAAGGAGTAAGAAAGATAGATAAAAAGGGACAACGGTAACGTCGATAAAGTGGATGTCAAGATGGAATTGAACAAAATAAAATTAATTGCAAAATGTTAAGGGAAAGAATTTAACTAAGGCTCCAAATAGGAATGTCAGTAGATCCTCCCCAAAGTAGGCTTATGCCTGTAATGCCTGACAAACCCACATGCAAAAGAGGTCGTAGGCTCTGGGAATGTCATTTGGAACAAAAGTTAAAGTCTTAACCGTAAGAATTTACCAAAAAGAAAACAATGCATCAACCAAAATATATATACTAATGATACAAATGGCAATGAGGTGAACAATTGAGAGAAGGATGGAGAGAAGAGAATGGAATGAAATCCCAAGAACAAGGTGGTGTACAGCCTCTGGTGTGTTTTATGATTAATGTGACTTGGCAAGTATCATTCCAACTCCAGCCTCGAACCAACCACATCCAGTGACTTCACATCAATGCATTCGGCTGAACCATCCTCTTGGAAGACAAGAATGCCTTTTCCAAGAGTCACCACCATTTCGATGAAATAAAGGAGGGAATGGGAAGCGAGAAGGGCCTTAGTTAGAGAGAACACTTTTGGTTCCATAACCAGTGCTTGTCGCCCAAGTTTTATTTCATCTAAGGGGTGTGCTTTGAATTCTCACTTTCTTCTTGTTTTTTTTTTTTTGTTTTGTGTTTTTATGCGTGAGAACCACACCATGCAAAGACTTTTTATTTTTATTGTCTCAGCTTCTGATAGCTGGGTAACATCGGAACGGTAAGAAAACTCAAGAAGAAACATTCAAGCACCCAAGAGAATGACCAACACAAAAGCATCAAGTTCCCTTGAAGTCACACCCTTTGCAATCCTTGAGTCCTTCCTTAGTTTGAGAAATACCCAGTCACCGATTTTTTTAAGTTCTTATTAGAAGGGAACTGTACATTTCCAAGCCGAGAGAGACCATAGAAACTAGTGGATGGATGGATGAAGTGGTCTCATTGCCTACCATATCAAAAGAAACATACCTTAGTATCAACATTGTGACTTAAAGGTAAAAACCAAACATTATCAATCAATATGAAAATAGTTCATACCATCAGTCTGAACACTTATTATGGGACAAACTTACAAGGTAGATCACACACACACAAAAAATGGAAAAATGTATAACGATGTTATAAAACAAAAATTAGAAAAGTTAAAGAAAGTTGTAAAACAAAAACTTAGAAAAGTTAAAGAAATTTGTAAAACAAAAATGTGTAAAACAAAAATGTGTAAAACAAAAACTTGTAAAACAAAAATCGAAAAAGAACTGAGGGCCCCATATGATCAGCATAGGTGGCCATCTCCCCCATGACTGAGTGGTAAGGGAGAGATCCGAAATAATGAGTGCCTATTTGAATTTCTTAAAAGTATCCAACTTCTCCCAAATGATGATCTTAGATTAAGGGGTGGAAATTGGCAATGCTCATATTCCAATGTATCTATGCCTTCATTGTTGACATGGGTTTCCTCAGTTCGTTCCATGGATATTTTTCTGCTCCTTCTAGTAGTTGTCAACCACGGGGTGTCTACTACTGGTTGTGTGGTTGCTACATATAGGCATCTCTATTTCAAAGTCTCAAGAGCACACTTGTTACATGGAGGCATTTCCTCCATGTCATCACCCGATGAATCACTGTATGTGATGCATGGAACTTTCCTCTTCTCGATCTTTCCACATATGTTTATCTTAGAGATTTCTAAGGAAAGATTGCGGATCCTAAGGTATGTGTCTACTGTACTTAGCCATGCCCTTCCCATTATAATTGGGAAGTCCCCTTCGTTGTTGTTTACTTTAATCACCAGAAAATATGCTGGGTAAGACCAACCACACACAGTGGTAATGATGTCCTCCACCAATCCCAAGGGAATGGTGATGGACTGGTCTGCCAGCTCTAGTTGAATGTTGCTCTTCTTAAGTTGGGGCACGTTCCAGGTGTGATATATCTCTCGTGATATTAAGTTAACTCCGGAACCCGAGTCAAGAAGAGCCCTATGTGGTTCATTTCTGGTGATCTGTAAATAGATTAAGGAACTCCTAGGGTCAGTTAGTTTTCTAGGAAGGTGGCCTACCTTAATTTAGTCAATTATGGTATGCGTTAACATAACCGTATGCGTTACGCTCTACTTTTGGACGGAAGGGTGCTCCGAAGTGTTAGATGGTGGAGGAGTGTACATGGGCCCAACCGCTTGTTGTTGCAAGAGTTTGTCTGGGCTTTTGGTACTGAAGTAAGGTCTTCTCTTTTTATAGTTGTCAGAACTAGCAGCAGATTGAATAATTACAACTCTCGCAGTGTGACGTTGCTGCAGTTGAGTAGGAAGTTCCCCTTGCATTGTTGGAGCAAGAGGTGTGATGGGAACTACTTGTGGTGGAAGAGGTGCAGATGGATTAAGTGGATGGTGTGGATATGGAGTGTCTTCCGGAGGAGAAGGAGTCCTTCTGAAGTACTCCCAAACTTGGTAGTGACAGTTGAGGGTTGTGTGACTTATAGAGTCACCTGGAGAAATCAGCTGCTGCACATAATATCCATAAGGATCAGGCTACCGGTAACGGTACTGATGTTTCAGCGATGGCATCCCCCATGACTGTGGGTATTTCCACTGCTAAAGCTGTTCGATGGGCTATGGTGGAGTTCCACTTGAATAATACATTAATGGTTGGTGGAACTACCTTGGGTTACCTTGTGGGTAAGGTAACCTTCGGGGTGTTTGTCGTTGGTTGAGTCTTGGATTAAGCGCATACACCCCAGACTCCTATAGATGTGAGATGATGGGGAAACATCCCTTAGGATGGTCATAATGGCAAATCTCACATCCACCGTCATCATCTAAATCCGAATCCACAACCACATCGGAGTTAGTGATTTTTCCCTTACCCTTGTTATGTGCAAGGCCTAAATCTCTCCACTTTTTCTTACCTTTGTCACTACTTTGTTCTACCTTAGACTCTTCTACAATTTTTAAGACAGTTTCAATTTTAGAGTTTAAGGAACTCCATACATCATCTACCTTAGCCGCTATTTTAGTTATGAGTTTTTGAAGCAACAAGGTCTTCCGGTTCACCAACTCTTCGATTGGTGATTCATCCTCTTCATCACAAAATTTCACTCCCTTCTTTCAAAGGGAGGGATCACGGTTATACTCTTTCACACTTTCCCTTTTGCGTAGCTCACCCTCTTCTTTTGCTACTTGTTCCAACAAGCTACGTACTTCATGGGCTCTAAGTTGTGAGAGTCTCCCTTGGACATAAGTTCCAAGGGTTCTTCTAGTTTCATGCCTTAGCCCATCCACGATGTGGCTAAGTTGATCCCGCTGAGCATACCCATGGCCCGAGCAACGATGTAACAATGTGTAGTAGCAGGCCACGGCAGCATCCAAGGGTTCATATGTACCTTGTTTCCAGCCTTGGATCTGCTTACGCAAATTGGACACTTTGGAGTACGTTTAATACTTTTTGTTGAACAGTTCTAGCATTGTACTCCACCTCCTGATGGTTTCCGATTCTAAGGACCAGTACCAGCTCTCTACTTCTTTGGTGAGTGTCCTTGGGTACAACTTAAGTTTTTGCCACTCATTTTCTATATTCTGCAAGGCACAGGCATCGTGGAATGCCCATAAATGATTTTGCGAATCAGCATTATATCCCCCTTCAAATCGTGGGATATTGTTCATGTTTAATCGTTTGATCCAACTGTCTTTTAAATGCCTTGTGGGAATCCTAACTACCTATGTGATGTCAAGCATACTTCGGGTTACGAGTAGGGGCTCGTCATGATCGTCTCTTTCATGATGCCTGTGATGTCTGCATTGTTCCCTACTCTCCCTATGTCCTTGCCCTTGTCCTCTCTCTCGACTTTCCCGTCGAGGTCTTTCATCCTTCTTACTTTTATACTCACCTTTATGTTCATGACGGCTGCGCCCAGATGTGGAAGGAGAGGGTGAGTGATGTGAAGAAGGGAAAGAAGAAGGGGAACCATCGCCATGACGATGTTTCTTGCCTTCTCTTCAGCTACTACGGCCCCGATCGTGGTGACGATCTAAGTGCCCATCCTTAGCATAAGTGGTTGTTCCCTCTGTGAACAGTTGGTGTTCACGGGCATCAGAACCATGGTTATGTATCGTTGATCGTAGATTCTAATAGGCAACCTCCTCACCATCATTAGGAGGGGGAACATCATTTGTTAAAGAACCCGAGATAAGGTGGTCCTCATCTCCTATTTTGCTAAGGATGTGCAAGACCTTGCCCTTCAATAGTGCATGTTGACTCTTCTGCCATAAGTCTCTCATACGTTAGGCATCTATGGGATAATAATCCCTCATGTCAAAATCTTCTGCAACATATTCAACAAATAGTTCAGTCATGCCAATCTATGCCAAGGCACGAAAAATCATGCAAGAGATTAATCGGTCTAGGGGATAACACAATGTTACCTTGCAAATCTCTCCACCGCAGCTATTCATCCTGATGGAGAATAAAAGTGAAATTAGGGATATACTCATCGGGATGAGTATATGTCATCTTATATTGTTGAGGCACTAGCTGATTTTGGTTATGTGTTTTATGTTGTTGACTGTCTCTAGTATGGTCCTTAGGTGGTGAGTTGCTCTTATGAGAAGAAGGCATTGTTATTGGTGTGCTAATTCACCGTTATATAAATTTTTGTTTTGATTAACCCGAAGGTTCATTAAGGCTCACAACGATGTGAGTGATATCCCTTATGTTCTATTCAGCGCACAAACACTTAGTCCCTGACAACGGCACCAATGATGAGTGGCAAGGTACCCCTACACTCAACCATACGAAATGAGCATAGCACGCACGATCTGGTCGAACTCCGCAGACTAAATGCCTACACGCCCCATGGAACACTTAGGGTTAATCATGCATTGTCTTCCCAGACTTACTCGTAGTTTTCACGGTGTATGGTTAAGTAAGTCCGAGGTATATGATTTTTATAATCTTTTTTGGTTTTTCTCCTATGCTATCAAGGTGAAGGGTTGAGAGAGCTAACTAATTCTAACTAAGGACTAAGTCTAAGCTAACTAGCATTAGCATCCATTCCCACTTACCATACACACCCTAAACTATGCAACTGTGGCTACCAAATGCTAATCGTTACTGGGATTACCACATGTAACACACGTGCTCGAAGTGGTCATACTGAGGAACTTAACTAGCCTAAACGTAATGAGCAGCCAATTCCTTGACTAGCCGTACACATCTATAGATGCTCGTAATCAAGTCATACTCATCCCGCATTCTAGGAGTTGAGGGTGAGAGAGACTAATCGCGATGAACAGCTGATTCCTTGATTAGCCGTACACATTCGTCAATGCTCGTAATCAAGTCATACTCATGCCGCGCTAATGCAGGTAATAAATAACAGGTAAGAAATAACATGTAATAAATCCTATTCCATGCACTGCAAGGTTTATCCACAAAGCTCGTCTTTATTGTTGTACACAACTTGCGTTCAGGTACAAAGCTACTCGAATAAAGATCCGTTCACTTGGGGACTCCTACTGCGGGCACATGGAAAATATTCTATCTCTAGAGTGATCAAACTGCCAGAGTTTCCCTACTTTAAGCCTAGGATTGGAAATAAGGGGAGTGCCGCCTCTTATTTATAGATTTGGCGGTGGACCGTAATATCACAAGGGACAACGCAATATCGCGACAGCCATGATATTGCGGTGCATGCGATATCGCGTCTCATCAATAGCTAACACCCATTGGCTTAGATGATGGATTAGAAACCTCAAGCAATGAGGTCATTAATTCATGTGCTTATGTTTAAGCTTGGTTAGGTTATGATGTGCACGTGTGTTTATTTGGGTTTTTATGTGATGATTTTACAAGAAAGAGCTCTTAACTCCTTCCTTATTTTCAACAATTTAACAAGTTTATCTATTTTCTATGTGATCTAGTGATTTTTTGTATTTTATGATTTTATGCTTGCTTATGGCTATGTGGATCTGAAGTATTTAGAGATTGTGATTTTCCTTATTAAAAATTATTCATGACTACAAATTTCATGTGTTTTAGAAAGTTAACTTTACATCCTAATTGTTGAATTCTAGCCATTGTTTTAGTATCAATTGTAATTTTATAAGTTTTAATTTGATTGTATTTGGTTTTAAATGCTTATCAATTTAATAGTGCATAGATGTGTGTTATGTTCTTGTCAAGCTAATGTCTTAGTAGCTAAGTTGATTTAAAAGTGTTCGAGTATCTTTGAAACCTCAAAATGATCAAATTTACATATAGGCCTCAACCACAAGTTTACTATTGGTCATGGTTACAACTTTGACCTTCATCACTAGTTGTGATGGTGTTGTGGTTAGTAAACCATGAGTCATGGTGAGTGTTGGTGGCCAAGTTTAAAAATATGAATTTCAATTTTACCTTTTATTAGTTTTTTAGCAAATCATGAGTTATACAGAGGTTGTAATGGACTACCATGGGTTTAGGTAAGGTCATGGTATGCAATTTAGGATTAGATTTTTCTTATGATAGAGTTGAATGGAATTTCATTATTTTTTGTCTCTATAAAGTAGGATTTGATGATTATTTTATTTGACTTGTCCATACCTTACTCGCTAATGCTAATGATCAAGTTGCTACTAATTTCGAGTTAAGTTCCTCTTTTACTCTTCAACAATTGATTCGTCAAGGTTTTCCTCTAGCTCCCTATCTTTTTGTTATTGTTGTAGATTTTCTTTCATATAATCTACATTATGATTTACAAATAAATTTCATTAAGGGAATTTCAATTGATAATTGAGGTAAGTAACTACTTAACATGCACTTTGCATATGATTCCTTTTTAATGATCAATAATTCTCTACAACATATTAATACTTTTTTAGCTATAGTGAAGGATTACAACATGTTATTTGGCTCTCACATTAATTGAAAAAAATCTGCTATTTATTATAATTGCAATATTGATGAATGGGTTACTCTCAAGCCTTGAAAAATCTTGAAAAAATATTATGTTTTCAAAATTTTAGAAAAACCTTTTTCTTTTGAGCCTAATCTTACTATTTTTTGGAATTGTGTGGTTGATAAAAATAAAGAAAATCTTGATAAATAGAAAGAAAAAAAGCTCTCTTGCTAGCAAAGTTTTAGTTATTAAGCAAATGCTTCAATCAACTCATGTTTATTACTCTAATTATTGGGCTCCTTCTAAAACTTCTTATGAGAGAATTGATTATATTATCCATTGGTTTCTTTGGTCTACTAAGCAATATAGAAAAAGTTTTTCTAGAGTTGCTTGGGATATTTGCATTAATAGCAAGAAAGATGGAGGAGTTGGCCATATTAATTATTATAACTGAAGTATTTCTCTTATAGCAAAATGGATTGCAAAGTGTATTAATGGAGATAATGTTTTGATGCTCTTTTTAAGAAATAGACTCATGCAAGGAAAACCTAAGAATGATAAAAGTTGATCTTCTAATAATTTTTTTTATTGTCTTCTTTTTCCTCAGACCATTTCTATGCTTGGTTCTCCAATTTTTGAACAAATTTAGAAGATATTATGCAAGCTTAGTGCTGAATCATGGTTTGCCAAGCCCCGATATTGGATCCTCGATATCAGGTATGCGATATCATAGCCTGGATAACGATATCGAATACACGATATCGTGATTCCTGTATAGGCCTATAAATATAGCATTCAAGCACACAGGAAAGGGAGAGTTGATAAGTCTTAGGGTAGAGTCTTTTTGTTAGTTTTCAATTCCTTTCCTAGTGCATGCCCACAGTGTGATGATTGTAATTGCACGGAACCTTTGTTCGAGTATAACGTACTTGGACACACACACGATTAGCAATAAAGATCGAGATTACTCCATCATTACAACATTCACTTAGATTTTAATTATTTAATTGTTAATTATTATTTATTATTTTCTTAGTTTATATTCCTGTATTTTCATTTACACTTCCTATTGTTAATGTGAAATGAGTACAACTTAATCATGAATATTTAAGTGTAACTACTTGGTAACCCAGTAGCATATCTAGTAGTGCTCAAGTAATGTGTGCTTTGTAATCCCAGAAGTAGTACACAAGGTCCAAGATGCGTATGGATGATTAAGGACGGATGCTCATCACACTTAGGTTAGCATAGATTTCATTTTCCATTTTCCATTAGCTTAATCAAGATTGTTCCCCATCGTCTCTAGGAGTAGCACTAGTTTAGGATCACATCATTCACCTCACTCTGGGCTAAACCATATGTGACAAAGAAAATACTAGTCTAGGTGGGAAGACAGTGAACTAAGATCAACATGTAACTATCTAGATGCCACAACTAGTCTGTCTGTAGAGTTTGACCAGATCATGCGTACATGCTCGTATTTGTATGGTTGAGTGTAGGGGTACCTAGCCACTCATCATTGGCACCGTTGTCAGGGACGATGCTAGTTATCTAGATTAGTTATATCATCCAAGATCACTATAACGAAGAATTAACAATATATCTTTTAGAAAGAAAGTAATTGCAAATAAGTCACACACAATTCACAATAATGTCTCTCTCACAATACTATGCTAATGCAACAATTAGTGAGGCAATTCATTGGAGAACCAATGAAATTTATGATGAAGACAAAGTTTGGAGTACTCAATCTTATGCAGGAGTCTCATATGTTCATGAACACCCCAATGATACTCAAGGACTCTCGTCATCCAACTCAGACACCTTTAGTGAGGATGGGACATCCCGTAGAATGAGGAGGTCCATAAGGCCTAAGACCTTCTCAATAGTTAACAAGAATTTATCCGAGGATGATTGGGAGACTTACAAAAGTCATGACGAGTCTTCCTATGGTTTCTCTTCCTCTACACCTTCAATGTTAGGGTGTGACACGAATGATCATTTCTCAAGGGGTCAACGTAGAAATAGAAATCGAACCCATAGGCAAAGCTAAGAATGCCAACATAAACAAAGATAACATTGTCCCAACTCATCAACTCATAACCTACTTAGTGACGATGAACCCCTGCTGGCCACTAAGAACCTAATGTATATACAAGAGGTTCTTCGAATATCCCATAAGCATCATAAAGAAAGCCATCTACTTAGGCTTGATTTAAACAACTTTCCCAAGTTTTCGGGAGGCTATGATTTAGATCTGCAACATCATTTGTGAGCCTTCTATGATACATGTGCATGGAACAACATTGATAATGGGTGGCAAAGACTTAAGCTCTTTTTGATGACACTCGTTGGCCAAGAAAAAGTATGGTATAGGTCCTTAAAACCACAATTAATTCGCTATTGGCCGACAATGGTAGAACTCTTCAATGAAAGATATCAAACTTGTGCAAGAGTGTCACCCTTGAGGAGACAAATCTAAGAATGGAAACAAGGGCAACATGAACCCTTGGACATGGCCTAAGAAAGATACTATTCATTGTTAAACAACTACCCAAGCCATGGGTTCTTTGAGGAAAGGCTAATGTATCACATCATGGATGGGCTTCGAAATGAAACAAGGAAGACCCTAGGGGATGTATGCCCCAAGTTAACTATATGAACTACGAACCCATCAATTCCAAGAGCTTATCAAGTAGGTAGCAAAAGAAGAAGGAGAAATAGCCAAATGGGAGAATGTTGAAAAATCTCAACAGGATCAAAACCTCAAAATAACACAGGTCCATGAAGAGGAGACATCAACTTACCTCACGGAGGTGAAATCATCTTTGCCAATACTACAATCACTAGAGGAAATTGAGGCAAAGATCAATAAGATGATAGAATGGGTACATGAAAATGTGAAGAATATGCCAACATTATTAGAGGTTCACTCTAACAACTAGAATAAACAGAGGATGCGAAACTTAGAAACAGGAAAGAACACCATTTGTCAATCAGAACGAAGGGTTGAAGACAATAAGGATAGGGACTCAACTACCAATCATACGTATCAATGTAATGTTTGCCTATATAATCACCCCAAAGGCCAATTCCCAATCTTGTCACATTTACATGAGCATTGGGAAGGAATGCTACATCCAAATTTCGTACAGAAGTACCGTGGCCAATTGTAGTGGCAGAACCCCTAGTCATGGTGGAGGCCACCGCCAAACAGACCACACCCTTCATACCAACCGAAACCAAGTGCTTATTATGTTCAACATCCTATTTCTCCAACTAGATTAGCATCCTCTACTTCACCTCATTATTATCATTCTCCTGAGTACTGTCAATCCATTTCCTCTCCCACAAGATCACCACCTCATGTTCCTTACACTTCTTCTTGCCCTCAATATTATCATCCTTCACCTCCTTCTACATCGTCACTAGTAGCACTAGAAGGTTTTGCACCACAACACCAACCCATGAACATTACTTGTGCTACTACTGTTAACAGCAGTGGAGGTCCTCCACAAAATCAAAAGCATCCTTTCTTTAGGCATGACCGTAGAAAGAAACAGCACGTTCTGAAACCACTACATCCACCAATTTAGCACAAGTTCAGCGTTGTGATGCATCTTCCTTCTTGAACTTAACACCTCCTTCTACCTTATCTGGGCTCACAATCAACACTCCAACAACCATGCGGCCTAATGAATATAATCATGTAGGGAGACATATCGATCCTTTCATACCATCTTACAATCATGGGTGCCATAGTGGGTCAGCTCCTTATCACATGACCACATCTTATAATTTGCCCCACTATGCTTATTTTAATCATGTGTGTGGATCCCAATTTGGATGCATTCCTGCCACCACATCAAAAGACACCCATTGGTTTGGATATGACCAAACCCCAATGTTTCCAACATGCATGGATCCAAATTTTCCATTTATTAATTCTGCCCATGCTCAAAGGTTTAGTCATGGGAGATATCCTCCATTCTAACAAGCAGAATTAGTAAATGTTTTTCCTTTTCTTTAATTTTACAATTTTTTGTTTTCCAGTTTTTCATTTTCAATTTGTCGTTTTATCTTTTTGAGGGTAATCTCATCGGTGAATAAAATACTCATGTGACTTGTCGATTGAGGTGTTATTCTATGCTATCAAGTCTTAGGTGACTAATTATTTGAATAATAAGCCCACAACACCCACCCACCCATTCTATTAATAAGAGGTTCTACTCTGGGTACGATGATATTCTTGTCATCATTAAAACTTAAAAGTGACTTTGTACTCATTATGGCCATAGTGAAGAATGATGGATTAAGAAGGGAATGGCTAGGGTGTGACATCAAGGGGACCTGTGGATTCTTTTTGATGACATCTGTAGGTGCTATCATGTAGCTTGGTTGTACTAAGATCCTTGTAGATCTAACAAAAAATGGGAGTCAAAGCTATGATAAAGGCACCCAATAAAGAAACTCAATGTTGTTCTAGAGGGTCCCACTGGAAAGACATGCACCCATGCCTGAAGGTTGGTGGCTTCTCTGGATCATTTTTGAAAAAAACAAAGTGCCAAAGTGGCCAAATGAGAAGAAAATGAAAAGAACAAAGAAAAACACAAAGAAAAGATCAAGAAAAACGTGCCACAAAGAAATTCCAAATCACTCCTCCCTTGGACAAAACGCCAAGTGATCGTACGCCTTGCTGTCATGATGCTCTTATGGTTGTCCATCATTGGATGAAACAATGCGACGTCACTGATCAAGGGCATAAATATGGTCTTGATTTTGGAGTGAAAGGCTAATGATAGATTAATCACGCCCCACACTTAGGATTCATTATGCCCAAGGTTAGTTACCTCATGTTCCAATCTCTGCAATCCCTTCTATGACTCATCTCATGTCACTATCCATGTATTTTTGGACTTGTGTCTTGTGTGGCATAGAAATCCTATCTCATCGCGATGGTATTTAACATGTATGTGTTTTGTTGCACTAGTGCAGATTGCATTTAACCCTTCTAGTGACCACAGACATTTTAAGGTGTGGTTATGTAAGAGCATGATAGGTAGGAACCTACTTTGGGGAAGACCCACTTACATAGCTTTTGTAATTTGCACTCATTGCACATCACCACATCATCTTATACCCTCCAAGTATTGCATTTCTATCCTTTCCCTTATCATCATTTTAATTCAAAGGTTCCTGTGTACTACTACATGTCCTTTTTCTCCCTCCATTCATGAACTTCATTGTAAAATTCCACTTCATTACACTTGTGGTGCCTTTAGGTATCTTCGACGTTACCCTAGATCTTTCAAATTAACCTTAAATCCTTCATTTTTGGCCTTGGAATTTTGAAAATTTATCAATTTTTCCAACTACCCTATTTCAGAAGGGACACTATATCGGGTACCTGGTATCGGGTCTGATGTGATATTGGGTCCATGCTAGCGAGTACACGATATTGCGTCTACAAAAACTATATATATGAACCCCCCACACACGTCAACATCATTTTTAACTATTGATGCCAGGGAAGTTTTGCAATTTTCTTCCACAAATTTTCCAACTTGCGCACCTATCATTCAAACATCAATAACTTGCTCATTAACGCTCTGATTCTCGTTTCGATCAAACCTGCTTAAACCTTGAGTGTTTAACTTTGTTGTGGGGAAAGGGTACACTCCAAGTTGCATGTAGTTTTTTCAAAATTCATCATTGCCCGAAGGATATCATAAGGGTATGTGACCTTAAGAAATGCTAAAAACGTATGCCAAATTAATTTTATTCCTTCACCCAGACCATGAAAATTATTTTTTGGAGTTACCTAATCAAATTGGGCCCAATATCAAAAATTTTAGGGGAATTTTCATGAAAATTTCTAACTCTGAATCCCACTAGGTAAGAAATGAATCTATTAAGGACAAGGAGTAAGATCAAATTTTGTAAATGGCCTTACTAATAGTCGATCCCGTGTGATTGCAGATGACCCCTAAATGAGGACAACAAGGAGGGCCCTCTCAGGGTGCATCCAAATGACCAATGAGAGGTAGAGGTTAAGTGCCTCCTGAAGAACATGCAAAGTAGGAGGCACAATCATTCAACATTCATCAAGAACCTCCTGTTACTACACAATCAAGGCATGCTAAAGGTGGAGAAGGTAGGGCACCTAAACAAGGACAACATCTCATGTTGTCTCTGGAATGTGTTCAGGAAATCCATGAAAGGCCCGCGTCAGCAGCTATGATTGTGGAACTCAATTTTGGACCTTTTATTGAATTTTTCGCTGAGTCCATTATAGAACTTAAAGCATCCCCATTATGGCCTGTTCTCTCAAAGAGTGGTGATTGGTACCTAGGGGAGATTTACCAATTTTGGCACAACAAAAAGAAGGCACCATTGCTTATATTGGTGGGATTTCTGTTGATTTCTCTGCCAAGGCCATTTCGGAAGTTTTGAACCTTCCAAACACAAGGCCCAAGGTTGCTCTCCTGTCCAATCACTCTGATGCTAATGCACAAAAAATATGGTTAAAGGGGCGTATAGCAAGGAGGATAAAACATATGGAGAGCTCACACTTGAAGAGAGGATATATTTTAAAACTAGCAATATCACATTTTCCCAACAAAATGACTAAACAATATTTCCACCTATGCGACTAGAGGAAGTGCCATTTTGATGGGCAAGGTTCATGCCAACCTACCCCATTTATATCTCATAAAAACTTTAACGTGGTTTGAAGAACGTAATACAGGGAAGTTTGCATTACATTTTCCCTACCTAATCAAGAAGCTATGCTGACATGCTGGAATTCTAGGGTACACCAATGACATCCCTAGAAAGGCTCAAAATGCTTCATTTGTCGAATTACTGAAGCCACCAACACCAAGGAAAGATGCTGGTGAGACATTGGACCCTGAAAAAGAACAAACGGTTGGGCCCACTACACCTCAAACAACTAGGCCCAACTAACTTCTCAACATAAGGCCTAGTCAACAATAGGAAGCAGGGCCCAGCACATAACCCACAAGCCAGCAAGACCAACCACCACCACTGCGTAGGACTATTGATTATCGATGAGCCATCTCAGGGCCATCGTTGAATAGGTCAATTGGGGAAGCCATGATGAGGCAAATCTCTTCAAGATCATTGATGATGTTGTACAATCCACAGTCTCAATTAATCACGCACAGGGCAAGGTGTCTATCCAAACAGGAGGAAGGGAATTACACTGGTCACAACAAATTTTTAAAATTGCAACATCTTTTCAAGTGCAATTAGAAACTAGTAAATGCACCACAATAGTGGTTATGCAACACCAGGATGCGGTAGGAGTAGTAGAAGTCGTCACAGACCACATCAAAGAATCGTTCAATGTCCCTATTGTACCATCAATAGATTTTACATGAGCACACGATGCTTAAACCTTAGCCAATCCCTCAATCACTCCTACAAATTATAAGGATGTTTTGGATCCATTACTGCAAACAGGACAAGTGATGACATCCTTGTTTAACATCCCTCAGACCTCATCTCTACAAAAGGAAAGTTGATCATGGCAGAGGTTAGGGTCAAACATGCAAAGGAGGAGTTGGAAAGACTCCAAGAGAAGTTCGTCGCCCTACAAGCTGCACAATGGGATCCATCCCAATTCATCCCTGTAGACCAGCTAGAGTCCTTTCGAACAGAGTAGCTAAATAAATTACTAGAAGAGAATAAAAGAGTGGTGGAGGAAAAAGAGAAGGTTGATTGGGATGCTTCAAAGGCACAAGTTCAAATGTATGCACATGCCAAAGCACTAAAAGCCTTATAAGAAGAAAATAAACATCTCGCTGCCAAAAATCTCCAGTTGACCATAGTAGAAAAATAGAAGAATGTTTTTGAGGAAAATTTTCAGCAGTTGCAAGAACAATTAATAAGGGTCAACCAAGATATGAATCACTTGTCCAAAGAAAATAGAACCCTCTTAATGGAGGAGGTATGCGTGATTCGTTAGAAGATGGTAATTGAAATAAGGGTGTGGCAGAATGAGGCCAAACGATATGAGAAGCTCAAGGAGCATTTCAGAAATCAGGTGAGGATGTACAAGTAGGTTATTAAGAAAGAAATCCATATGGCCAAAGCCCATATCAACACTCTCAGTGCTCAAAATGCTAATTGGTGGGCCATATTGGATACTTATGCCTTCGTCCACTAAGTAGAACTAAAAAGCTGAGACCTGCAAATATAGGATCTTACTAAGTATACGGAGTTGGCAAACCTGTGGTATGCCAACTTAGCCATGTTGATAGTGTGACATATGATGACTAGATGTTCCACAATAGAATTAGATAGATCTCATCCATTAATCTATTTTAAATAAGATAAGATCCTATTCATGTAATTCTTATCCAATCCATGTTTAGGACATTCCATATTAAGAAGATCCTTAAATATGATAATAAGGATCATTAATCTATTTTAAAGATAAGATCCTATTCATGTAATTCTTATCTAATCCATGTTTAGGACATCCCATATTAAGAATATCCTTAAATATGATAATAAGGATCATCCCCATGATTTCTGAGATTCATACTTATCTCTTCAAATCTATTCTTGGAAGATTAAGGCCTATATAATTGTAGCAGCACATATTCATTCACAATAGAAAAAAAATAATACAGAAGACATATAGAAGTTAGAAACTTTAACAAGAGTATTCTTGTTCTAACAAAGTTCTTTATTTCCTTTAAGCTTAGTTCGTAGATCCAAGGCCCTTTAGACTCTTCATTTGGTATTAGAGCTGGTTAGCTCAGATTCTTGACAACAGATCTCTCTAGAATGGCCCAAAATCATGAATCCATGTATCTCCAAGTTCCTGTCTTCAACGGAGAGAATTATGAATATTGGGCAATCAAGATGAAGACATTCTTGATCTCACAAGATCTTTGGGATCTTGTTGAAAATGGATTCCAAGATGTTGATCAAGCAACATTTCAAGCCTTGAAGGAAGATGAAAAAAATGAATTTAAGGAGCTTCATAAGAAAGATACAAAAGCATTATTCATCATTCAATCTAGTTTAGATTTGACAATCTTTTCCAAAATTGTTATGCATCAAACTAGCAAAGCTACATGGGATGCACTAGAGATTGCATACAAGGGATCATTAAAGGTTCATGTTGTCAAGTTACAAGTTTTAAGAAAAGATTTTAAATCTTTGCGCATGCTAGATTTAGAGAATATTGATCAATACATCAGCCGATTTCAACAAGTTTGAAATGGACTTGCATCTTGTGGAGAAATGCTTGAGGAAAGGTGTGCTATTTAAAAGATCCTTCGAAGTGTAACCAAACAATATGATCCTGTCATTGTGGCTATTGAAGATGCAAGAGATCTTGATAAGATGACCATGGTTAAGCTCGTAGGAAGTTAAGGACATACGAGCAAAGAATTGTTGATCATGAGGATTCAACAGCAAATGCATTTCAAGCACAATTTCAAAGGACATTCAATCAAAATTAAAATCAACATCAAAGATCCTCAAGAGGATCTTGATTCAGAGGACATGGATGCGGTCATGGCAATTCTATAGATCATGGTCGTGAAAGATCAAATCAATCAAAGGAAGGTAAGCATTATGATTTCTATGGTACCAACACCCACAATACTCTTGAATGTTGGTCAAGGAAGAAGTATGAAAAGAAGGGAAAAGCAAAAACTGTAGAACATGAAGATCAAAAAAAAGGTGAGAAATTATTTTATATTGAAAAGGAGGAAGATTAACTCTTAATCTCTAAAAAGGTACCAAATGCTAACAACAATAACAACATTTGGCATGTTGATAGTGGGTGTAGCAATCACATGACAGGGAAGAAGACATTGTTCTCAAGCTTGGAAAAATATGATGGAAAGGTAGCCATAGGTAATCGAAAGAAGTTAACCATTACTAGTATTGGATCACTTACCTTCACAACAACTCAATGTAACAAATATGTTATTTTCTAGATCTATTTTGTTCTAGATCTTTCAAAGAATTTATTAAGTGTGGGGCAATTATGTTGTAATGGGTATCGTGTTGAATTTGAAAAAGATGTTTGTAAAATTTCTAAGGTTGATGATGATAAAGGTATTGTAATTATCCCTATAAGCAAGAATTAGATGTACAAGTTACAGATGCAAAAGGATGTTCATTGTCTCACTGTCACTAAAGACATAGCATGGTTATGGCATGCTTGGTTAGGACATGTCAACTTTGGCTCAATGAATCACATGCAAAAAGGAGAAATTGTAAGAGGTATGCCAAAATTTTCTTTGCCAGATAATCATGATTATGGCATATGTCAATAAGGAAAAATTACAAGGTTACCATTTCCTAGAAAAGAACATAGATCTCAAGAAAAATTAGATCTAGTTCATATGGATTTATGCAATCCCATGCAAACATTGAGCCTAGGTAAAAATCGATATATGTTAATCATAGTGGATGATTTTTCAAGATATGTTGGGGGTATTTTATGAAATTAAAAGATCAAACATTGGAATTTTTTAAAGAATTCAAGGTGGAAGTAGAAAATCAAAGTGGCAGTTCAATTAAGAAAATTTGAACAAATCATCATGATGAATTTTTATCAATTGAATTTGATGAATTTTGTAAGAAAAACAAGATTATTCATCAAACAATAACATCATTCACACCTCAACAAAATGGTATTGCTAAGAGAAAGAATAGAACTATGGTTGAAATGGCAAGGTGTCTACTTCCAATGGCAGGTTTGGAGAATAAATTTTGGGCAGAAGCTTGTGCAACATCAATATATATTTTAAATAGGGTTCCATCAAGATCAATTCAAAATAAAACTCCATATGAATTATGGAATGGATATCCACCCAATATCTCTCATTTGAAAATTTTTGGTTCACCATGCTACATTCAAATTCCAATACAAAAAAGACAAAAGCTAGATAATCAAGGACAACCATGTATTTTTGTGGGATATTATGAAAATTCCAAAGCATACAGGTGCTATGATGTTGCAAATAAAAATGTGGTTGATTCAAGTGACATAAATTTCATGGAAAAAACATTTCAACATTATAGCGGCATGGACATCCACAGTGCTATTTCTCCTCACTTTTTTGCTGCTGCCAAAAATGTGCCTGTTTTTGCTACCAAAAATATGCTTGTTTTTGCTGCCAAAAATGTTCCTACTGTTGCCAATTTGGGACATGGATCTGTGGCAACAATAAACCAACAATTACCACAACATACACAACCCTGGCATGGTCATCTAATGCAACACCATCCTCAACTTCCATGTCCTCTTCAAGGGCACACCTCTACATCAATGCCTTCTCAAATCATTTCATCTACAACACCTTCTACCTCAACAATGTCCACCTCCCAGCAAATTCCAGCCACCTCTTAGCTAGCTCAATATCATCTAGCCTCCAACATGCTGGATACAAATTTTACACAATGCATGATAAGAAGTCACTTTCGTGAAGATACTACTTCACCAACCTAGGATGTGGACTCTCTTGAAAATGCTCTTTTCACTATGATGGACGATGAATTTTTTGCACTAATTATGTCGATGGNGTGGGGGGGGAGTAATGATGGTTTAATGGAACCATCCACAATCATTGAAGCTACACAAGATAACCATTGGATTGATGTCATGAAGAAAGAGCTACATCAAATTAATAAAAATAACACTTGGAGCCTAGTTCCTCATCCATTTGGTAAGCTTGTTATCTGTTTACAATGGATATTTAAACTTAAGAGAAATCAATATGGTGAAATAGAAAATTTCAAAGCTTGCCTAGTTGCCAAAGGCTATCTCCAACAACAAGGCAAAGACTTTGATGATAACTTTGCTCCTATTTCATGGATGGAATCCGTAAGAATCTTTCTTGCCATTGCTGCACAAGCTGGCTACGTGGTTTATCAACTAGATGTGGCTTTTGCATTTCTCAACGGTCTTTTTAATGAAGAAGTTTATGTGGAACAACCACCGAGCTTCATTGATGAAGGAAAAAAAATCATGTTTACAAGCTCCAAAAAGCATTATACGGGCTCAAGCAAGCTCCACGTGCATGGTACGCATGTATTCATGCATTTTTCATGTAAGAAGGCTTCATTAATCTTCAATCCCAAACAACAATATACAAAAAGGTATTTGAAGATGATTTTATTTGTGTTTGTTTATATGTAGATGATTTAATTTATTTTTCATCTACAATTGCATTAGGAAATAATTTTCTTAATGCCATGAAGAATTCGAAATGTCTGATTTAGGGAAGATGTTGTACTTTTTGGGTTTTCAAGTTATCCAAAGAACAAAATTAATTTCCATGTGCGAAATGAAATTTTCCCAATCCTTAATTAAGAAATTTGGCATGATTAATTGTAATCCTTTAGACACACCACTTGCCCTTGGTATAAAACTTACCAAGGATGACAAATCCCCCTCTATCAACCCTTCACTATACAGATCCCTTATTGGTAGTTTAATGTATCTCTCCAATACTCCTCCAGATATCCAATATGCTATAAACTACCTTTCTCAATTCATGCAAGATCCACATGAATCACATTGGAAAGATGCAAAACAAGTATTGCGATACCTGAGAACTACAATAGATTTTGGGATCACATTTCATCAACATACAAATTTCAAGATATGGGGATACATTGATGCAGACTAGGGAGGTGACCTCGAAGATCGAAAGTCAACTTTTGGTTTTTATTTCTTCTTTAGTCCATCACTTATCTCATGGGGATCAAAGAAGCAATCTATAGTTGCCCTCTCAACAACTGAAGCAGAATACATTGCTACATCGAATGCTGCTACTCAAGCCATATGGATCCACTCCATCTTCACCGAAATGGGATATACACTTGAACCTCCCATTCGGTTATACTATGATAGCACAAGTGTTATTGCAATGGCTCATAATCCTATTCATCATGAACGTTCCAAGCACATAGATATCAAGCATCACCATCTCAAAAGCTTAATCCAAGATAACATACTCAACATAGAACATTATGCAACTAAAGCACAAATGGCAGACATCTTTACCAAGATTCTAAGCCATGAAAATTTTGAATCTTTTCGAAACTTCCTAGGAGTAAAACCTCTTATCATCATGTGGGGGGGGGGGCTTTGTGGAATATGATGACTAGATGTTTCACAATAGAATTAGATAGATCTCATCCATTAATCTATTTTAAATAAGATGAGATCCTATTCATGTAATTCTTATCCAATCCATGTTTAGGACATCCCATATTAAGAAGATCCTTAAATATGATGATAAGGATAATTAATTTATTTTAAAGATAAGATCATATTCATGTAATTCTTATCCAATCCATGTTTAGGACATCCCATATTAAGAAGATCCTTAAATATGATGATAAGGATCATCCCCATGATTTTTGAGATTCATACTTATCTCTCCAAATCTATTCTTGGGAGATCAAGGCCTATATAATTGTAGCAGCACATATTCATTCACGATAGAAAAATAATAATATAAAAGACATACAAAAGTTAGAAAGTTTAACAAGAGTGTTCTCTAACAAAGTTCTTTATTTCCTTTAAGCTTAGTTTGTAGATCCAGGGCCCTTTAGACTCTTCAGACAGTAGGACGTCCGAGAACAGAATTAGAAAAGCAGGTAGTAGCCACCTATGCTAAATATGAAATAGAATTTGCTAAATACAAGAAGATGTTGCAAAAATTAGAGGTGGTCAAGACCAGTTACCAAGGGCAGAAAAATGTCATGGTAGATTTGGCTCGACGGCTCATGGATTACCAAGAATGCAGAGACAAATCTAGAGCCTATGAAGGGGAACAACGGTTGTTTGTGGCTTGGTATGTCAAGGCCAATCAAATGTTCCCACAACTGTCATGCCCATGGGAAGTGCCAACTCCATCAAATATTGGAACATCAGCATGGACGACACATGACCCTCGAACTGAAGAGGAAAAATTTCAAGCGCTCCTTCAGAGACATCCATTTCCAAAGCCTAGAGGACAAGATCAAGGGAAGAGACCTATGGAGGAGCCACCACTGCCAAGAACCACATGAGTTCCAACAATTTTGTTTTTTGTAATTTTGTATAAATGTGCTCCAATTTTGTTTTGCTTAATTTCACACTACAGCATGAGTAATTCCTAGTTAGTCAATAATCCCATACCTATCCACTATGTAATCAATTGAGCTCTTCTCATTTTGATTATTTGACTCAAGGATGAGTTGTTATTTAGTCATGGGGGTATGATGAATCATGGTTTACCAGGCCCCGATATCGAATCCTCAATATCAGGTATGTAATATTGTAGCCTAGATAACGATATCGAATACATGATATCGTGATTCTTGTATAGGCCTGTAAATATAACATTCAAGTGCATTGGAAAGGGAGAGTTGATAAGTCTTAGGGTAGAGTCTTTTTGTAAGTTTTTAGTTAGTTCTCAGTTCCTTTCCTAGTGCATGCCCGTAGTGTGATGATTGTAATTGTATGGAACCTTTGTTCGAGTGTGACGTGCTTGGACACACACACGATCAGTAATAAAGATTGAGATTACTCCATCATTGCAACATTCACTTAGATTTTAATTATTTAATTGTTAATTATTATTTATTATTTTCTTAGTTTATATTCCTATATTGTCATTTACACTTCCTGTTGTTAACGCGGAATGAGTATGACTTAATCATGAACATTTAAGTGTAACTACTTGGTAACCCAGTAGTGTATCTAGTAGTGCTCAAGTAATGTATGCTTGGTAATTCTAGAAGTAGTACACGAGGTCCAAGATGCATATGGATGATTACGGACGGATGCTCATCGCACTTAGGTTAGCATAGATTTCATGTTCCATTGTCCATTAGCTTAATCAAGATTGTTCCCCATCGTCTTTAGGAGTAGCACTAGTTTAGGATCACATCATTCACCTCGCTTTGGATTAAACCATATGTGACAAAGCAAATACTAGTCCAGGTGGGAAGATAGCGAACTATGATCAATGTGTAACTATCTAAATGCCACAACTAGTCCATCTGCAGAGTTCAACCAGATTGTGCGTACATGCTCGTATTCGTATGGTTCAGTGTAGGGGTACCTAGCCACTCATCACTTAGTAAATGTTAGAATTACAATCATATTACAATTTCAAAAGATATGCTTAAGCAAATTAGCTCATGGTGGCTTCCTTTTAATGAAATAGATTAAGCTACTAATGCATTTAGATTGTGTACCACTCAGGGTAGATTTGGTATCAATGAAATTTCTTGTTTGCATATGCATGATAGATGGATTATTTAGAATGAAGCTTCTAGCCTCTTTGGTTTGAATAGAAAGAGGAAAAAGAATTTTGAAAAATTAATTTTTAATCTTAAAAATTTAATTAAAGTCGACAATAATTTGCACCAGGCCTCTCCAAATATTTTTTGGAAGGATGGTAGATATGTTTTTCCTTTTAATTCGAAAGAATTATGAGATTATTACAAAGAATAATTTTATTCATAACAATTTAATAAGTGATGAGCGGCAAGGTACCCCTATGCTCAACCATACAAATATGAGTGTTTCACGCACAATTCAGTCGAATTCCAAGGACCAAGTGCTTATGCGCCCTTATGGAACAAGGACGGGTTGATTGATTGTTGTCTTCCCAAACTTACTTGTATGTCATGATTATATGGTTAAGTAAGCTTGAGCCATATGATTTTTATATCTTTTATGTTTTTATGTCTTGTGCTAATAGGGAAAGAGAGAGATAACTAGGTGACTAATTTAACTTAACTACTCATTAACTAAGTTTTAACTAATCCTAACACAAGCATCTGTTCCCACTTGCCGTACACATCCTAAACCAGTGCAACACTGCTGGGATTACCAAACACTAATCATTACTGGTTATCAAGCATTACATGCATGCTCGAAGAGGTCATGCTTCTGTAATTTAACGATTTGCTTAATTAATCAAAATGAATTGTTGTGCTAATAATAGAAATGTAAAGTGCATAAAATAAAATAAATGCATAAGAAAATAAAATAAAATAAATGCATAAGGAAATAAATCTCAAGTGCTGCAAGGATGAATCAAAGAGCTCATCTTTATTTCCGTACACAAGGTGTGCTCAAGTACACAATGCTCGAATAAAGATCAGTCTGCACTTAGACCTCCTGCTGTGGGCACTTGGAAAATACTCTAACTTTCAAACAGACTACAAGAGTTTCACTAATTGACTGCTAAAAGACTTCTCCCCAATTGTGCGCCTAGGCACTGTATTTATAGACTTGGGAACAACTACTCTAATAATTAGAGTAACCGCTTTAATAATTAGAATAACTACTAAAGTAACTGCTAAAGTAACCACTTTAATAATTAGAATAAACCGCTAGAGTAACTGCTCTAATAATTAGAATAAACTGCTAGAGTAACTACTCTAATAATTAGAATAACTGCTAGAGTAACCGCTAGAGTAACCACTCTCATCATACCCCCATGATTGAAGGAAAAATCGTCCTTGAGTTCCTTACAAAATATTGGGAAGGTATGCGATTATTGACTAATTTACAACTGACAATGGAATGGAATGATAGACTCAACGTGCCCAGTGAATGGATCAATAAGCATATTACAACATTAGTGTTCATGACTATTGTGGTGAACACTCGTACATAAATGACATCCAAGGCTTTATTTAGCAACTTGTAGAGAAAGAGAGAGCAAGAAAATGAAGTGTGTTGCCACCAACGCTAAGATTGCATCTTCTATTGTTTATCCATAACCATGCCACCAGACTTGCTCCTTTCATAAATGCTCCAATTCCAGTCCATCCTGAGTGCTTCCTCCAAGCTCAGTCCATTGTTTGTATAATCGCCATCTGTACACACAACATAGTCACAAATGAGCAAAGATAGATAAACCACAATGTAATTGATACCTTGCCTCGATATGAAGTGCATTAGCTAAGTTGTGGTTATGGTAGAAACTGGTTCGGAGATTTATCACAGGTGACTACCCAAGGTGTAGGGGTTAGGCAAATAGTAAAATGGAGAAAATTGAAAAATTTGTGCCAGGGCCCCCACAACCAAGAGCGAACCTCCAGTAGGTATAAGATGGAAAAATGTGAGGAACAAGAAAGATGGGAAAAAATTAACAATGGCAACACCAAAAAAATGGATGCCATGGATGGGGATGAAACAAGAAATGATTGATTGCAGGAAATGTTTAAGAATAAGAAGTTAACAATTGCACCAAAAAGGAATGCGAGTGGGTCCTCCCCAAAGTAGGCTCATGCCTTTTATGCCTTGACAAACCCACAAACCAAAGAGTCCATAGGCTTTAGGAATGTCATTTGGAAGCAAGAGTTAAAAACTTACCCACAAGAATTCACCAAAGAAAAATAATGCATCAACCCAAAAATGGACTAATGATAAAATCAGCAATGAGGTGGAAAAATGGAAAGAAAGATGGAGAGGAGAGAATGGAATGGAATCACAAGAACAACGTTGTGTAAAGCCCCTTGTGTACTTTTTGGTAAATGTGACTGAGTAGAACTCATCCCAAATCCAAACTTAAACAAACCACATCCAATGACCTTGCATCAATACACTTGGCCAATCCATCCTCTTAAGGTAACAAGAATGCTTCCACAAAGAGTGACCACCATCCCAAGGAGAGCGAGATAGAGAAGCAAGAAGTGAGAAATGGCCTTAGTTAGAGGGAACCTTTAGGCATGGGTAACATGTCTTTCTAGTTCTATAACCAATGCTTGTAGCCCATATTGCTTTATTATGTCTAAGGGCTGTGCTTTGAATTCTCACCTTTTTCTCTTTTTTCTTTTTTTCTTTTTTTCTTTTTTTTTGATGTTTATGTGTGAGAACCACACCATGCCAAGACTTATTTCTATTCACTTAGCTTCTTGATATTTGAACAATGTTAGATGGCAGAAAACCTAAGAAAAAGCATCCAAGCACCAGCCAGCACCAATGCATCGAATCACCTTGAAGTCACACCCTTTTACTTCTTTGAGTCTCTCCTTAGTTTGAAAAATACCCAGCCACCAATTCATTAATAAATTTATTTAGAAAAAGGGAACTGTACAGTTCCAAGCCAAAGGAGACCATAGAGTTGTATGGATGAGTGGACGGCGTGGACTCATTGCCTATTTTATCAAAAGAACCATACCTTAATATCAGCATCATAATTCAAAGCTAAAAACCAAACATTAGCAATCAATATGATATAATTTAATCCACCATCATGAGTACTTATTAGATGACAAATAAAAATAAATCAAGCAAACAAAAAAACAGTAAAAACATGAACGATGGTGTAAAACAAAAATAAGAAAAGTTGAAAGAATATGTAATCACTCTAATAATAACCACTCTAATTATTAGAGTAACTGCTCTAATAATTAAAATAAACTGCTAGAGTAACTGCTCTAATAATTAGAATAACTGCTAGAGTAACCGCTTTCATCAATAAGGCATATAAAATGCAATTATCATCACTCTTTTGGATGAGGAAAATAAAAGATATTTGAAGAGCTCCTACATTTCCTAAAATTTGTATTTTTTATGGTGTCTTATTCATCAAGGTATTCCTATTAGCACTCATCTTAAACATATGAAAAATGTTTCTCCTTAATGTCTGATGAGCCGCGATATCGCGTATGTGATATCGCGTCCTGCCTCATATTCTATAAATAAGAGGTGGTGCCCTTTGTTCCATATAGTTAAACTTAGACCCTTAGCCAGATTCTTGCAATTTTGTTATTCCAAAGTTAGAATTATTTCTGTGTGCCCACAGTAGGAGTCATAGAGTGAACGGATCTTTATTCGAACAATTTGTACCTGAGCACACATTTGTGTATAGCAATAAAGACAAACTTTATGATAAACTTTGCAGCATAAAGATTAAGCTAATTAGTAATTAATTATTATTGAATGTTTAATGCTTTCCTAGTTAATTAATATCTCTCTCAACCTTCGACCCTCTTAGTTAAGTACACTCGATACGATCGCTTCGAGCATGCTTGTAGCACTTGGTAACCCAGTAACGATTAGCGTTTGGTAATCCCAGCAGCGTTGCACTGGTTCAGGATGCGTACGGCAAGTGGGAACAGATACTGGTGCTAGGAACAATTAGAAACTAGTTAATGAATAGTTAAGATAAATTAGCCACTTAGTTCTCTCTCCCTCTCCTTTATTAGTAGAAGACATAAAAAAGGTAAAAGCTATAAAAATCACATACCTCAAGCTTACTTAACCATACAACCGTGACAATACAAGTAAGTTTGGGAAGATAACAATTGTTTAACCCTAAGTGTTCCATTAAGGTGCGTAAGCACTTAGTCCTTAAAGTTCAACCAGATCGTGAGTGAAACGCTCGTATTCGTATGGTTGAGTGTAGGGGTACCTCGCCACTCATCATTGGCACCATTGCTGGGGACTTAGTTGTTTGTGTGCTGCATAAAACATAGGAAATCATTCATATCGTTGGAACGTTAGAACGAACCCTTAGGGTTAATCAAAGAAGAAAAGATGCCGGTACATTACACATCGAACAAGATAATATGTCTTCTTCTTTGCATAAAAGCACTTCACCGCCTAGGACTCACACAAGAGGCAGTCAATGGTGTAATACACGTAACCAAGATCCACCATTTCCTCAATAGTTTCGTGTGGTATATACTCATCAAGATGAGTATGTACCTAATTTCACCTTTATCCTCCACCAAGATGAACAATTGCATTGGAGAGACTTGGAGGGTAATATAGTGTTGCCTCCAGACCGATCAATCCCCAACATGCTCCTTCGTGCTCTCACATGAATAGGCATGCCACTTTTATATGCAAAATATGTTGCATGCGATCATGACACAAGGGACTATTATCCCACAGAAGCGCAACGTCAAAGGGACTTGCGACAAGAGAGATACCATACATCCTTGAAGGGTAAATGGTCCCATAACGCTCTGCACGTTTTGAGCGAAATTGAGGATGGTGATCCTACTTCAATAGGTTCCCCACAAAATGATGTTCCTCCTCCTAATGATGGTTAGGAGGTGGTTTATCAGAACCTCCACTCCACTATTCACAACCCTGGTTCTGATACCCACGAACACAAAGTGTTCAACAAGGGAACACGAAAACATGATAAGGGCAAACGTTCTGATCGTGATCATGATCGAGGCCGAGACCACTAAAGAGAAGGTAGAAAACATTGTCATGGCGATGGTTCTCCTTCTTCTTCACCTTCATCATCACCTTCACCCTCTCCTTCAGTGTCAGGACGTAGTCATAAGGAACCCAATCATGAGAATAAGGGAAAACAAAGTGAAATACATCAACGAGACAGTCGAGAACGAGGACGAGGGCACTCTAAGGAATCAGGGCATAGAAGAAGGGAGAGTAGGGAACCACATAGACACCATAGACACTATGAACAAGATGATCACGAAGAACCCCTACTTGCAACTAGAAGCATGCTAGATATAACGGAGGCTATAAGAGTTCCAAAAAGGCACCAAAAGGATAGTAGGATCAAGAGGTTAGACATGAACAACATCCCATGATTTGAAGGGGGATACAACACTGATCCTCAAAATCATTTACAAGCATTCCACAATGCATGTGCCTTGCGAAACATAGAAAACGAATGGCAAAAACTAAAGTTGTTCCCAAGGACACTAGTGAAAGAAGCTGAAAGCTAGTACCGATCCTTAGAACTGGAATCCATTTGGAGGTGGAGTACAATGTTAGAACTGTTCAATGATAAGTACCAAACATACTCCCGAGTGTCTAACCTGCGAAAGCAAATCCAAGGATGGAAGCAAGGAAATTGTGAACCCTTGGATGCTACCATGGGCTGCTATTACGCACTGTTACATTGTTGCCCTGGCCATGGTTATTCACAGTAGGATCAACTATGCCATCTCATGGATGGACTTAGGCATGAAACAAGAAGAACCCTTAGGACGTATACCCAAGGAAGGTTATCGGAGCTTAGGTCTCATCAAATTCATAGATTGCTAGAGCAAGTAGCCAAAGAAGAAGGTGAGCTACGCAACAGAGAAAGTGCAAAAGAGTACAACCGAGATCCTTCCCTTCGAAAAAGGGGAGTGAGATTTTGTGAGGAGGAAGAAGAGTCACCACTTGAAGAGATGGTGAATAGGAAAACTTTACCTCTCCAAAAGTTAACAACAGAAATATCGACAAAGGTAGACCAAATGTGGAACTCCCTAAATAGTAGGTTTGAAATTGTTCTCAAAATTGTAGAGGAGTTTAGGGAGCGAGGTAGTGACCATGACAAAAAGAAAAAGAGAGAAGTGAAAAATGCACGTAACAAGGGTAAGGGCAAAATGGCCATCATAAAAGAGGTTGTGGATTCAGACACGGACAATGATGGTGGATGCGAGATATGCCAATACGACCATCCTAAGGGATTTTGCCAAGTGATCTCACATCTACAAGAGTCTGGGGTGTATGCACTCAACCCACAACTTAATAAATGGTAAGCACGTCGACAGTTACCTTATCCCCAAGGCAACCCAAGGCAGTTCCACCAACCTTCAACACATTATCCAAGTGGAACTCCACCACAACCCATTGAGCAACATCAATAGTGGCAATACCCATAATCATGGGGGATGCCACCACCAAGGCAACAATACCCCTACCGACAACCGAACCCATATGGCTACTACGTGCAGCATCCAATCTCTCCACGTGACTCTGTTAGTCACGTTACACCACAACATCACTACCAAGCCCATGAATATTACCATCCCTCAAATCCATCCATAGCTCTCACACCAATAGCTCCATTACCACCCGCCCTAGCAATGCAAGGGGAACTCCCTACTCAACTGCAACAACGCAATGCCATGAGGGTTGTGAATCCTCAACCTACTGTTGGTTTTGACAACCATATGAAGAAAAGACCTTTCTTCAGAACCAGTAGTCCAACCAAGCCCTCACAACCACAAGAGGTTGAACCTCTAAACGCCTCCCCATCAAATAAGGCTTCAGAGCTCCCTTCGAACCAAACATCGAGCTCAATGCATACGGTTATGTTAACACATGTCATTATTGACTAGATTAAAGTTGGCCACCTTCCCAAGAAATTATCTAATCCTGGAAGCCCCCTAATCTATCTCCAAATTGCTGGGAATGAGCCATGCAAAGCTCTTCTAGACTCAAGTTCTGGAGTCAACTTAATATCACAAGAAATGTAAAAAGCCTGGAACCTGCCTCCATTAAGGAAGAGCAATATTTGCCTAGAGTTGGCCAACCAGTCCATCACTATTCCCTTGGGACTGGTGGAGGACATTGTCACCACTGTGTGTGGGTGGTCGTACCTAGCTGATTTCCTGTGATACAAGTGAACAACGATAAAGGGGACTTCCCAATAATAATGGCAAGAGCATGGCTAAGTACTATAGATGCATGCTAAGGAATCCACGATCTCTCCTTGGAAATATTTAAGGAGAACACTTTTGGAAAGATTGAGAAGAAGAAGGTTCCATGCATCACATACAATGATACAGGGTGCAATTGCATGCAGAGATCATGGGTTGTGCAAAGTTTAGCATTGCCTGCATGCAACTGGTGTGCACAAGACATTAACATACAAAAGTGTCTGTATGCAGTAGCCACATGACAAGAAGACACCCAGTGGCTGATAGTTGATCCAGAGAGCAACTCACTAACATGCATGGAACTAACTGAGGGATAACTTGCGCTTACATCGAAAGCATAGATGCATTAGAGTAAGTCCGTCACCAACTTCCAAACCTTAGCCTGGATAACATCAACTGGGGGAAGTTGGAAATTCCTAAAAAATTTAAACAAGAGCCTTAATAAGAGATTGTTAGTCAATGTGCAATAGACCAAACCCTTCCATGAATTTAGAATGGTCAGTGCACATAATACCTCTAAGAAGGGATGACCCTGCTTACTATTTCAGATCTCCTCCTTCCAACTCAGTCATGGGGGAGACAACCACCTCTGCTAACCATTTAAGGCCCTCAGTTCCTTTTTAAGTTTTTTTTTTACACATTTTTTTTTTTACAAATTTCTTTAACTTTTCTTGTTTTTGTTTTGCAACATCGTTATACTTTTTCATTTCTTTGTGTGACTGTTTGTTTTATGTGTTTCTATTTTTTTTTTGTCCTTGTTTTGTTAGATTCGTCACCTAATAAGTGCTCCTGATGGTGGTATGAACTATATTTTATTGATTGCTAATGTTTGGTTTTTACCTTTGAGTTATAATGTTGACACTAAGGTATGGTTCTTTTGATATAACAGGCAATGAGTCCACGTAATCCATGCATTCATGAATTTCTATGGTCTCTCTTGGCTTGGAATTGTACGGTCCCTTTTTGATGAAGCGCTAAGCAGTCGATGTGTTGACTGCTACCGCATCGACGCGGCCTCGTTGACGCATCCCTCCATGCATCGACGTGGCCCCGTTTACGTAGATCCTGTTTTGACCTATAAATAAGTGGCCCTCCTCCACACCTAGGTACCATTTCTAGTATTTGCAGCAAAGCCCTTGCATTTTGTTTCCATAGGAGTTAGAATATTTTCCTAGTGCATGCCGGCAGTGTGATGCTTGTAATTGTACGGCACCTTTATTCAAGTGTGATGTACTTGGACTAGCACATGACCAGAAATAAAGATCAAGATTACTTCATCATTACAACATTCACTTAGTTTTAATTGTTTAATTATTATTGTTATTTATTTTTTTCTTAGTTAATATTTATTTATCATCATTTACTAATCCTGTTGTTAAATGAGGAAAGAGTACGACTTAATCACGAGCATTTAAGTGTGACTACTTGGTAACCCAGTAGCGTACCTAGGATCTACGCTTGGTAACCCTAGTAGTAGTCATGCACAAGGTCCAAGATGTGTACGGATGATTAAGGAACAGATGCTCATCGCACTTAGGTTAGCTTAGACTTCATCTCCTATTACTCATTAGTTTAATCAAGATTATGTTCCATTGTCTCTAGGAGTAGCACTAGTTTAGGACCACATCATACGCCTCACTCTAGACTAAACCATATGTGACAAAGCAAATACTAGTCCAGGTGGAAAGATAGCGAACTACGATCAACATGTAACTATCTAGACACCACAACTAGCCTATTCAAGGAGTTCGACCGGATCATGCGTGAACGCTTGTATTCGTATGGTTGAGTGTAGGGGTACCTCACCACTCATCATTGGCGCCGTTGCCAGGGATGGTACTAGTTATTTAGATTAATTACATCATACAAGATCATTGTAACAAAGCCTTGACAATATATCTTTCAGAAAAATAATAATAATAATTGTAATTAAATCACACACAAAATTACAACCATGTCTCTCCTACGAGACTATAATAATGCCACATCTAGTGAGGCAATTCATTGGAGAACCAACGAATATTATGACAATGAAGATTGGAGTACGCAACCCGAGGTGGGGGTTTCTTATAAACATAAATGAAGACAACATCATCCCAACACACGAAAGCATAACTTACCCAATGACAATGAACCCCTATTGACCACTACAAGCTTAACAAAAATACAAGAGGCTGTTTGAATAGCCCGCAAGCATCGTAAGGAAGGTTGTCTACCCGAGCTTGATTTAAATAACTTTCCCAAGTTTTCAGGAGGCTATGTTTCATATCCACAACAACATTTACAAGCCTTCTATGATGCCTATACATGGAACAATATTGATAATGGGTGGCAAAAACTTAAGCTCTTTCCTCTTACACTCGTTGGCCAAGAAAAAATATGGTATAGGTTGTTAAAACCAAAATCAATTAGATGTTGGCCGACAATGGTAGAACTTTTCAATGAAAGATATCAAACCTATGCAAGAGTGTCAGCCTTGAGGAGACAAATCCAAGAATGGAAACAAGCGCAACATGAACCCTTGGACATGGCCTTAGAAAGATATTATGCATTATTAAACAACTACCTAGGCCATGGGTTCTCCGAGGAAAGGCTAATGTACCATATAGTAGATGGACTCTATAATGAAACAAGGGAGACCCTAGGGATGTACGCCCGAGGTCAACTATATGAGCTACGAACCCATCAACTTTAAGAGCTTATTAAGCAGATAGCAAAAGAAGAAGGAGAAATAGCCAAATGGGAGAATGTTGAAAGTTCTCAACAGGACCAAAATCTTAACTTAACAAGGGTCCATGATCATGAAGAGGAGAAATCAACTCACTTTAGGGAGGTGGAATCATCTTTGCCAATCCTACAATCACTAGATGAAATTGAGGCAAAGATCAATAAGATGATGGACTGGGTACATGAAAGATGTGGAGAATATGCCAACATTGTTAGAGGATGAACTATGCTAAATCGAGAAATAGGAAAAGACATCACACGATAATCAGAAGAAGGGTTGAAGAGAATAAGGATAAGAACTCAACTGTCAATCATACATATCAATGTAATATTTGCTTGTACGATCACCCCAAAGGTCAATGTCCAATCTTGTCACATTTACATGAGCATTGGGGAGGAATGTTACATCCAAAGTTCGTACAAAAATACTGTGTCCAACCACAGTGGCAAAAACCTCGATCATAGGGGAGGCCACCGCCAACTAGACCATACCCTTCGTATGTCCCAGCACCAAATGCTTATTATGTTCAACACCCTAATTCTCCAATGGGATCAGCATCCTCTACCTCATCTCATCATTATCATTCTCCTAAGTACTATCCATCCATGTCCTCTCCAACAAGATCACCACCTCATGTGCCTTACACTTCTCCGCAACCTCAATATTCTCGTACTTCATCCCCTTCTACATCACCGCCAGCTATGCCATAAGATTTTGCACCACAGCACCAACCTGCAGACGTTACTTGTGCTACTACTGTCAAAAGCAGTGGAGGTCCTTCACAACATCAAAGGCATCACTTCTTTAGACGTGATCGTCGAAAGGGACACTACAGTTCAGAAACCATTGCATTCGCCAACTCAGCACAAATCCAGCACTGTGGTGCATCTTCCTCTTCAAACCCAATGCCTCATGTTACTCTATCTGGGCCACCAATCAACACTCCAACCACCATGGGACCTAATGAATATTGCCACATGGGGAGACATGTTGATCTTTGCATACCATCTTACAGTCGCAAGTACCATAGTGGGTCAACTCCTTATAAATTAACCACATCTTATAACTTGCCCCACTATGTCAACTCTAATCAAGTGTGTGAACCCCAATGGGGTAAGTATGGCCAAGTCCCAATATTTCCAACATGCAAGGATCCCCACCTTCCATTTATTAATTCTAGCCATGCTCAACCGTTTAGTTATGGGGGGTATCCTCCATTCTAACAACACAGAATTAATAAATGTTTTTCTGTTTCTTTAATTTTTCAACTTTTTGTTTTTTAGTTTTTCACCTTTTAAGTTATTGTTTTATCCTTTTGTCTTTTTATCTTTTTATGAGTAATCTCATCTACGAATAAAACACTCATGTGACTCATTGGTTGAGGTGTTGTTCTATGCTATCAAGTCTCAGGTGACTAATTATTTGAACAGTGAGCCCATCACATCCACCCAACCATTCTATTAATAAGAGGTTCTACTCTAGGTACAATGATATTCTTGACATCATTAAAACTTAAAGTAATTTTGTGCTCATTATGCCCAGAGTGAAGAAGGATGGACTAAGAGGGAATGGCCAGGGTGTGACATCAAGGGGACTTGTGGATTTTCTTTGGTGACATCTGTAGGTGCTATCATGTAGCTTGGTTGTACTAAGATCCTTGTAGATCTAATGAAAAATGGGAGTAAGAGTATTAAAGGCACCCAACAATAAAAAACAAAAAAAAAAAAAGAGTGTGTGCCAAGGCAGCCAAACAAAAAGTATGCCACAAAGAAATTCCAAGTCACTCCTCCCTTGCACAAAACGCCAAGTGATCGTATGCCTTGCTGTCATGGTGCTCTTATGGTTGTCCATCATTGGATGAAATGATGCGATGTCATTGATCGAAGGAATGGACTTGGTCTTGATTTTGGAACGACAAGCTAATGACACATTAATCATGCCCTACACTCAAGATTCATTGTGCCTTGAGTCAGTTACCTCACGTCCCAATCTCTGCAATCCCTTCTCCGATTCATTCCATCTCGCTGTTTATGTATTTGTGACTCGTGTCTTATATAGCATTGAATTCATACCTCATCACGATGGTATCATCATGTGTGTGTTTTGTTGCATTAGTATAGATTACATTTAACCCTTCTAGTGCCTACGAACATCTTAAGTGTGGTTACGCAAGGGCATATAGGCTGGAACCTGCTTTGGGGAGGACCCACTTGCGTGACTTTTGTAATTTGTACTTGTTGCACACCACCACATCATCTTATACCCTTCGAGTATTTCATTGCCAAATCTATTCTTTCCTTTGTCATTATTTTATCAAACGTTCCTCAAAACCAAGTCCAACATTAAACTTTTAGGGCAACTTCCTTGAAAAATTTCTAACTCTAAAATCACACTAAGCAAAGAATGCAACATTTATTAAATGCAATGAGTAAGGTATGAAATCATTGAACCTTTTTTTTTTTTCAAATAACCTTACTAACAATTGATCCTTATGTGATTATAGATGGCCCCTAAAAGAAGACAATAAGGAGGACCTTCTCAAGGTGCAACCGAACAACCTAGGGGAGGTAGAGGCCAAGGACCTCATGCAGAACATGTAGAGTAGAAGGCAATCATTTAGCATCCATCATGAAACTCATGTTACTGCATAATCCATCCAAGCAAAGGCAGGAGAGGTCAAGGCCCAAGCCTATGAAGAGGAATGACGGCTATTTGCGGCATGGCATGTTAAGGCCAATCAAGTGTTCCTGCAGCTGCCGTATCCATGAAAAGTGCCGACTCTATCAAACATTGGAACATCAACATGGACGGCTCATGATCCTCAAATAGAAGAGGAGAAACGTCAGGTGCTTCTTTAATGGTATCAATCTCAGAAGCCTGATGCACAGGACAAAGGAAAGGCACCCATGGAGGAGCCACCACTATTAGGAACCCCATGAGTTCCACAAGTTTTGTCTTTTGTGTCTATGTCCAAATTTTGTTTAAGTCTCCATTGCAGCATGAATAAATTTCTAGTTAGTCAATAATCCCATACCTATCCACTTTGTATTCAATTGAGCTTGTTCCTCACTTTCTTTGACTCGAGGATGAGTTGTTATTCAGTTGTGGGGATATGATGAAGTGCTAAGTAGTCGATGCATCGACTAGGCCGCGTATACAGGGCCTTGTATACGCGGCCTCGTCGACGAATCCCTCCATGCGTCAATGTGGCCCCGTTTACGCAGAGCCTGTTTTAGCCTATAAATAAGTGGCCCTCTGCCACACCTAGGTACCATTTCTAGTAGTTGTAGCGAAGCCCTTGCATTTTGTTTCCATAGGAGTTAGAATATTTTCCCAGTGCATGCCCGCAGTGTGATGCTTGTAATTGTACGGCACCTTTATTCGAGTGTGACGTACTTGGATGTGCACATGACCAGAAATAAAGATCGAGATTACTTCATCATTACAACATTCACTTAGTTTTCATATTGTAATTATTATTGTTAATTGTTATTGTTATTTATTGTTTTCTTAGTTAATATTTATTTATCATCATTTACTAATCCTGTTGTTAAATGCGGAAAGAGTACGACTTAATCACGAGCATTTAAGTGTGACTACTTAGTAACCCAGTAGCGTACCTAGGATCTACGCTTGGCAACCCCAATAGTAGTCGTGCACGAGGTCCAAGATGTGTACGGATGATTAAGGAACAGATGCTCATTGCACTTAGGTTAGCTTAGACTTCATCTCCTATTACTCCTTAGTTTAATTAAGATTATGTTCCATTGTCTCTAGGAGTAGCACTAGTTTAGGATCACATCATATGTCTCACTCTGGACTAAACCATACATGACAAAGCAAATACTAGTCCAGGTGGGAAGACAGCGAACTGCAATCAACGTATAACTATCTAGATACCATAACTAGCCTATCCACGAAGTTCGACTGGATCGTGTGTGAACACTCGTATTCGTATGGTTGAGTGTAGGGGTACCTCACCACTCATCACTTTCTTTAATAATAAAACTATTAACGAATTAGTGATTGGGCACTTCTCAAACTAAGGAAGGACTCAAGGACTGAAAAGGGTGTGACTTCAAGGGGATTTGATGCATTTGTGCAAGCTATTCTCTTGGGTGCTTAGATGTTTTCTTTTTGAGTTTTCCTTACCATTCCGACATTGCCCCATTATTGGGAAGCTAAGCTAATAAAAATAAGTCTTTGCATGGTGTGGTTCTCACGCAAAAAAAAAAAA
>MNCI01026399.1:835971-880228 GCA_015680685.1 Gnetum montanum | reverse complement strand
GGTTGTATCAATAGTCTATATTTTGGTTGATGCCTTGTTTTCTCTTTGGTGAATTCTTGGGGTTAAGTCTTTAACTCTTGCTCCCAAATGACATTTCTAGAGCCTACAGACTCTTTGAATGTGGGTTTATCAAGGCATAAAGGGCATGAGCTTGCTTTGGGGAGGACCCACTAGCATTCTTATTTGGTGCATCAGTTAACTTCTTTCCCTTAAACATTTCCACAATCAACATTTGTTTTGTTCATTTCCATCTCTGACATTCATTTTATCGGCATTGCCATTGTTTTTTTTCTCCATCTTTCTTATTCCTTATCTTTTTTCCATTCTATTGCTACCAGAGGATCGCTTTTAGTCATGGGGGCCCTAGTCCAATTTTTTCAATTTTTCCTAACCCTTACACCTTGGGTAGTCACCAATGTTATATCTCTAGAATCCATATTAGCCGTATCACAACTTAGCCAATGGACCTTACACTGAAGCAAGGTATCAACTATATTGTGATTTACTTATCCTTGCTCATATGTGACTGTGTTATATGTGCAGATGCCAATCATACAACAATGGACTGGACTTGGAGGAAACACTCAAGACGGATTGGTGCTGGAACGATTGTGTAAGGAACAAGATCGATGGTGCAGTCATGGATGGACAACGGAAGGCGCAATCTTGGCATTGACAGTAACACGTCTTCTCCTTTTCTCTCCTCTCTTAGCTGCCAAATAAGGCTAGATGTCAATTGTGTATAGTGTTCACTCTTGTGGTCATGAACACTAATGTTGCCATGTATTATAATGTTGATCCATTCACATGTCACCCCATTCACCGTTAGTTGTCATTCAAGTTAATAATCCCATGCCTTCCCAATATTTTGTAAGGAACTCGAAGATGAGTTTTCATTCAATCATGGGGGTATGATTAGCCGCGATATCGTGTACGCGATATCCCATCCGCCATGCGATATCGCATACATGATATCACGTCCTGCCTCATCTTCTATAAATAAGAGGCGGCATCCTTTATTCCATATAGTTAGACTTAGACCCTTAGCCAGATTCTTACAGTTTTGTTATTCCAAAGTTAGAATTATTTTTGTGTGCCCACAGTAGGAGTCATAGATTGAACGGATCTTTATTCGAGCAATTTGTACTTGAGCACACATTTGTGTACAGCAATAAAGATGAACTTTATGATAAACCTTGCAGCATACAGATTAAGCTAATTAGTAATTAATTATTGTTGAATGTTTAATGCTTTCCTAGTTAATTAATATCTCTCTCAACCTTCGACCCTCTTAGTTAAGTACACCCAGTATGACCACTTCGAGCATGCGTGTAGCGCTTGGTAACCTAGTAACGATTAGTGTTTGGTAATCCCAGTAGCGTTGCACTGGTTCAGGATGCGTACAGTAAGTGGGAACAGATACTGGTGTTAGGAACAATTAGAAACTACTTAATGAATAGTTAAGATAAATTAGCCACTTAGTTCTCTCTCCCTCTCCTTTATTAGCAGAAACATAAAAAAGGTAAAAGCTATAAAAATCACATACCTCAAGCTTACTTAACCATACAACCGTGACAATACAAGTAAGTTTGGGAAGACAATGATTGATTAACCCTGAGTGTTCCATTAAGGCACATAAGCACTTAGTCCTTGGAGTTCGATCAGATCGTGTGTGAAACACGCGTATTCATATGGTTGAGTGTAGGGGTACCTCGTC
Source organism: Gnetum montanum (assembly GCA_015680685.1). Taxonomy (NCBI): domain Eukaryota; kingdom Viridiplantae; phylum Streptophyta; class Gnetopsida; order Gnetales; family Gnetaceae; genus Gnetum; species Gnetum montanum. The sequence continues at coordinate 878,511 of MNCI01026399.1, read as the reverse complement.
ACTCATCAATGTCTTTTTTGTAGAAGTAAAAACTCATTTTCTTATGTTTTTTTTTGAGTGTCTTGTTGCTCACCATGCTTGGAAATGGATATCCAAAATTGGTAACAACTTTTAACCAAGCTTCAATAAAGTCATTCTTGGTGATTGAGTTGCTTTGTTTACTTCATTCTTTGCATTTGGAATTGTCTTTGATCACTTATTCCATGCTCTATTTGGAAGCTTTAGTGCATAGTTAGTTTTTAGTGGTAAGAGCATAACCATGGCCTCTCTTTAAGTGTCAAATACTAGATTCTTAAATATCTCACTTTTCAATTATAAGGTCAAGCAAAAAAGCTCCTAGTGAAAGCTGAATAATTAATTTGTTTTCTATAGTATTAATTTTTTGTTTTTGTTTTAGAAGCTCAAGGATGGAAAGCTTTTAGCTTTGTTACTATTTGTTCTTTGTCTTTGATTGATGTATTCTTTTTTTGTTTTTCAGAGAAAATTTTTTTCTTCGTACAAATAACCTTTTAGGAAGAAGTGAAAACCCATGAGGGCCCTTTTGAATAAGGGCAAGTCTTGATCCTTTTCCTACTCTAGCAAGGAGGTTTTTTAGGATTGGTTGTGAGGATGAAAACTTAAAAGATATCCCCAAAACTATTAGGCTTTTTATTTAGACTCTCTCTTTAATGATCTAATGTACTTTGATTTTTTTAAAATATTATATAGCTAAGCTTGTCAAGTTCAAGATGATGTAATAAGCATGTATAATCAATTTCAAGCTTATTGTAAAACTCTTGATTTGGTAATTCTAAGTTATTGGTTTAATTTTAATGGGTAATACGAATTATAAAATTCTAGTTTTAATTTGATTATAGGTTTTTAGGATAAATATTGTTAAAAAAATGTTTCAAATTTTAACTTTTATTTTTTTATTTAGCACAATCATTAGGCTTACGATGGGCTAGGTTTTTAGGATAAATATTGTTAAAAAAATGTTTCAAATTTTAACTTTTATTTTTTTATTTAGCACAATCATTAGGCTTACGATGGGCTAAGTTTGAATGGTTCATCAACAAAATGAAATATGAATAGATGACCGTTATATTCGAAGTTAAGAAAACACTAGTAACATGTCTTTTTCTCCTTTTTTTTTTTAAAAAAATGACTCTCAGGTTAAAAAAAGGATGCATAACCGAGCGAAAAAGCTATGGCAATGGAATTATCTACTGCTTAGAATTTTATGTTTAGTTATCGTTGTTGTTTTAGAAAAAAGCAATAATGTAGAAAAGAAAACAACAAAAGCAGAAAAAAAACGAAAACTCCGAGAGAAAGAGAGAGAGCGAGAAGCCGATGGTACTGCGGGATTTGCTGGGGAGTTACATATCCCAGAGCCTTTTGTGGTCGGTTCATTCCAAGACTCCAGCAGCAGCAGCAGCAGCAACCGTTGCGAGGGTTTAAAAATCACATCTCTGCTGAGCTCGGTCGTCCCTTCGTCTGTCTGTATATCCATTCATCCATCGATTGAAGCTTTATCTGCTCACGCTGGCATCATCATCATTGTCAATATTCGCTTTCGCTTCCACAGCAAGAGCCAGCGTTCTGCAACGAAAGCAGCATCATCCAGCGCTAGATCACGCGGCCTAATTGCGCAACGGTACGCGTCTGTCATTAACCGTTTTGTTACTTTCAGAAACTTCAATTGAATCGGTTAGGGTTTCTGGATGAAATTTTGTGGGTGTCTGTGTTGGGTTTTCCGGTTCATGATTTTAGATTTTTTCTTTTAATCGTATGGCCTAAGGACATCTGATAATCATGTTTTCAAAGCTGATATGACATGGGGAACTGGTAGGTTACGGATGTCTTGTTTAGGTTTTCTTTTCTACCGTTGGTAAAAACCAGTTACCATCGTTCGGGTTTTCAGGATTGGTTTCTACCATGAATACGATAGTTGTTCTCTTGAATCTCCTGCTAAAAACAAGAATGCTATTTTAATTTTGTCATTGAAAATATTTGCCTATATTCTTGGTAAGAACGACAGAAGAGTAGGACAATCACACAAAAACTTAGCTTCTCTATTGCTTCCCTTTTATTGTCCTTTTTCCAGGATCTGCTTTGTTATGTGCTTTGAAGGACTTCATGTTATGGCATTTTCCATGCGGTAGATTTGTTTTTAAAATTTTTTTTCTAAATAACTTTTATGACAGTCATGACATAAAAAAGATCTCTGTGCCTCTGTTACTCTCTGAACATCGAATTTGACAACACTTTAACCTATAGATGTGAAAGTTCCATCTCAAATTCATTTGATTCCATTATGCAATATTTTTAATAAAATTTCAGCAACAGCATTGGTATGCAGTGTAGATCGATTGTTGCTTTAAGGTTGTTACCTGGAGGTAAAATGTAAAATGCTCATCTTGCCAAGCAGCGTCCTGGAAAGGCCAACAGAGAAGCAAAAGCCTAACTTGTTTTAGAGTAGCTGTGCCCAAGCTTAAACCCAGGCCCTACAACCTGATAAATGAGCACCCTACCATAATCCAAATGATGACCCCTTGATGCTTTATGTCCCAAATATAGGTTTTCTGTTAATTTGATGGGCACATTCTCTAAACACATCGTCATTTTATATGCTATTCTTATATGTGAAATTGTTATGGTCAAATTTTATATTTCATCTAAGGGCATATTCTTTGAAGGGTGGGCATTTGTACCGTTCCTAATTTTTTTTCAACCTGTAAAATGTGGAGTTACTTCTGAAAGTGGCTGTGATTTTACATATTCATCCTATACATTTTGATTGGAAACGTGAATGCAGATCTTAGAAAACTGGATTTTTCATAATATACATTGATTCCTTCTCAGTTAGAGGACATTGCAGATTGCCATTCTGTTATTTGGGGAAAAATGCAACATGTGTAGAAGAACCTGACCCAGAGCTGCTACTCAAAATTTTTTTTAAGCAAAAGCAGCACAAATGAATCGTTCCTTATACAAAAAAGTAAAGGCAGAACCTAGCAGCTTGTTTGTCATTGGTATATACTTATATTTGTTATACATTAAATCAAACTACAGTTGCAATAGTCTGTGACCATGGTGTTGAGCATTTGCATGATGTTAAAATCCTTTTTAATCTGTCTGACGTTCAAAAACCCAATTTATTACAAGGAAACTGAAGCTATGGTGATCATGGCAACATACAACCAACTGGCAATTAAAATTAAGATAAGGACGTAATATTTCAAACAGTTTATGTCTGAATTCCTTTTTAGATAAAAATTGAACCTCTCTTTCAACTTTTAAATATCCTGGAAAAAATAGTTAATATGACAAAAATTTGGTTAGAACCCAGTAATTTCAAGATGATATGGCTCTTCAAGACATAGAAAATCGTAAATCCTTGTCTTTTGTAATTGAACACTTGACCAACAGTTTTCAAGGCATTGACTTTAACTGCTTGAGTGAGCATGACATTGACATCTCTGTCATATGCCATATTAGAAGATTATGATGATACTTATTAGCCAGGATAGGCTTAGCCACTCACAGAGCTTGAAATGGTTCTACAGGTATAATCTGCACATTGAACCCCCAAATCCAGTATTTAAATTAATGTTTTGAAAAGTTTCTGACTTTAGAGCAGTGTCCTAATATCAGCATTTCTGGTAGTTTCAGTATCTGGCAGCAGGTGATGTATATACTTAACGATGTACTTATCTGTTATTATCATGCATTGCTGTAGTAGCTGCCTCATGTCTTTGTATCTGCTTTATTTTTTATTTTATTATTGTTTCAGTGGCAGTAATGGTGGGTGAATAGAGAACTGTTATACATTTTTTGTTTCTGTTTTTTGAAAAATTATTATGATGTATAAGTTGACTGGATTTGCAGTTGATGTCTACATCTAGTAAGCCAGAGTTTATGGAGGTTCCTGACTCTCCAGTTGGTTTGGATTTGGAAAAGAAGTATTCACGAAGATGCATTAACAGCATAAAGATACACTTTAGTCCATCTGACAGGAACAAGAAGTCTGATAATAACACAGTGGAAAGTGAAGAAGTTGCATGCTATGAAGACGTCCCAATTGCTTCCACAGAGAAAGGGATATCTGAGAAACTGCATGACAATGGTTTTGCTTGTTCTGTTCATTGGCAGCATCATAGGCCAAGATCAAGTAAGAAATCCTCATTGCAACATGAAGATTCACAATCATTAACTTTGCAGTGTTTGAAGACTGGGCAGAAGAATAATCCAAGTAATCCTCTTCTTGTGGATGAAAGGGATTTAACAGGCACTACATCTCTAAATGGAGTTAGTTCTGTAAAGAGAAGTGATGATAATGTTCGGGTTTATAGATCTAGAAAGAATGCACAGAAGAATACTCAGACTGGGGTCAAGGCATCATACAATTTGGTGAATGATCATCCTGCATCACTGAATACGCGGTTTATTCACTCACCGAGTAATGGAACTGAAACTAGTAATTGCATACACCATTCAGTGGAAAGTAAGAACCAGTTAAATAAAACAGAGTATAAGAGAAAAGGCAAAGAGATAATTTCTCACACAGAGATAAGGGAGAACCCACAACTGACAATGGGAGATAAAGGAAAGGGCAAGGAAATTATTTCCGGGGAAGCTGTTCAAGTCAAGAATACAGATTCTGCATGTTGTGGAAATAGGTTCATTATTTTGTTTTTGTTTTCTCTAAAATTTATCTTTGGTTTTGATGATACTGTGTATAAAGTTCCTCCATTGATGTCTCTAGTTGCTTTTTAACAGGCAGAGAAGCAGGCCGAAATTATTAGCAAATGAGGCAGATCAGAGAGGTTTCTTTTGCCCCAGCAGCAGCAATGTTGTGGCTGGAAGTTCAGTAGATGACCCTCTTGATCTGAGCAGTCCTGAGTTTCCTGGGAATCTGTCAAGGAAATTTTCTTCAAGCATGCATTCATCAAATTTCAGTAATGATAAATGTAGTAATAAAGATTGGGGATTGTTAAGATCTGAGGGGGCCAATGTTGAAGGAGCATCATCTGGCACAAACGTTCCAGCCAAGGAGCAACAACATTTCAATATTCTTTGTCCAGGAAAACGACGACGTACACAAAGAAAGAATCCTTTTGCATCATTACAGGCTCGTAATAATTGTAATAATTCAGATGTTGTATTTGTTTCTTCTTCTAGAAACGTTCAAAATAATTTGTCTTCTACCAGCAGTACAAATGCTGTTCATCAAAATTCTAATTACGATTCAGATGAGGTCTTCAGTGAAGGGCCTGTTGATATTGATGGTTCGGAATTATCAAACGGTCATGTTGTACACTCAAGTCAAAGTCAACATAACGCAGACGCAAGGGCAAGGCAGATTGAAGAAGATGAAATGTTGGCTAGGCAGCTTCAAGAAGAGCTTTTTAATGAGGCTCTTGGTGAAGGCTTCCAGACAGAGGTATGGATTTTTAAGTTGCTTTAATAATGAAAGAAAACTCTTCAGTTATGGTCTCTTCCTTCATTTGTTATGTGGGAACACATATTTTATGCTTGTTTAATTAGTGCAGTCGCCTTCAAGAAATCTTTTGATTTTAAAGTTTCTCCACTAATTAGTTGTCTGCATTTGTTGTAACAGAGGACTTCCTCTCGGCTTTCTACATTTTCATCATCTTTAGCAGGAACTTCCAGAAATCCTAGTTTTTCAGTAAGAATAATCCTTTGATCGTTGATTGTTTAATTTTCTCTTATATCTTAATTACATCGAATGCATTTTTTGGTTCTTATCCAGAAATTTTTTTAAAGGAAATCATTTTGATAAGATTGAGCTTCACTCAAATTCATGGTTGAACTAAACTTTTTCAGAAAGTGCTTTGGGCTGTTTTCTTTCAAAAGAAATAAAAATTCCACTTTTATTTTTTAAATATAGCTTTTTAGTTGGTTGCAAATATCTGCTCAGTAATTGGTTTATGCTGCTTGTATTTCACTACACTTTTCTATTCGAATAGCAAATCACAACTGTCTTACTGTTCATTTCAAACTTGTGCAGAGACACATTGCAAGTGGAAGAAGAGGAAGAGACACTCTGGTACCTGCAAGAACCAGTGTTGCAAGGTCTAGCAGTAGGCTTGCACCTCCGTTGCCTTCTGCTCTGAGGAGGTCTCACATTTTAGGAAGATTTCATCATCCTAGAAGAAATGAGGCCTTCTCATCAAGACTGCATGATGGAAGCACATTCAGTTTTCCATCGTATATGGATTTGAATATGGTATTTTATTCACTACTATTTTCAAATTTATGTATCTTTGTGTTCTAATTACATAGCTTACACCAACTTTTATTTTGTAGAGGATAGATCTGCTAGAAGCAATGGAGCGTGCTACTGAAGCTTATATGGATCATGCATTTCTTACAGGAATCCAACGTGATTTTAATGAGTAAGTTAACTAATTTTATTGTATATATCTGTTAGTTTTTTAAAGCTTATTTCTTGTTACAGGTGTAATAAGTAAAATGCTTGTTCATCTTATGAATGATTCTTTTTTTCCGAATAACAAGCATTCTCATGTTTGTGGAATTCTACTCTGAAGTTCATTATTATTCTTTTTATTTTCAAAATTAGTTGAGCTCTCTGGATTAATAGGCCAGTCATTTCTATTTTCATAGATATGTTGTTTAACTGATATTCGGGGAATCATTGATTTTAGCAATGAAAACAGATATTCAACTAATAAAAGTTCTTTTCAGATGTATTTTATCATTTCAAATTTCTTTTATGCACATAATGAATACTTGAACCTGACATTGGACCTTGCAATAAACACTGCTTATTGTACCGAAGTTTAAATGAAATGGAATTGATTATGGGAATTTGTTGGAGCATTTTGTATTCATATAAGCTCCAACTCATTGGTTTTCTATGTATTTAGTGCGTTGTCAAGTGAATGAAGGGTGAAAATGTTGCAGTTGTTTTGAAGGGTATTACACGGAATTAAGTTTTCAGTACTAGAATTGTGTGGAACAGCACACTATAAGGGCACAAAACCCTCAAAATTTTCAGATATTCTAATGGATATTTAGTAGCTATTAAGAACATATTTGGAAACATCAACGATTCAGCCACTTTATAACACAAAGTGTAAAGAAAGCTATCTAAACGATCAGAGTCACGAAATAAGAGAAGGCAATGACATGAAATGTCCAAACAAAAAAACACAGCAATATCAGTGTACTCATCAATTAAAAAAAATACAAAATTCATAGACCAGAAACAACTATAGACTCGTGATTGGGAGCAGCAAGAAGTATGGATGAAGGTCAGAAATGGAGACTGTTTGTTGGTGAAAGCATACTTTTTTGTCGTAAAACCAGTTTCAAAATTTTTTGAATAGACTGATTTATTTAGGGCTATGATGTTTGAAAAGACTCTCGTGAACCTTATCAATGAATACATACAAAAAACATAGACCACAAACAACTATCCACTCATGATTAGGAGCAGCAAGAAGTATGGATGAAAGTCAGAAATGAAGACTATTTGTTGGTGAAAATATAATCTTTTTGGTTTAAAACCACTTTCAAATTTCTTGAATAAACACAGTGATTTGTGAAGGGTTATAATGTTTGATCTCCTAAGCTTTCTTAAAGAGACTTTGTTGAAGAACAAGGATATGTGAAAGGAGAAAATTATAGAAGAAAAGAAGCTCTGAATTTGAGTGAAGGGAATTCTGGATTCTAGGATAAGAAAGTTGAAAATTGTAGCCAAAAAATATTCTAAAGGAAATCTTATCGGTATAGGTAAAGAAAGCAATTGGAAACTCTAGTGCGGTGTGAGAACAAACACATTGAGCAGTACACCTAAGACGGTGATTCTGGTGCAAGAATGATGATTAAAATGAACCAACAGTCAAATGAAGACAAAATTAGGTGGAATTGGATCTTGCTGTATGATTTAATTTGGATCAAAAGATGAACATAAAAAGCATGTTCTGGTTGGTTCCAATGCAAATTAAGAAGATCTTTCTCGCCTTGGGTTGGTCAGTGTCGAAGGTTAACTGACACTGGAAAGAGCAATTAAGCTGTTTTTGAATAATTCATAAACCCTCAGTGAAACTTGGTTATAATAAATTACAAAGCAAGCAACTAAGAGACATGAGTGTCGACGACTAAAGCTTTTCACAGCATATGTGAAGAGAATAGGACACGAGTGTTATGATGAGTATGATGTTGATGGCGGTGGCGAGGAGGAAGAAATCATGAATGAGTGAATGGTATTATATATATAGATTAATGATATAAGAGAATTTGAGGAAGGACCCTAAGAGCGTGTTTGGTTAGCTGAATCCGTGGATGTGAAATCTATGGATTCAACTTTTTAAACTAAGAAATTTGTAAGGTGAATCTGTGGATTTACCGGTGATTCCCTGGATGTACTTTTTTTTTTGGATTTTTTGGTTCTGGAAGACTCCATTTCATAAGGTGTAATCTGTCCTGATGCATGAATCTCGAGACCCAGCATCTCTCTCAATTCAATCCCTGGGAGATTCCAGAAACCAAACACGCCTCAAGTTATTGCAGGGGATCCCAAAGACGTAAAAAGATATCTGGATATGAGGGACAATTGTGTGCATACCTAGAAACAAGTATTATAGCCTGAGAATGATGAAGGAATTGTTTAATAGAAATAAGATGATGCTGAAAAGAAGTTTGCATGGGTTCATGAAGAAACCAAAGTTGTTCTACTGCAGAAGGTTCATGATGAAATGACGATTGATGATTAAAGTAACGATGAAAGATAAAGGAAGAGACAATATACTAATTTCCTTGGTGCTCATGTATGCTAAGCCGCGTACACATGAAGTTGTTGTAGTAGTATTAGTGTTGTCGACATTATGATGGATATTTGAGTGGTTAGTGTTTGAAACCTATGATGATAATAGCTGTCATGATGATATTGTACTATGTTAACACTATGATATAAATAAAAGATCCTAACCGTTCCGTTGCATGCTTTGAAGTTTTGATTTATTAGAGAGATGTTTAAATCGGTCATCTGAATCGATAATTTGAATGGAATTCTTCACGATCGTCATCATCCTAGCCTTTTCCCAACAAAATGGGATCAGCTAGAATCAATTATTTTATTACTCAACATGTTTTCTGCTTTAAATGTGATCGTTACTGGAGGATTAAAATTTTTTAGCATTATTGGCTTTGCCGAGGAAGCTTATTATTTGCAGATATCTGTTACCTTTTCTTGCGTAACTGAAGGAGAGTTAAATTTTTATGTCATCTAGGTTAGTACAAAAGTTTTCGTGTAGTTTTACCCTGGCAACAAAACATTAGGGTCAAAGATCCCTGATGGAAGAATCCTTCTTAGGCCATTCTTTTTATTATATTAGTCTTCATGCTACATAATTTACCTTTTGTGATCGCTTTTATGAATTCCCCTTAGAAGATTGTGATATATTCTCAGGAAAGTTGATGTGGACTAGATTAATATTATTGGTCATTTTAGAATGTAAGGTTAGGCACAGGGAGTAAGCCTCGTACAATTTCAGCCAAACAAGGAAACAATCACTTAAGAACATAGCAACAATTATAACTGCAAAAATAACAAAAATAGAATCAACACAATGGAGGGCTGTACGTGATTTTGGCCAAGAGGCCAATATGTCTCGAACTATGGGGGAGGGGGAGTGTATTTTGTTGCCCTCCATGTCATGTGCCACGTAAGATCCCACGAAATGCGATGGAAATCCACACCATGGAAAAAATGCGATGTAAAGTCTATGCCATCGAAAAAAATCACTATGAATCAAATTAATAAAACTTTTCACAAATTATTATTGAATAACGTACAATCATTTTGATTTTGGTTTCCAATATGAATATCAATTCTCAAGGAATCAATTTAAGATTTTATTAATTTGTAAAATATATAAGATTTTCTCGGCCAAACAATAGATATATATTATAAATATATAGCTAAACTAGTTTAAACCAAAATTTTTACCTTATGATCAATGTCTGCAAGAGAAGGAAGGACCTAATTGTTTTTGTGTTAACATATTCCTCTCACCCTTGCAATGGGCTGGATGGGCAAACTTGCTGCCTTGGATCGATGGAACCACGCTGGGGATTAGCCACAACTGCAGCCCCCTTTTGGTTGTGGTTGGATGGCTGTTGGTCGCTGTCTTGGAGGGGTTGTTAGGGGGGTAGGCGGCTCGGTCTTGCGCTGTATGATTGTTTGTCTTGGCTTTGTGGTTTCCTGTAAGTGACTGTGATCTTCAGTCCGTCTGGAAACCCTCCTTTTCTTTGGGTTTCTGGTTTTTGGGGTTAGGTTTTGGTTTGATTGTGGGCTGACACCTGCAATGGTGGCTTGTGAGGTGTCAGCACATGGGATGGTGGTTGCTGGGTGCCCCTTTTCCTGGTTGTAAATTTTTTCTACTTTTAATAAAGCCTGAACTTTTCTGTAAAAAAAAAAAAAACCTCTGAATTTTGTGTAGGAAGAGAATTGAAAGAATTTTATCCTTAATTAAACTGTGTTCTGGTATATATGGGGGGATGCTTGTATTTGATATTTGAGCTGAAAAGATAACTACTTCAAATTTTCATACTGCACACTTGATATATTTTATAGAGTTAAATAATGTAACATTCTTTGACCAATAGCCGTAGTGCTAGGCGAGTGATGAGTGGCGAGGTACCCCTACACTCAACCATACGAAATGAGCGTAGCACACGTGATCCGGTCGAACTCCGCAGACTAAATGCCTACACGCCTCATGGAACACTTGGGGTTAATCATTCGTTGTCTTCCCAGACTTACTTGTAGTTGTCACGGTATATGGTTAAGTAAGTTCGAGGTATATGATTTTTATAATCTTTTATGTGTTTTTCTCCTATGCTATTGAGGTGAAGGGTTGAGAAAGCTAACTAACTCTAACTAATGAACTAAGTCTAAGTTAACTAGCGTCAGCATCCGTTCCCACTTTCCGTACACACCCTGAACTATGCAACTGTGGTTACGAAACGCTAATCGTTACTGGGATCACCACACGTAACGCACGTGCTTGAAGTGGTTGTACTGAGGCACTTAACTAACCTAAACGTAATGAGCAGTCGATTCCTTGACAAGCCGTACACATCCTGAGATGCTCGTAATTAAGTCGTACTCATTCCACTCATTTCGCATTTTAGGAGTTGAGGGTGAGAGAATCTAATCGCGATGAGCAACTGATTCCTTGATTAGCCGTACACATTCGTCAATGCTCGTAATCAAGTTGTACTCATGCTGTGCTAATGCAGGTAATAAATAACAGGTAAGAAATAACATGTAATAAATCCTATTCCATGCACTGCAAGGTTTATCCACAAAGCTCGTCTTTATTGCCATACACAACTTGCGTTCATGTACAAAGCTGCTCGAATAAAGATCTGATCACTTGGGAACTCCTACTGCGGGCACATGGAAAATATTTTATCTCTGGAGTGATCAATCTGCCAGAGTTTCCCTACTTTAAGCCTAGGATGGAAAATAAGGGGAGTGCTGCCTCTTATTTATAGATTTGGCGGTGGACCGCGATATCGCGTACGCTACATCGTAGGGGACGATGCGATATCGCGTACGCGATATCGTGGCTCATGTGAATCGCGTCTCATCAGTGAGTATTGTACAATTTTTCATCATTGGTTCTTGGAATTTGTGAAGTTTCTGAAGTACTGACAGAAGTGGCACTTGATTGATTATACGGAAAAGAATCATTAATTATTAGCCATCACTGTCTAACGATGAGTGGGAAAATTTTGAGAATATTTGGTTTGGCCCCGTAAAGAAATCAACATTCTTCTTTGGACAGGCCAATTTTCTCTTACTTCACCAAATTCACTAATTTATCTTACTTGAAACAGAAATGATTATGACATGTTGTTGGCACTTGATGAAAATAATGCTTCCCGTGGTGCAACTCAAGCGCATATCAATCGACTTCCAACAACTGTTATGCAGGTACACGTTTTTTTAAATTTCTATTTCTATGTCTACATGGATTAACTATTTAATATGATTTCTTTGCTTTTCTTGATATTTCTTTATCCATTTCCTTTTTATAGGGTGATTCTGAAGATGAAATCTGTTCAATTTGCTTGGAGATGCCCGAGGATGGTGAAGTCATTAGACATCTCTTGTGCACACACAAATTTCATCGGGATGTAAGATTTTCAGTTTTTTAGTTACCCACTGTTTTTACATTACAAATAACTATGAATAAATTTTTGTCGTACAAGTATCTGAAATGTCTTTTTTGTCCCTGCTATTTACAGTGCATCGATCCTTGGCTTTCGAGGCAGGCGACGTGTCCTGTGTGCAAATCTGCTATTTAGTCTGTTCTTAGAATTTGCATTGAATGCTTCCATTACGAGAAGCTTGACATCTCCACCCTTACGGAGATGCATTTATTAAAGTCAAATGAAATTTGTTGCATTGCATTTCAGTTTGTTGGATAGCGAAACCTATATTAATGTGTTGATATAATTTCCATATGTTATTATCTCGCTTTTCCTGACAATAGTTAATGCTTCACGAGTTGAATGGTTGGCAAGATTGGTATGATTTCTCGAAAAACGTGCTGGTTACTTGAAATTTTGAATTTTGGATTTGAACTAGCTTAACGTTATCCGAATGTGTCATGCTTTAGCAGAGATGACGGTATTATTTCCTCAAAAAAATCATTTGTTACAATTTTGTCGTCATGATGTTAAATTGAAATAGTTATTCAATCAATCTTGTTAATTTCCGACCGGCAAATCCGATTTCAAGGGAGAACGGACGCTATTTCTATCATAAGCATACTGTTTCTTCTCCCACCAAAACCGTTAGACCATTATAAATAAAATGTTAAAACAACATTTTTATTGACGAACTAAGAGTGGAGCTAATAATAGAGATTGCAGTTTCTAATTAGATAATAGAGAACAGTATATTTTTAGCGTTTGTATCATAAATTCAGTGTCAAAACTTAAGGTATATTGAAACTTAAACTAATGAGTTTTTATGATTGTATGTTACTTAAATATAGGAATAAGCTCATCATTTGAAAACCTTAGCAATATTAAAATGGATTATTACTCGGAGCAAAGGCTCAATGCTTACTCTTGCAAGGTAGGGTTTTTAGTAGGTCAATGGATGAGTAAATGTTTAACCACTTTTGCATGGTTGTATTCAGGTTCAAAGTTAGGTTTTATGATTTACCATCACTCCATGGTGTTTGTTAAAGATAATAAATTGGAGGCTTGAAAAGTTACCAGAGAAGGTTTTAAAGAGATTGTTGAAATGGAAATGCTTAATTGAAGTATATAATTTTTTTTAACAAGCCTTCCATATGATCATGATGGGTCTTGAATATTTCATCAATATTATAGCTTCAATAAGTTGTATATATGCTAAAGTTGAATATCAAAATACATGGCTATTCCTATATCCATTATGATCATCATTATCCTAGTAGTTTCTTTAAATTTTCGTTTATTATTTTTTCCCATGTCTTCTTTGATCTTTCTTTCAATATTGGCTTTCATAAAATAGTAATGTAGCAATCTTTTTTCATATGCTCATTGTCTAATTTTCTTTGCACATGTTCAAACCATCTAAGTTGCTATTGTTGTAGCTTATTTAAAATAGAAGCCACTTCAAGTTTTCCTCAGCATTATGTTGGTCATCTCTTTTAGTAACATTCAGCATCTATGGAAGCATTTGCATTTTTGCCATTGATTTGTTGTTCATGCCTCTTTTGTACTACACCAAATAAGATAACAAACTTAATTGCTGTCTTGGAAAACTTCTTTTTCAATTTTATTGGAATTCTTTTATCACATGGAAATATTATTGGTATTTTTTTAATCACATAGAACACCACTAGCCTATCTCAATTTTGGCCATCCTACCTCAATTCTATTTAATATCTTAAAAATAAAATTGAAATACTTACCACTCAATTTTAAAAACAAAAGTGGTAGAGCATGTTGATTGTGCTTACTAGTGCAAATGTTAAAAAATGAACAACATATATTATAAAAATTAGATGCAATAATGAATTCAAAAGAAGCTCCAAAAATTATTACAAAGGAGACTTTAAAGAGTAGAATAAAGCATAAAACAAGAGAACATTAGTTTTATTGGCAAAAAAGAAAATATTGCATACACAATGTGTTAAAATATCATATGTAACTATTCCTAAATCCATACTATCCCTATTGAATAGGGTAAGAATGAAATCACATTAAGTCAATTGAGAAATGAAATAGTGTACAACATGAAGATACAATATGTCAATTATTTTAAATATGCTTATTAAAAATGTAAGTCATAAAATGACACATATCAAGTAACTACATTTATAAACAGATGCTCGTTACTTAAACAAATGCATCTTTATATTTGTACTAAAGTTTGCACCTTTTTAGAAAATGACACATATCAAGTAACTACATTTATAAACAGATGCTCATTACTTAAACAGATGCATCTTTATATTTGTACTAAAGTCTGCACCTTTTCAGGCTAAATCATTGAGAATTCGAAAATCCAATATAAAATGGTAAATCCTATGACTCATGTGGTAATATAGTAATTATGTAACGGTTTCCAAAAAGTTTCAATGTAATTTGTTACTTTACACATTACTGAAAGTTTCAACGTAACTATAAATGTGTTACAGAGAGTTTCAATTGTTACTGTTTACACATTACGGAAAGTTTCAATGTAACTATAAATGTGTTACACAGAGAGTTTCAATGTTTCAATGTAACCGTTTAGGCATTAGGGAAAGTTTCAATGTAATCGTAAATAGAAAGTTTCAATGTAACCATTTACACATTATGGAAAATTAACGGTTCCAAAATAGAAATCGACTAAATTTGTTGTAATAGTTTCCATGGTCTCATATTTTCCATTTAAACCATTTACACGTTAGGGAAAACTAACGGTTCCAAAATAGAAACCACCTAAATTTGTTGTAACGGTTTCCATGGTCTCATATTTCCCATTTAAATCAAAGTTGATCTTTGGTAACGTATTTTTTCTAGCCTATAAAATGTTTTTGATGGGAGAACAATGATTTAGAATACATTAAACTCACGACAACATTATAGTTCTGGTTCCGATCATAAACACTCATAGTGTGTACATACCATTGTTGTTGTTGTTGAGCATTAGTGTGATAGAAGAATCAAAACACTATTTGAAACAAGTTCACACAAAATCATTAATGGCTTGAGGTTAGTTTTCAATTTATTTTTGTATTTTCATAATTTTGTGCAATTTGGTTAGATGCATGTTTTGGCCAATGTTTTTCTACACAAATTTTCTTATATTTGGTATTGAAGTTGGTTAGGTCTCTTTCTTAATGCTTAAAACTTATTTGGGTGTCATCATACATGTAGCAGCTTGTCCAAGATAACGTACTTGTTGACAAAAAACTATATTGTAGTCTCTTTGGCTCAATGTCCCTTTTATTCTTGTTTTGAGAATTAAAATACATTCTACTATAATTTTAAATGTGACATTCTTAATTAAAGGGTGATAATTATAAGGTTTGGAAGGAGTGAATTCTCTTTCATTTGGGTTGGATGGTCATTAACTATGCTATCTTTAAGGATGAACCAGTTGCCATTACGGAAATTAGCCAACTAGATGATGTTAGTTGTTATGAAAAATGGGAGCGATTTAATCGCCTCTGTGTCATGTTCATAAAGACCAAGATCTCAACTAGCATGCATGGCTCATTGGAATAACATGACAATGTGTGAGCTTTGATGAAGGCAATTGATGAACAATTTAAGTCATCAAACAAAGCTTTGGCTAACACCTCAATAGTGAAATTTTTATCCATGAAGCTCATCAGAATTCGTGATGTGCGTAAGCACATCATGCAAATGAGAGATATAGTGGCTCAGCTGAAAACACCTGAGCTTGAGATGTTGTCTTTTCTTGTGCACTACATCTTGAACACACTCCCATAGCAATATGAACCCTTTAAGATTTCTTATCACACATAGGTAAAAATGGTCAATCAATGAACTAATGACCATGTGTATAAAAGAAGAGGGTAGACTTGCTATGGAAGCAAGAGAGAGTGTGCATCTAGCTGCACAAGGAAAGAATAAAGGGCAAGCTAAGAATAAGAATAAAGGGCAAGCTAAGAATAAGTGGAAGGGCAAACTAAGAATAAGTGGAAGGGCAAACTGCCTGCACAAGCTGATATTAAGAAGGAATCTAGATGCTTTTTCTGCAAGAAGAAAGGGCATGTAAAGAGGATTGTCATAAATATCAGAAATGGCTTAAAAAGAAAGGTACTCAATTCTCACTTTGTTTTGAATTTAATATGGCTGTTTTAAAATCAAACAGATTTTTTAATTCAGATGTATATTCAAATAATCATTATACAGTAAACATGACTTAATAATTTTGAGAGAATCAAACAAAATGATAATTTAAAGGCTTACAAATTCACGTATTTAAAAAGCCTATCTCATGTGCAAATTAACAATAACGTTCGCTGAGCTTAAATCCCAGTACTTGCCAATTAGTAAAAACAAATATTCATTTACATTGCCATAAAGCGATACATCTAACGTGTGTAGTATCTGGTAGGCCCAGAGTGAACACTGGGTGAAGGAATTTGAGGCTACAACATGGGCATTCTGCACTGCAATATATCTACTAGGTTTCATTCCTTGATGCAAGGGTAAGGGGCTTGAGGCCATCATAGGATAAACTATACATGTTCTATATTGAAATAACGAGCTTTTCTTCCGAGTTCTGTTGAGATCAAGTTATGTACATTCTTATAGGATAGAAAATATTAAAATACGTATCATACTAAGTTTCTTTATGATAGGCATCACAAAAGGTATGTACATAAGAATATTTGCAAAGATATTAACCAGCAATGCTTCCTCGTATCATGGTAGGGACGTTAATGTGTTGAGGCATAAGCCGATTTGATCTTTTCTTCTAAGTAAACTCCACTCCGAATAGCTGGAAATCTGCATTCAATGTGCATGAGACCATGAGGAAATGTCAACAGATAGCATATTACAGGTTTCTCACCATTTAAATTATGGCCTTTCTGAAACATTTAAGTCAAAAATGAAGGGAATAATATATGCAACTGTCCATTATAAAAGTTTTAACAAACCGGTTAAGCAAATAGAATGAAAAAATTAATTTTCAATTCTGCAAATACAGACAGCTTAAGACATGAAAAATGTCCAAGTTAGGAAAAGGTAATTAAATATTAAGTTCAGAAAATAAAAATATTATACTCGGAGAAAGAAGAACCACCTTGGGGAGCTAGATGAGTAGTCGTGAGAACCTGAAAAATGTAAGCTATCTAAATCCCTGATGGAAATGTAACTTGTGAGCCTGTATTCCCCCAACATATCATTTCTCTTTGATGAGTGAATATGATAATTCATACAAATGAGAAGTCAGGGACCAAAATGTTACCATTGATGGCAACATGGAGAATATAGAACCTTGTTTTAACTTCAATATCTCCAAAAACTGGATGTTATTTACCTCAGATAATACTTTTTGAGACTGAAATTGAAATAAGGTGTTAGTCTAGTGATATGGGTATTGACTTAATAACCTGAGTTCACAGGTTCAATTTTACTGCACAACACTGAGATATAAATTTTTTTAAAAAATTATGTAAAAGGAATTCTGAAACTGGTCCAATAGATCTAAGAGGTGTTAGTGATGTAAGTAAAAATTTCAGTTTCATTTTCATATTTTAATCTAAACCTTCCCACATGTGCCTATGTTCCCAAATATTCTCTTAAAAATATTGTTTTCCAGACAAGTATCTGGTCACATTTGATTTCATTAATTTGTACATCTACAATGCAAGTTTAATAAATCTCTTCCTGCAATTTTTGATAGACATGTTTATTTTCCGCCTATTCAATATCATGAGACCCATGTTCTTTAACCAAAGGGCAGTTTTTATTAACTTGTATGTCAAGTAGTTTATTTTAAACAAATTCCGTCCACCAGATTACAAAGTCCCAACAGTTTACAGTTAATAAAACATTTAGATAAGATCACTCATTATATGGAGAGCTGCCTAATTTCAAAGGATCATCTTTTCCACTTCAACACACGTACTGCAATATTGATCATTCCAAATTCCTAACCACCTTTCAGTTTAGCAATGTTTTATAAAGTGTTCATATCAAACTCCTAAATTTATCAAGCCTTGTTCTTTTCCTCTTGGTAGCAGCTAAATAGCAAATTCAAACGTAACTTAGCATAACTAAACTTGAACTTGCCATCGTTCCTTTATTCAGACTTTGAATGTTTCTTTAAAAAAATATATTGTCATTATTTGAACGGTGCAAACAGATTGCATCAGCATTAGATCAGAACATATAGCAGCCTGGGCATGTTGATGGCAACTGAGACACATCAGTACCGTAAGCGTGGTAACATGAACGATGGGGGAAGAGTGTTTGTTCTAGAGCTGCAGCAGCATCAGCATTTGTGTCTCATGGCTAGCTCCTACACCACCAGTTTCAAAGTGTTAAATTACTTGCCTGGTCAAAGTGTTTAACTAATTATCTACAAGGGGAACATTTGGTTAATAAG
Source organism: Gnetum montanum (assembly GCA_015680685.1). NCBI lineage: Eukaryota > Viridiplantae > Streptophyta > Gnetopsida > Gnetales > Gnetaceae > Gnetum > Gnetum montanum. The sequence goes on along the minus strand of MNCI01026399.1, from coordinate 859,895 downwards.
GGTTTCACTGGCCACCTATCAAGCTGTCATGGTCAGATATCAACATAGGGTTCAGGTTTCTAGTAATTTGTAATGGTGGATGGCCTCTCTCTAGCAGTTATTCTGTTTTTAACAATGTCCAGTAGATCCAGAGGGTCTACCAACGTAATGATATTTTGGTTTCAGTTTCAGTTTTGGTAAAGAACATAATAAATCATTTGGATCATGATGCGGGACCAACCTAAGAAAGACTGTCTACTTCAATTGTTGGTATTAGTTCTTCATTTTTCAGTAGGAAGGATAGAAACTGTTTCTTCAAGCTTGGATATGCTCAAAAGATTATAACCCTCTCTCTATTTGCATAAGAGTTGGAATTGGTCTACTCCAATCCAAAGTCCCAACCTTCTGTTCCAAGAAACATTCGTTAGTTGTTACAAGAAGCATTCCATAGTTGAAGAGCTTAAACAGGGATGAGGACCCATTTTGTACACTTATGAGTGTATGGATCATTGTGTATGTAGATCATAGCGTATGAATCTATGCACTCTTGTATACTTATGGGATTTGACGTTTCTGTCCTCTTTCATGTCAATCGGATGTAATAGAGATGTGAGTGTTGGGGCAACGTAAAAAGTGTTTTCCCCCCCATAATAAACATAGGGATGCAATAAAAACTTAGATGCACTGCAAGGATGTTGAGCATCATCATATATTTTCAATTAGCTTTTGAGCCATTTCTACCACATCCTTTTCTTGGAAAGTATTTACATAGATGAGACAAAAACAGGTCAGTTTCAGTTTCATAATATTGTTATTAAAGTTGAATCAAATTTAAATGTCATAAATTCAGGCACACATTGTCATTATGCAAGTAGAAGTTCTGTACAAAAAACTAGCAGATTGGATTCTCTATGAACAGCTTTTTCAGTGAATAAAGGCATATCCTACTTTAATTAAAAGGGTAGGGAACAAGGACTTGGAGGTCAATGTGTTGATAGTTGTTTAACATGTGGAGAAACAAGACAAAAGTTGGGAATGCTTCCAATCAATTGAAAGGAAGACAAACCAAAAGGACTACATAGAGGAAACAAGCAGAATTTGTGCACAGATCAAGTTAAATTGGTCATGAAATGCAGGAAAATAACACTAACTGTGTAATGAATGATTGCCATATGCTAGAAGGTAAGTTTGCAGAGGATCCAACGGGGAGATTCTGTCAAAAACAAGATGTTGTAAATGGTGAAATTCCATATGTATGGGTGCTATAGTGGTGCACAGGAAAATGTGATTTCTTTTGACACTCTTCGAAGATCAAGATTAAAGATGTATAGGCATCCTAGGCCTTACCGGGTACCTTTGGGCTTTGTAGGGATCATGAAAAGATAACATTTAGACCGAGGTGATTACATATCCAATCATCAAGTTTCACTTTACATCTTTTTATGCATTTTCTGATAAGTAAAAATAAGTGCATTAGATAAAAATAGGATTTCACTGCCAAAGCCTTTGGAGCTAGTGGGATTGAAAGTAGTTGGTTGCAGTGGTATATTTATTATATTTGGCATACCTTATGAGCTGTGTCCTCCAAGACACAGGTTCAATCCCAATGGTTATGTTAAGATATATTGAAATAATATAAAAAAAATTTGCTAAATTTGATTGTCTAAAATATCCTTAGTCTCTTGACTTTTCTGCATGGATGTAATAAAAAATACCTTAGTTTCAGTATATTCTTTAAAGAATTATTTCTTATTTAGATTGCTTATTTCTGATTGGTGCCTAGATCCCAAGGAATTCCTGATCGAGCTCTAAATTATATTTTTAGCTCTTCAAGAAAATTAAACAGCATCAACTGCAATTATAAGCAGAGAGCATTAATTAGTATGGGAGAGATTTTTGTCCTCACTTTTGCTTATTTCTGGTCATGCCTTTCAATTCTTTCAATCAAAATGAAAAGTTACAAACACTGAATTCACAAGAATCATAACTTTGAGCTCAGAAAAAAGAAGAGTTTGTTTTATCTATAGCAGAATTCTACATATACACACCTTGGAGGATTTGTTTCACTGCAGCAGCTTGGTAAACATTCTACCAAACAATCAATATTAGGGTCCAGAAAGAATGCAGCCTGACAAAAATGGTAAGAATAAGAAAGTATTGCTCTATGAATGAAATAAAAATATAAGTACAGATTGAACAAGGAACAAAGTTTGTGGTTAAAATTTTGATGAAGAAAATATGAATACCAAGCAATATAGTCATCTTTCTCCTTTTTTATAAATTATTATTGTACAGTATAATAATATGAGAGAAATTCGAGTAGATCTGCCCTCTTGTCACAATTCAATAGAAAACACATGGGAACTCCTACAAAATGAATTCTAGTGAAGGCTCTAAGAAAAATGGAAGCCAAAATTTACCGAATAACGTTCTTGCCCAGTAGTCACAACACGGTGTAATGTAGACCTGAAATCCCAAATTCAGTCATTACTATTCAGGGAACATCAATTTTTATGTATTAATTTGTCAACAGTTGAAACATTACATATAACAGAAACAATCTTTGAATACAGTTTGCATGGTGACAATCATGAGGCCTAAAGTTGTTCATAGTAATTAAACAAATATCATAACATTTAGACATGTTTCTATCATAAGGGGAAGTCATTGCTGTCTAGGACATGCATAATGAAGTCAACAAAGTGGGGCTTACAAGAATTTCTTTTACATATACAATATATCCTGGATATCTAATAATTAAATACTAATACTATTCTAGAAACAAGATGCATTAAAGTTGCAGTTACATTAAGAGAGCATATTTATTGACATTATAACAGAGCGAAAGGATAAAAACATACCGAAAGAGAGAATTGCTCCATCGCTCTAGCATGTCACCTATGTTGATTATAAAAGCCCTACAAATGCACATGGTGCTACAAATTTGCATTGATAATCTCAACCAATGATTAATTGAAATGAAATAACAAAACAAAACAGCCTTACCCTTTAACGGGAACTACATCTTCCCAAATTTGAGGCTGGGCATCTTTGTCTCTACAAATCTAAGAAACAAAATTGGTTGAAATTTGTAACAGGGATTTGTCAATAATCATCAACTCTGTAAATTTCCATGTGGAAACTTACTTGAAGCCCTGGCACTCCATCAGTGGCAAGGAACGTCAGCATTCCGTAATCAGTATGTGCTGCAGCACCCAAAGTTCCACGTTGCAACTTACATGATTTGCCTGCTCAAAAATGAAAAGTAGATTCACACAAGGATTGAAGAGAATATATAAACAAAGTGTATTATGGAGAATTCAAAACTAAGATGAACCTGGGTAATGTAAGATTCGAAGGAAAGCCAATGGATCATCCATCATTCCTTGTTGATTGAAGAAGTTTGGATCCAGCCACAATGATAAAGCTATCAGAGGTATTAGCTTCTTCCCAATATTTCTGCATTATGCCTATTTAATTAGTTATATATGTTAAGCAGTACAAATGCTAAAGGGATTTGCTTATATAAATTTTGAAATATGTGATATTCCAACGAAGACATAAAAACTGTTGGTTTCACTTCATAATAGATATGTTTTGTAACACCAACGTGTTTGGAAATCAAATTCCAATCTGTTATGTCAAAGAAAAAATTTCAAATTTTGGAGGAACATTTCTGTAAATATATGCCAATAAGTTCCTTTTTTTTTTCATTTGAAATATGAAAACTTCCAACAGTAATAATTTTTTGAACCAGTATACTTCCTTCAGCTATCGGTTTGGATTATCTTTATCCAAATTCTAAAGTGAAAATTAGCAGCAGAACAAATTTTCAACTAACGTAAAACACACAATCCATACTGCTGGACAATAAGAGTTTTAATTCAGTGAGCTGTAGCTCACTGGATAAGACTTGTGACTTGTGACTTGCATCGTAGAAGTTATATGCTCAATTACAATAGGTTATGCTCTACAAACGATTAATGAAATATTCAAGATCTGCACCCACAGTCCAATGAACTCAGAGTGGAGTGAGGGAAAGTACAATAAAAGATGATGGAAGCAAAAGAGAAGGCCAATTTTCCAACACAAAGTTCATAAATAAACAGCAAAGTGTGAATGCATCTGAGAATACTAGTGCAGGTGCTTTACGAGGTAATCAAGAATCAAATTAATATACACAAATAGGACACTCTTTAATTCTTTAAATGTAAGAGCCGTACCCATATAAATGTTTAACAAATTGATGCATTTTAAGGTTCAATATCAACTCATTATAAACTGGTTGATGACCAATACCTTGAAGATATGATGTAAATTCTTTGTGATTTCCTGGACATAATAAAAATTTCCAGTTTCCAGTTTCCATAAATAAATATAAAGCCAATTAAAACATGAACCCCAGGAGGAGAACAATTTAGAGTTTAAACACAAACAATGAGTTCTTTAGTAACTTCTTTCATTGCTATTCAACATTCTGTGTTTAAATGTGAATATAAAGTATCACAAAACTGTGTTAACTCCAAGTGGTTGACTTCGGAGGCTTTGTACTGAAACGATATGCCTGGCTATTTCACTTCCACGACACCTTGACAGTTCCGGAGTAAAAGAAGAATCCTTTTATAAGATTTGCATATTATTGATGCATCAAAACATGGATGGGCCTTTAAAAAGTGCATACATGGAGAATAATTCACTGAAAGAAAACTCAACAATAACATTCACTGAAAATTAGAAAGGCATACACCACATTGTGTATAGGTCAAGTATATAAGAATGCTAATATAGTTATTAGTTTATTGTCTTGTTAAGTAAAAGGTTGCCCGTTTGAATTATACTTGAGGCAATGTTATAGTACTCTATAATTCTTATAAAGTATCAGAAATGGTTAAAAATACATGTGAGGAAGGTTATTGCAGGTGTAGGTATCAATCTAGAATTACTTATATCTATGATAAAATTAGGTGTCTTTAGATTTTTGGTTGATATCAAGGTTGCCAAATGGATCCCTATCAGGCTTGATTTGTTTCACAAAGTTAGAAAATATGTTAAATGTGATTTATGATAGATCAAGTTTAATCATCTGTGAGGTTATAATAGTAGAACAACTATCACCGAAAAAATATATGCAACAAAACAAAGCTCCAATAAAATAATGATACTAGGAGGAAACACTCTGTTATGATGTTTGTAGATTACAATATCACTTCTTAGTCATACCAAAGATGGAAGGGACAATTACCATTAAAGCATGATCATTCACAACACAGCAAACTCATTGTTAAAACCGAAATTGAAAAGCAGAATTTATGCATACCCTCACAAAAATAAAATATTAATAACAATAAGAGATTTTCTTTCATTACCAGTGCTGCAGATCTGGGCGAGAGATTTTACAATGTACAGGCTAAAAGTTAGCTGTTCAATAAAAATAATAGAAAAAAAATTCTCTAAGCCAAAGCTTTCCAAAAAAGCGGTTCCGTCGGCACACGATCGTGGACGAAGGACTTGAAAGTGATTTCACAGTTTTCTATTATTGTTTCCATATACCGGGCCACGCAATCACAATCGAAAGATTCGCTAACCATACGAAGTAGAAACCAAATAGGCCTCAGCTTTCTGGTTTCAGCCAGCCATTCGGCGGCAAAATGCCTCCAGGTGAGCGGAAAAGAGAACAACCGGTCATAAAAACAGTTCGGAACTGCACTGTTGTTCTTCTGCGAAAGCTACTAGTGAAGTAGGAAAATGCATCCCTCAGATCAGAAGCAGACAGCAATAGCCAAAAGTAAGAGCCTACAGAATACAGATTACCCAAATAATTACTAAGCGTCCAAGATCATATCGAACGGATCCGAGGCCCCAAGTAAATCTGTTATCTAGGCCGTTGTTATATTAAAATAAAAGGAAACAGATATTAGACATTCACGGTGATTAGGACAAAGCCTGAAGTTCAAAATAGGATCAACTAAATAACCCCTAAGCTAGTCGCCACCTGCCACGGTTCGAACGCTTAAATTCGGAAAAAGAATGTTGTCAGATACGCAATAACGGATTCTATGATTGTGTAGGGACGCTCGACAGGCATTCGGTGCTCTGCGGATCATGTGGTCATAGGAGGTCGGCAAACTGTCGAGCTCACGAGTCTTTCCTTTTCTTTTAATGTGACAACTAAAGATTTACAATTGAAAGAGTAAAATAGTATGGGTTTTTGGTGTCCATTTAGAAACTAGAAAGAAATAATTTAAACTATTAATGTTGGCAACGGTAAATCAAAGCATACGTTAAGCTCTCTATTTATAAAGGGCAGAGACAGCTTACATGAGCTTTTGATAATAATCTTCCATGGTTTCTCTCCACATTGGCAGAAGCTCTAAGACATCAAATAAACTCCGTTAGAAAGGGCATGGTATTTCATAGAACAAGTACAAGAAGTACAGTCAAAAAAAACAAATTGCTTCGATAATGATGAAATGATTATTTGGACCCAACTACGCACCGAAAGTGTGGTACAGAAATAATTGTCCTATACCGATAAGGATCGTATTTAATACCATTTAAAAATAGAAATAAGTCAAGTCAAGAACATGCTCCTGGATGGCATGCTCCAATCCGGATTTGCTTAAACATAAGATAACACTCCGATATTATATGCAGGCTCATTTGTGGTAATTGCCTTCAATTAAGGGTTCTATACTAAATCGGGAGGCAAGAAGTCTCTTTCACAAATGATGATTGGATGCTAGCTATGGATGGGAGAGCACGTACCATGACAGTTCGCAGCAACACAGCCAGACTTTTATGATAAAACAACATAACATTGATGTTTCACCTGTATTCTTATTTATTTGGCTGAATCATAACGATTGAAAACTTAAAATAGGAAAGCGTCCGCTAGGTTCTGCTAAAATGGAGTGGCTGGAATACGGTTCTCTTTGACTGAACATGATAGCTGCTTTTGCTTTCACTGGTTCCCAGTTGTGTAACGGTACAGTTCTTTAATGCAGAACCTCTATCAAATATTCAAATTTGATTTCATAGAGATCTCACCCACGATTTGCGTATGACAGTGGGCCTGCAATCCAATTGACTCTTCGGAGGAAAAAAAAAAAAAACTACCTTGCTAACTCTAAGATACTGCACTCACTACTTCTTTGGTCACATATAAACCACTTGTAGCTCAAGAGACATCTAAATTTGTCAGCCTGAAGACGCTATGATCCTGCTTTACGCCAAAAAGGTAATTTTATGAAACATGATATGCGTGTCCACCGTTCTTATTAAATTTTTTGCAGCAGATCAACTGCAACAGAAATAATGCAAGGACCAGATTACTGCATGATATTCAACAACGTGACATTATGGACACAAGAGTCATAGTGCTTGCCAGTGAATCTTGTCCACCAGACCAGTAGTGAGTGGGCTGGTCACAGTTCTGGACAAAATGTCTGTAAAACCATTGTTGAAATGAATCACGATTTCTACAGCTACAACAAATTCGGTTGTCAAATATGGAAGACTGACGTTACCTTCGGAAGGCCATTGATTGGGACCGTGGAAAGCACTTTTACGAAGATTCTCACAGCCGGGACCGATGTAGTAACTCTCCTTCCAATCGCCTGCTTAGAAATTGTAAAGCAGCGGAATCATTGAGCTATATCAAGAGGATAAGACAAAAACAAATGTATATCCTGCGTACGCTTGATTTTCTGGATTTTTCGTAGAAAGTATATGCCTATCTCTTTCGTTGTCCGAAAAGATACATATCACAGCTGCACTTTAATAATAATAATAGAAAAACTTACCTTGTGGCTGAGTGGAAGCGTCAAGAATTTCGTCGCGAAAAGGCGTATAGCCACGCATAAACTTGTTTCGGAACAGACGCAGTTTCTCCTTTTCGGGAAGAGCGAAAAACTTGCGAGCCTGATCGAACACCTTCTTCATGTCATTCTCGTCGATGCCGTGGTTCACTAGATAGAAGAATCCAGAATTAATGCATGCCTGCGGTTCACAATTCATATCATTTGTTTCTAAACATCCGTAACCTGAAACGGTATCTCTGATTCTGCCAGAGACATTAAGAAAACAAACAAAATTAAAATTTATAAACATTACAACCTCACGAATCTTTCCGGCGGTTGCCATCGGATCCGGATGAGAAAGATCGATGCATGGAATATTCAGAGCCTCCGCAGGCATCTTTTGGCGATTATGAAGAATCAGAGATGCTCTTTCCTTACTCTCTTTTCTTCACTGGAATCCTGCCCGCCCGCCCTCCGCCTCCTCCAAAGATAAAGAGTTTCGATGTTTCCAACGGATGACTATCTCCGACACGGTGATTCGCGTTTCTATATTCTATCGCAAAGATCCAACGTCTTCCAGGTCAAGCCGGATGTTCAAACTTTAAACACAGACTTTCCTCGACTCTATCGGAAACCGGGCTTCTGACTTCGTGAAAATTGACAGCACGTAACATGCGAGGCAGCCATACAAAAAAATATGGCAATGAAACGTCCGCGGCGGGTGAACACGTCAGGCATCCATGAACCGCAAATTCATGCTTCTGGACACCAATTCAGCTGCAGAAACGCTAAAATTTCATGTAGCCAGGCATATCAGCTCCGAAAAGACCTCAGCAAACGATATCCGAAGGCCTACGCCTGAGCAGACAGGGATGGAGCCATGAAAAATGTATGGCGAAGCGTTGAAGGAGACGAACCTGGCGAGAGAGCTTTTTGTATATTCCTCGCAGAAGAAGACGCCAAAGGCGACATCGACACGTCACGTGGAGGGGGAGGTGGAGGTGGGGGTGGACAATCGGGGGACAATCACGATGTATGCTTTGCTTTTCTCTGCTTGATGAGGTCAAGGCCCTTGACTAGACAACTTCCGCGCGAACCAGGCAAAAGGCAAAATGCATTACAACACTGCCTGGTACGCTCTGCGCTCTCCTTTCTTTTGCGGCTGTTTAATCTGCAACAGCACTGACTCACGCACGATAGCCTTCTAACGAGAACGACAACTACCACAAGTAGACGGCAGATTAGACAGCTAAGATCATGCGTTGCGCAGCCTAAGCACGACAGCCGCGCTGGATTCGCACTGGCACTCATCCGTTGAACCAGGAGAGCCGTTCCTGCTCCTGCTCCTCCTCGATATCTTTGATGCCATTGCCATTGCCACAGCAACTGCGATTCCCAAGCCTGTCGTCATAGCTGCTCCAGTACCAGTACCAGTACCACGCAGATCCAGATTCGTGGTAGAAATCGTGCGCGTCCGCACCTCTCACTCACCACTGTTTACCAAAAATAAAATGAAATTTACCTCAGCTCATCCATCAGCTGCCTGCCTCTCCAGTTTCCTGCAAATACACAGTTCGCAAGTCGCCATTGCACATCCAGAAACAGTAACGCCGCTAACGCACTCTTGACTTGCTACAGAAGGCGCGGTGCCAAAGGAACAATGAACATGGCTGAGCTGAAAACAGCCGACACCAGGATACCTGCTGGTAAATAACAAAATCAATGGTTTCGTTTGAACTTGAAGACCAGGGATGGATTCGGTAGGGTCGGCGTCGTCGTCTACAGGTACAGGTACAGGTATATTACAGATACAGAGACAGGTACAGGAGGAGCACGCAAAGGCAAATCCAAATGCAAATGCAAGCGAAAGAAATAAAACATAAAAAATGTCATTAACGAATCGCGGTGACGGCATTGGTTGTTGAGCGTGGCCGGCCCGGTCCGATGCTGAGGTTAGCTAAGGAACAGTGACGCGCAAAATTTCAAAGCCTGACATCAAAGCAACAGGACAGGCAGCGGAGGCAGGCAGGCAGGCAGCAAGCAAATGTCAAGCCTCTGCCTCCATAATTTGACATTTTTGCCCCACGCACTAGCGCGTAGCAGATCACAGGCCAAAAGCGAGCGAAAAAGATAATGCATTCGTTGCAAAAGCGCAATAATATTTTATTCACTCGTATTGTCGCGAGCTTCCACATGCGGCCCGTGGACGACAGCTTTCACACAAATTTGGGATGGGAGAATCCCCGCAGATAATGCTGATGTTTGATTGCAGGAACTTTCTTGGAACATTCACCCCTCACCTCCTCCTCCTCCTCCGTTCCTCTGCTCGCGCCATCAATTATCCAAAGTCATACCATATAAGTGCTGCCACAAATCACGGATTGCGTTCGGAGGCAGTTGTTTCTCATTCACTCCCTCTGCGTGATACGAATCCCTCCATCTCCATCTGCGTGATACGAATCTGGCTGAGGTTGAAGGAACGAGTTTTGTCAAATTTTGTATGGACTGACGAGGCTTTCGCTGTCGTTCACTCCACCATTCTGCACGCACATCCGGCAATAATCTCACACACATTCACGAAGCCAGGCAGGCAGGCAGGAGCGAGCCAGTGACCGAGTGAGGACCATGGCCTTAGACTTTAGTGCAATTAGTGGAGTAGGGTAGGTTTTCGGAAGTTTGACCAAAAAATGTCTGGCCTTACCTCACCTGAGGGCCGTTTTAGCCAATTTGGGTGGCATTATTATGGCGAATGAGATGGGATGGGATGGGATGGGAAGGAGGAAGGGAAGCCAAGAAAAGGGTAGCACTGACGCACAGTTTCTGCGTTTCTGCGTGCCGACTGTTTCCGGCTTTTTCCACGACTGACTTACTGAATGCTGCTGACTTGTTTGCTTTCTCTGCCCTATCGCTCTCATTTTTGGGCTGGACAGTGACTTATCGCTGTTTTAGAATGTTTTTGCCTGTCCCAATTACGTGATCATCATCCTCATCCTCCATCATGACCTTTACGTTACCTACATATTGGCTTCCTTCCTTCCTTCATTGTGACCCTCTTTCACTCGCTCTTAATGGACTAGACTGCTCTGCCATTCGCACCCGTAACGAAAGCCACTTGCTTCGATTTTTTTGACTTTGTTACAACGACGTTGAAATCGTCACATTAAGCATAATTATATTCCAATAATCACCGTAAAGTCGATTGTGTGTACCCTCGATTTCTTTCTTTTGGGGCATAAATTAATGCCGCTCTGCTTTCCCTCCACCGTCATGTCATATACCAAATTATGCGCGCTGTAGCACGGATCATGTTTTGAATGTGCAAACTTCAACTCTACATTCATAGACCCTCCTGTTCTCTTCCCCGGGGAAGTAAAAATATGCTACGCTATTTGGACTCCAAACGTCAGAGCAACCATGATAGGGACTTGAACAGCACCTTAGTGCACAAAGCCTAAGTTTTAAATAAAAACAATTGGCAGACGTAACGTGTTAATCTACTTCTCAACCTAACACAGCGGTAGACCATTTCAATGTTCCGTGAGGAAGAGCCGTGCAAGGGAATAGAAGTCATGGGTGCAAGGGAATAAAAGTCGCAACGAATTGTTTTCTTCGTAAGTATCTTTCTTAACTAAGGATTTTGGATTACCCTCGATGGTTCTAACAAGGTAAATTTACATGTTAACAAATAATAATTTATGATTATATATCTTGAATTTTATGAAACTTTTGTTATATGAGATTTCGTAGAATTTGATATATGATTGAAGTGGATCTTGATTCGCTTAAGTGAGAAACTCTTTTAGATGCTGGTGGAATTGATTATGTATAGAAGGTTATTTATTACAATCTTCCAAAGCTATGTCACTATTTTCATCGTAAAGGTCACATGTTTAATTCATGTTCCTTTATGTTGCACAAAAAAGCTGCTATAAATGCTACTAAGATTTCTTTTGCTAATGTTAAAGATTTTGCTAACGTTTTTTCTATAGATACAGCAAATCCTACAATGGTTTTTTTTGTTAACTTTTCAATAATTAACCCACCCTTACTTTTATTGCTATTCAATAGAATGTATCTTCAAGGAAGGTTCCAATAAAATTAGTTACAAAGAATTCTTCAATGACTAAGTGAAACAAATATATGCTCTTAAGGTTTCACAAAATCCTATTGTTGTTTCAAATGGTTTTTAATCATAAAAAATGTCAAAGAAATCTATTTGTTAGTGAATATATGCCAAATCATCGAATGCTTAGCATGTTCAAGATATTTTAATTACCAATAATTTGTTTGCAACTATTAGTCAAGATATAGAGATAATTTCTTTTGAGAATGTTGATTCTACTAATAGAGTGGGGCGCTTTGCCCCTCTATCCTATGTTAATCTTTTCATGGAATGTCCAGGGTCTTACCAATAGACTTCAGACAAAAGTTGGTTTTTTTCTTTGCATGCAACATATAATTCTTAATTTTATTCTTCTTTTAGAGATTAAGATCTCCAATTCAGATATAGTCATGACTAGTAGCAATATTCTTCATGATTTTATGGTATTATTTACTAATCATAATATTGGTCAAGGTGGTGCTACTCTCATTATCAATTATCTTTGGTCTAAAAAAATTATCTCTTATGGTAAAGGTAATTATGTAGTGTAGGTTATTTTTCAAGGTGCTTCAGGTCCTTTGACATTTGCAATGTTTATGTTCCTACTACTTCTAAAGATAGAATTATTTTATGACAGTTTTTCTCCAAAGTTGGCTTAACATTCCTTGACTTTTTGGTGGTGATTTTAATATGATTGAAAATTGTTATGATAAAATTAGTGGAATTTCTTCTTGGCTTGTAGGCCATAAGCTTTCTATTTGGTGTGATGTTAAAGAACAATTTTGTTTATATGATGTTGCTAGATCAAATGTTCCTCATCATGATTGGTTTACTTGGTCTAACCTTTGTGAAGGTAATAATTGGATTTTTAAAAGACTTGACTGATTTTATTTTTCCAAATATTTTTCTTGGTTCTAGGATAGAAAGGCTACAGTTCACAAAGATGCAACTCTTTCAGATCATTTTCAATTTCTATGAATTTGGTATTTGGTATTAAATCTCTAATTTAACATTATGAGCTTTTTTGTATAAATGCATCTTTATTTTTTACTCCTTTTATAAAAGGTATTTTGATATCTCTCTAGAATGTAGAAATGAGACCCCTTAGTAAATTAGGTTTGATTAATAGATGGTTGCATGCTATATATCGTGTATGTAATTTTGCTCGATGATTAGGTAAGCAAGATGTCAAGAGACAAAGGGAGATTGAGAAAAAAATATGTGATGAATCAACAGATCAATGTTACTTTACATCATGATTCCTTTAATATTAATCATTAGCAATGACTTATTTATGTTTGCTTAGTCAAACAAAAATGGGATATGCATAATGCTAAGAGTGCTCTCATCAAGAGTCATTTCAATTGGTTGAAAGTAGAGGGAGAACCATGCAAAGAATTTTTTAAATTCTTAAAAGGTAAAGGTAATTTGTCTATAATTGACTCCATGAAAATTGATGGTCAAATTAGCTTTGATTATCTTATTATCAATGGTTTTCTTGAAAGACATTTTTAACATGTATTTGTCTTAAACATTTTTGATCATGTGAATTTTCTCTTTAATTGTGATCATTTACCTAATATTGTTCATGATGGTCACCACCATCTTCTTGAATAGGATATCTCTCTTACTAAAATTAAATTTGCAGTTTTTATCTTGGCCAATGATAAAGATCTAGGTTTTGTTGGAATTCCCATTATATTTTTTAAAAATCATTGGAATGTTGTTGGTATGGACCTTTATTGTATTGTTTTTGAAGCAATTGAACAACATCCTCTTGGTTAAGAACTAAATAGAGGAGTCATTAGACTTATTCCTAAGGATGGTGACCTTTCTCACATTGGTAATTGGTGCCTTATTACTCTTCTAAATTCTGTTTATAAAGTTCTAGCTAAATGTCTTAGTAGAAGATTGAAACCAATTATTCCTCAGTTAATTACTCTAGTGCAAACTAACTTTGTTAAACGTAAATATATTATGGATAATGTTATAGTAGTTTGGGAGGGTATGCAATGGGTTGAGGATTCCAATCAAGATATTACTTTTTTGAGCTTGATTATGCTAAAGCATACGATAGAATTGAATGATAATTTATTATTGCTTATCTTTGTAAATATGGTTTTATTGAAAAATTTATTCGAATGGTGGAGACTCTTTTTGCAGATACTAATGCACTTGTGAGTACAAATGTTGGCATTGCTAAGAGCTTTAAGCTTGAACGCTTAGTTAGGCAAGGTTGCCCTCTTGCTCCTTATCTCTTTATCCTTAGTGTAGATTTTTTTATGTCATGCTATACAGAAGAACCATGAACATAATTTAGTACAAGGCATCTCTTGCATTTCTTATATGTAATAAAAGGATTTAAGAATGACCTTTTTCTAAATCTTGGCATTTCTTAGAATAGTTAAATGTTTTCAAATGATTAGGCATTCCCTTTTGCTTTGGTGGATCTTCAAAAACTTTATGGGATGTTACAATGAAGAAAATTGAATAAAAACTTATTAAGTGGAAGAAGAAGAAGCTTTTAATGGTTGGTAAGTTTATTGTTTGTAAACATATCATTCAAGCTACTTATATGTATTCTTCTTCATGTTGGACTTCAAGTATTTTTGCATTTCAACTTGTGAAAAATTTTCTTTGGAGTAGCAACCATTCTAGGAAAGGATTTTTTCGTGTTGTGTGGGATATTTTCACTTCTCACAAAGAAGATGGTGGATTAGGATTAATAAATTATTATAAGCATGGTATTGTTTTATGTGCCAAGTGGATGGTTAAATGCTTATTTGGTATAGAGCCTTGTAAGCTTCTTTTTCAAAGCACATTTAGATGGGTAAGCTTAGAGGTAGTGATTATTAGAGAGATATTCATTTTTTTAATTGGATCCTTTTTCCAAAAGGTATTAGTATATTAGGTTCTATTGTCATAAAGCATATTTGGAAGTCTTGGAGTTTTATTAGTGATTTTTGGAACTTCAATAATATTACTATTTCTACCTCTATGCTTAATAAGCTTTCTCCTTAGTGGCTTTCAATTAATAATGAATCATGGACTATTAAGCATCTATGCCTTTGTAGTACATGATGCAAGCTTAGCATTTCTTCCTTTTCATCTCTTCTCATGCATAATTGCTAGATTACTTAGTCTAAGTGTCAAAGTCTCTATAGCATTCATGTTTCAAAATAGTATACATTTTTTGATCTATTAGATAGTTTGGACAAATGTGTACCTATTCAAGATTCTCATAATGATTTTCTTGGATTAATGAACATAATGTTTTTTCATATTAGCCCAAGATTGTGTATACTCTTATTAGTTCTAATACTAATATTTGGCCAAAATTTAATTATCTTTGGAAGGCTAATTACAATGTGCAGTTATGGAAGCAACAAATTTAGAAGATATGGAATGCCACTGCTCCTTGAAAAACTAGACATTTTCTATGATACTTAAAATCATCAAGGCTTGCCTATTGGTATTCAATTCTTTTATTTTGGTATTCATGACCTGATATGTCCTATATGCAACATGGAAGATACATTCATCTATTAGTTTTTCACTTGTCGCCCTACTCATAGCTTTTGAAATTGGTGTAGCAGGTATATACATGGTTTTCAATCAGGATTAGATAAAATTTTATTTAGAGACACTTAACTTCAACGATTTCTATTTCATAGTTAGCATTGCTTTCATCCTCTTATTCTTAATGCTATATGGAAATTTCAATGTAATCTAATTTTTCACAAAGATTCTCTAGCTAATTTTCTTCCTTTGTTAGTTCAAGATGACATCATTCAATAATCGATGCTTTAGCTAAATTCCTAAATATTTCTCTCTATAGTTTTCCTTTTTATTAATAAGGAGTCTTTAGTAGGAAGTGAAAACCCATTTGGACGCTTCTAAATGAGGGAAATATTTGACCCTTTTCCTACCCCAAAGGGGAGGTTTTTCAGTATTGGTTGTTAGGATGAAAAATTGAAAAGGCATCCATAAAACTGTTAGGCCTTTCCTTTTTGTTGTTTTGGAGTTTCTACTCTACTCCTCTACTTTTGTACTTTAAATTTGATTTTTTAAATATATTTATTTTTTGGGGTCCGACACCCCCAACTATATCTTCTAAGTGACATATGAGGTTAGGTGGGGGGAATGAATAAGTTTCTTGGATCAAAAATTCTTCAACACAAAGTACACCAATTTTTACTTTGTTTCCTAACTTGGGTATTCCACACTTGGAGGGGAGTTCACTTACACAACTTTGAACTTTGTTTCTTTGAAATGTGGTTTGAAGGTTACCACAACCTGTACAAGCTCTAAGCTTTGCTTTGGAGTGATTTGTTGCCATGAATCCACTTAGCCTCGCAAGGTCTCGACAAGCTTAGAATGTGGTTTCTAGGATCCCATAACCTTTACAACTTGAGCTCTACTCCAAAGTGTTGTGGCACTACACCAACACTCAATCTCAACAGGATCCCGACAAGTTTAAGGATGATGCCTTCTCGCAAGAAGCACATCAACCCCAGTAGGGCTACAAAAAATAGAAAAATAAATTACAAGGGAAGGATGCAACTGATTTGCTAGTCCTTGTACTTTGAAGCACAGTACAATATAATCACTACTACAATACAAATGATGTTACAATGAACTACAAAAGTACAATAGATTAGATAATGAAGGTTGATGTAGACTATTCACACACATACATCCACATCTTCTATTCCCAAGAATTGATGCCTTATAACTTTGAAGTTTCCAAGAACACCTCGGAATTCGTCTAATGGTTACTTAATAGCTAGTGTAAATGTCTTCTTTGAAGTTGGGATGTTTACCTGAGATCAGCTTCAAATCTGGGGAGACATTTCCTATTTTTGGAAGACATCTACTCTTTAGGGGAGATGTCTCTAGGAAGATGTTTACATGTAGACGTCTATTTTGTAGGATCTGAAAGTAAAACTACTTGTTTTGATGTTGGGAGCATCTGGATGCCTCCAAACAAGTCTCCATAGACCCTATAACCTCCTAAACTCATTAAAATGAGCAAAAAACACATCGAAATATGCCAAAACATCCAAAAATCATCCTCAACAAAAATCAACACAATTAGACATGTTTAGCTTCCTTGTTCAAGCTCTCTTAAGTCCTTGCAGTCTTCACTTTGTCATTTCTTTATAGCTCTCATTCCTTGAGTCCTCATTCATGTCCAGCAAGTCCTTGTTATATCTACTTTGACATCTTTTTGTAGATGTCATCTCGTGAGCTTTCCTTCATGCCCTAAAACAATATCACATTCCACAAAACATTCTATGGTCTCAATTTTCCTTAAGGTTTTGACATACCAAAATGTCAACAATCTCTCCCTTTTTGGCAATGTCCAAAACTTAAGAAAATGGGTGAGTATAATCATGAAATCATACAATATAGCTACCCATCACTTCTCCTCGTTTTTGGACATGAACATAAAGGATAAGAAAAATGAAATAATTAAGATAGATAAATTCTAATGAGAGGCAAGATGATTACTAAGATAATGGCTCTAAGGTTCAAGGTATATCGTAGAGAGCACATGAAATCTAAAAATGAGACTATAAAGAGCAAAACTTGTTTTTATAACAGAACGTCATAAAAACTCTCCCCCTTTGTGGACAACACCCAAAAGAAGGGGATCATGAAAAGGATCTATCCAAACAACTGCAAAAATGTTTCATGAGATCAACATCAAGTGACAATCCTATAGAGATACACATCTCTTATCATTATTTTCATAGGGTTGGTGATGTCAAATCAAATAAGAGCTGCCCCTTATCGAAGTCCAAATTTTGAGCATTAACCTATCTTTTTGAACCAATAAATCATTAGTAACAAATAAAACAATATCTCATGATTCTATAATCATCTAGTATTCTACCCCTTTTGAAGCATCAAAAAAATGATAAGGCATAACAATTTCATAGTAGGTAAAACATGCATATTCAACTTTTAAGACAAAGCAATACATCAAAAGATCAAACACATTCAATTATATTTTTATCAAAAACATATCATAAACTAATATATGAAAATCAGGTTGAGAACAAAAAGAGGAAAAAAAAATATAAATATGCCTCATTTCTTATTAAAAGAGATCATGAACACCTATTATAGTACTTTTCAATTCATATTTGCAATAAGGGCCTTAGGTACTTAAAAGGATATATTCTCAACATACCAAAGGTCAAACAAGTAAGTTTAGATAACATATAAACTTTAGGAGCTTTCACCAATAAAGTTCAACTTTAGATAAGGATTTAAGAAATATCCTCTTTTACAATAGTACTAGATGAATATGCTATTCCTTGCTCATTTTTAGTTGAGAGAGTTAACAAGTGAAGTTTGTTGCTTAAGTTTCTTTTGGTAAAAGCCTTAAAAGACTCCTCATACAATGGTGGCCTCTTGGAGAATAATTGATGATTTGATCATTAGGTATAGACTCCCCTTATATATGTGTAGATTCTAATGTTCCCTTTGGACCCTTTTGGATCAACTTGTTATTTTCTCAACAAAGTACTATCCTACAAAACAACATTAAGATCAAGTGTGGGGACTAGAGTCTCCTATTAATAGTACTGATAGTTTCTCTAGAAATGTTTCTTCAAAAGATTCATGATTTTCATCAAAGATACAAGTTCAAATGCTTTAATCTTCCAAAAGAGATGAGCTTTGTGATATTAAAAGGGAAGCACAATGTATAATAAAATTTTTAACCCAAGGCTTTTAGCTTTGAGCCATATAGAAAGAAAGTTAATAATCTAAAAGATGATTTTTCAATAAAAACTTTACAAGTTTACAAATACCACAAACTTTCATTCAATTATAAGATTAATCACATCGTGATCATACAATCACAAAAGATACCAAAATCAATTATTCTAAGAATACCAAATATCTTCTCTAGTAAGCTCTTATCTTAACATTTGTAGATTATTGAAGCTAACATCCCGTAGCTTGAAATAAAGTTAGCACAAATCAACAAAATTTAATCTTTCTTAATTTTCCAAATTAAATACTGACACAATATTTAGCAAGCAAGAAAATAGAAACTTACCTTGACTTACCTTACTTACAATTGAGATGCCTAGAGTGCTAGAGAATGAGATTCCTCTTTCAAGGTTTCTCTTCTTACACAAACTTCGTTGATTTTCAAGGCTTGGCTCCCTTTCACGAAATTGTTGAAGAGAGTCTTCTCATTCTCATATTTCTTCCTCTTGATTCTCCAAACTTTCTTAACTCCCTTATGATCTATTTGCCTCTCCTTTTTACCTTGCAAAAATTCCCTTCTAGGCATATTCGGATAAGACCAAGGAGTCTTATGGTATGACCAATTGCTCATGTGATAATATTTTAAATTGCACTTCCATTGTTTATGCCCAAATTTATGACAATAATAACATCTAATATTCCTATTCTAGTAAAAGTGACTACAATGATCAAACCTTTGTGGTGCTTTTGATTGGTTTGGAGTTGCATTTGATTGGGATGTAGTGCCTCTCGTCAGTTCAATCTTTGGAGAGTCCTTTTCTTGGGAACAACATCCTAATCCACTTTTATCTTATGAACTTCTTCATTGGCCAAGAACCATATGAAGGGATTCTTTTCCCTTGACTACCCTTTCATTCACAAGTTTGGCATCTACAATTTCTTCCTTAGCCTGCTCACAAGACAAGGTTAGCTTTTCATTCTTAGCCCTAAGGTCTAAGATTTCTTTTGTAAGATTAGAAATTGTTGTACTTAATAAGGAAATTTCTTAAACCTTTGTTTTAACTTGGTTTTTCAACTTTACATAAAGACTTTCCAACTTACACAATAGGTCATATCTCTCTTCCTCATTCTCAAATTGATCATCATCATCAAACAGGCCAACTCCGTCACTTATGAGAGCCATATAGATGAGATGAGAATCTTTTGAGGTGTCATCTACCTCTTCTCCGTCATCCCAGTTGGTGAAGAAATTTTTTGCCTTTTTATCTTCTTGATTTGATTCCTCTTTGTCATCCTAGCTTGTATGGATGTTACTTCTTCTCATTTCTTCACTATACTCTTCCTCTTGAAACCTATAAGCATTAGAGGCATTTGAAGGCCAAATGGCCTCTTCCACCACATATTCAGCATTCCATAGAAAAAATTATCAAAATTTGGAAGTTTAGATTCCTTACCTTTACTCTTACCTTTGTTGCCCAAAATGCTATTGAGTGCATTCATCCAAGATGAATACTAAAACTATGAACCCCATGTGCTTAAAGAATTTTTGCATTTAAATCTTCCAACATGTAAACGTGATCCCATTGAACATTTCTAACTTGATGTATGATCCTCCTTCCATTTGTTCACTTCTAAGTTGTTACACTCAAAACTAGGAATACTGGGCTTCGATACCACTTGAGGATCATAGAACTTAGAGGGGGTGGAAAGGATGAATAAGTTTCTCAAATAAAAAAATTTTCAACATAAAGCATACACCAATTTTTACGTGGTTTCCCAACTTGGGTACTTCACACTCAGAGGGTAGTTCACTTGCACACCTCCAGACTTTATTTCTTTGAAATGTGGTTTGAAAGGCAACACACCCTATACAAGCTCCAAGCTCCACTCTAAAGTGATTCATCATCATGAATCCACTCAACCTCGCAAGGTCCTGGCAATCTTAGAATGTGATTTCTAGGATCCCATAACCTTTACAACTTGAGCTTTGCTCCAGAGTGCTATGGTGCTATACCAACACTCAATCTTAGCAGGATCCCAACAAGCTCAAGGATGATGCCTTCTTGCAAGAAGCGCATCAACCCCAGCGGGGCTACAAGAAATAGAAAAATAAATTACAAGGGAAGGATGCAACTAATTTGTTGGTCCTTGTACTTTGATGCACAGTACAATATAATCACTACTACAATACAAATGATGTCACAATGAAGTACACAAGTACAATGGATTAGCTAATTGATGAGTCGTGAGATACCCCTACACTCAACCATACAAATACGAGCGTTACACGCGCGATCCGATCGAACTTCGCAGATGGACTAGTTGTGGCACCTAGATAGTTAGCCTTAGGTCGTAGTTCACTGTCTTCCCACTTGGACTAGTATTATCTTTGTCACATATGGTTTAGTCCAGAGTGAGGTGTATGATGTGTTCTAACCTAATGCTACTCCTGAAGGTAATGGAAAATAATATTAACTAAGGTAGGAGAGAAGGGTGAGAGAATCTAATTTAGCCTAAGTGCGATGAGCATCCGTTCCTTGATTATCCATACACATCTTAGACTTCATGCACGACTACCACTGGGATTACCAAGCGAAGATCCTAGGTACGCTACTGGGTTACCAAGTAGTCACACTTAAATGCTCGTAATCAAGTCGTACTCATTCTGCGTTTTAACATGAGATAAGGGTGAGAAGATATTAACTAGGAAAGCAATAAATAACAATTAATTAAATAATTAAACAAAGTGAATGCTGCAATGATGAAGTAATCTCGATCTTTATTTTCGGTCATGTGCATGTCCAAGTACGTCACACTTGAATAAAGGATGTCGTACAATTACAATCACCACACTGTGGGCAAACACTGGAAAATTATTCTATCTCTGGAAGGGAAAAACTGCCAGAGCTTGGCTAAGGAACTAAATTGGATGCCTAAAACTGGGAAAGCTGCCTCTTATTTATAGACATTGAGGTAGGCTACGATATCGCTGCTTGGACTGCGATATCGCGTACACGATATCGCATCAGCTGTGATTCCGCGAATGGGATATCATGGGTGCGTTATCGTAGCTGTCAGCAAATTCATGACTCATCATACCCCCACAACTGAATGAAAACTCGTCTTCGAGTTAAAGTGAGAAAAAGCTCTATTAATTACACAGTGGATAGGTATGGGATTATTGACTGACTAGAATGTATTCATGCCACAGTGTGGAGTCCGAAAAAATTTGAGACACAACATAAAAGAAAATCCTATGATTACAAAATTGGTGGAACTCATGTAGTTCTTGGTGGCGGTGGCTCCTCCATAGGTGTCTTTCCCTTTTCTTGTGCTCCAGGTCTTGGGATTTGATGGCGTTGAAGTATGTCCTGGAGTTTCTCCGCTTGTAAGGCCTTAAGTGCCTTGGCACACGTGTAAGTTTGCGCTTGTGCCATAGAGGCATCCCAGTCAGCCTTCTCTTTTTCTTCTGCCATCCTTTTATTCTCTGTCAACAATTTATTAAGTTGCTAAGTTCTGAAAGTGTCCAGCTGGTTCTGAGCAACCTTTGGTCCTGTATTCGAAAGGTTTAATACTTCCGAAATGGCTTGAATAGAGAAATCAACAGTCACACCACAATCATTAACCGTGGTGCCTTCTTCTTTATTGTGCCAAAATTGATACGTTTCCTCTAAGTGCCAGGCACTGCTTTCAGAGAGGGTAGGCCATAATGGGGATCCTTTGAGGTGATCCCTAACGGCCTCCAGAGAAAATTTTGTGAAAGGTCCAAAGTTTAATTCCATGATTAGTACAGTGAATATGGACCTTTCATGGATGGTCTGAACACAATGCTAGGTCAGTGTGAGATATCGTCCCTGTTCAGATGCTGCAGCAGCTCCTGCTTTTGCTTGCCTTGATTGTATAGTAGCAGGGTCTTCTTGGTGAATACTAAATGATTGTTCCTCCTGCTCTGCATGTTGTTCGGTAGGAACTTGTCCTTCACCTCTCCTAGGTTGTTTGACCACACCTGGAGCAAGACCTTCCTGTTGTCCACGTTTCGGGGCCATCTGCAATCACATGGGACCAATCATTAGTAAGGTTGTTACCAAATTTAGGTTATACCTTACTGCTTACCTTAATAGATTTACTTTATTTTTGTGTGATGTTAATTATTGGAAGAACATGTCATCGAAAGATTATAATGTTGAGTCCTCTTTGCTTAGGTGGTTTCCAAATTTAATTTTCTAGTATAGCTAAGGGGATGAAATTGTTTTTGACACATTCTATTCTTAATTTTACAACTAATTACCCTTAAAGATGTCCTTTGGGCGATGATGAATTTCAAAAAATTTCAAAAAATTTATGCGCTATTCAGCGTGTGCCCCTCCCCCACGACTAAGCTGAACACTCCGTGTTCAAGTAGGTTCAGACAGAATGAAAATCGGAGTACCAGCGAGTGAGATATAGGTATAAAAGCAAGGGTCTCACAGCCACAAGTCGTAGAGAAAAAATCGAAAAACTCCCTCACGTGAATAGTTGCAAATGATGTTGATTAGCATAGGGGATTCATGTATATATATTTTAATAGAAGTTAGGGCACTTAGAGAATGTACCAAATTTTTAATATTTCTTTGAAATTAAACAATGAAAAATAAGGATATCTGGATGATTGTTAAAAGGTTCTAGGGTAATTCAACTAGTCCTAAAGGCACAAAAATTATGTTGGTGTGGAATTTATCAATAAGGGCCTCGGATGGTAGAGAAAAAGGCTATGTGATGATTCATAAGAACGTTGAATCAGAGGGATAGTAGTAGGGAAAGAAAATCGTTTGAAAATTATGCTGAGGGTAAGAAATGATGTGTGTGAGATATGTCATAAATGAAGATTACGAAGGATTACACAAGTGGGTCCTCCCCAAAGCAAGTTTCAACCTATAATGCCCTTGTGTAACCATACTTAATGTGTCCATGGGCACTAGAAGGGTTAAATGTAATCCTCACTAACTCCACAAAACACACACATGTAGTTATCACCGGGATGAGATGAAAATTCAATGCTACACGGGACACGAGCTACAATTATACGAACAGTGAGATGAGACAAACTATAGAAAGGGATCGTAGAGATTGGGACATGAGATAACTAACCCAGGGCACAGTGAATCCTACGTGCAAAGCATGATTAACGTGTCATTAACCCATCATTCCAAGATCAGGACCAAGTCCATTCCTCTAAATAGTGACATCGCATTGTTTCATCCCATGATGAGCAACTATGAGAGTACCACAACAACAAGGCGTACGATCACTTGGCGTTTTGTTCAAGGGAGGAGTGA
>MNCI01026399.1:780919-815263 GCA_015680685.1 Gnetum montanum | reverse complement strand
TGAGCGTCGCCAACTTCCACCCCTCAACTTAAGATCATCAATCGGGAGAAGTTGGGAACTTCTAAGAAATTCAAACATACGTTCATTATTTCGGATCTCTCCCTTACAACTCATTCATGGGGGAGATGGCCACCTATGCTAATCATATGGGGCCCTCAGTTCTTTTTCAGTTTTTTGTTTTACACATTTTTGTTTTACAACGTTTTTGTTTTACATGTTTTTGTTTTACAAATTTCTTTAAATTTTGATGTTTTTGTTTTACAACATCGTTGTACTTTTCTATTTTGTGTGTGTGTGTGTGTGTGTGTGTATGTGTGTCATCCACGATGTAAGTTCGTCACCCAATAAGTGTTCAGACTAATGGTATGAACTGTTTTCATATTGATTGCTAATGTTTGGTTTTTACCTTTAAGTCACAATGTTGATACTAAGGTATGTTTCTTTTGATATGGCAGGCAATGAGATCACTTCATCCATCCATCTACCAATTCCTATGGTTTCTCTTGGCTTGAAAATGTACAGTCCCCTTCTAATAAGAACTTTAATGAATCGGTGGCTGGGTATTTCTCAAACTAAAGAAGGACTCAAGGATTGCAAAGGGTGTGACTTCAAGCGAACTTGATGCTTTTATGTTGGTCATTCTCTTCGGTGCTTAGATGTTTTCTTCTTGAGTTTTCTTACCATTCCGATGTGACCCAAAAATTAGAAGTTGAGATAATAAAAATAAGAAGTCTTTGCATGGTATGGTCCCCACGCAAAAAAACAAAAAACACACAAAAAAAAAGAAGAAGAAGAAGAAGAAATTGAGGATTCAAAGCACACCCCTTAGACAGAATAACTTAGGGCTGTAAGCACTGGTTATGGAACCAAAGTGTTCCCTCTAACAAAGGCCCTTCTCGCTTCCTGTTCTCTCTTTTGTTTCATCTTTATGTTGGTGGCTCTTTGAAGATGCATCCTCGTTATCCAAGTGGATGGTTTAACCAAATGCATTGATGCGAAGTCACTGGAAGTGGTTGGTTTGAGGCCAGAGTTGGAATGAGACTTGCCAAGTCACATTAACAATAAAACACACAAGGGGCTGTACACCACCTTGTTCTTGTGATTCCATTCCATTTCCCTTCTCTCCATCCTTCTCTCCATTGTTCACCTCATTGTTGGTTGTATCACTAGTGTATATATTTTGGTTGATGCATTGTTTTCTTTTTGGTAAATTCTTGCGGTTAAGACTTTAACTCTTGTTTCCAAAGCCATTCCCAGAGCCTACGGACTCTTTGAATGTGGGTTTGTCAGGGCATTAACAGCATGAGCCTGCTTTGGGGAGGACCCACTGACATTCCTATTTGGAACATTAGTTAACTTCTTTTCCTCAACATTTTGCAATTAAGTCTATTTTTGTTCATTTCCATCTTGACATCTCTTTTATCGATGTTCTAGTTGTCCATTTTTATCTCTCTACCTTACTCCTTTTCTTTCTCCATTCTTTCGCTACTAGAGGATCGCGATTAGTCATGGGGGTACAGGGCCTGATTTTTCAATTTTTCTCCTAAGCCGCAAATTTTTTCGTTTCTCTTCCTAACCCCTACACCCTCGGTAGTCATCATTACTACATCTTCCCAGGTCCATATCAGCCATACCACACCCTAGCCAATGGACTTACACCGAAGCAAGGTATTAATTACTTAATGATTCAATTATCCTTGCTAATATATGATTGCGATGTGTGTGCAGATGGCAATCATACAACAACGAACCGGATCTGGAGGAAGCACTTGAAATGGAGCGGTGCTGAAGCAGCTATGCAAGGAGCGGAATTGAGGGCGCGCTTATGGATGGACAACGGAAGGCACAATCTAGGCGTTGGCAGCAACAAGACTCTTCTCTCTTCTTCTCTTCTCTTCTCTCTCCTCTTTTCTCTCAGCTGCCAACTATGGCCTGATGTCATTGTAATAAGGTGTTCACCCTTATTGTCATGAACACCAATTTTGTCAAGTCTTGTAATAATGATCCGTTCACATATCATTCCATTAGTTCCATTCCCCTCAATAATCCCATACCTACCCGATATTATTGTAAGGAACTCGAGGACGAGTTTTCATTTAGTCATGGGGGTATGATGAGATGCGATATGCACAAGCCGCGATATCGTGGCCGCTGCGATATCGCATCCCCTGCGATATCGCGTCGTTCCTTACGATATCGCGTACGTGATATCGCGGTCTGCCACCAAATCTATAAATAAGAGGCGGCACTCCCCTCATTACACATCATAGGCGTAAAGTAGCGAAGCTCTGGCGGATTGATCACCCCAGAGATAGAATATTTTCCATGTGCCCGCAATAGGAGTCCCCCAAGTGAACGGTTCTTTATTCGAGCAGCTTTGTACCTGAACGCAAGTTGTGTACGGCAATAAAGACGAGCTTTGTGGATAAACCTTGCAGTGCATGGATAGGTTTAATTAATGTTATTTATTGCTTTCCTAGTAACGCGGCATGAGTACGACTTGGTTACGAGCATTGATGAATGTGTACGGCTAGCCAAGGAATCGGCTACTCATCGCGATTAGATTCTCTTACCCTTATCTCCTAGAATGTGGGACAAGTACGACTTGATTACGAGCATCTACGGATGTGTACAGGTAGTCAAGGAATCGGCTGCTTGTCACACTTAGGCTAGTTAGGTGCCTCAATACGACCGCTTCGAGGACGTGCGTTACGTGTGGTAATCCCAGTAACGATTAGCATTTGGTAGCCACAGTTGCACAGTTCAGGGTGTGTACGGTAAGTGGGAACGGATGCTGATGCTAGGACTTAGTGTTGTAGTTAGAGTTAGTTTTAGTCTCTCAACCTTTCACCGTTTAGCATAGGAGATAAACCAAAAAAGACCAAAAAAATCATATACCTCGGACTTACTTAACCATACACCATGACAACAACAAGTAAGTCTGGGAAGACAATGATTAATTAACCCCAAGTGTTCCTTGCGGCGTTTAGGCATTTAGTCTGTGGAGTTCGACTGGATCGCACGTGCTATGTTCGTTTCATATGGTTGAGTGTAGGGGTACCTCGCCACTCATCAAGCATGAAAAGTAAAATATTTGGAATATAAAGAATTAAGCTAAGAAAATAGGAAAATTATGCTAAGTAAAAAAAAGAACAAAAGAACAAAAGAACTAAGGGAATGCTACAATGATGCAAAATAGTCTCAACATTTATTGTTGATCATGAATCATGCCCAATTACAATTCACTCGAATAAAGACTCTGTTCAACTACTTAACACCACATTGCAAGCATCCACTCTATTGCTAAGACTACAAAATAAAACTGCAAGAGTTTGTGTAAGGGTTGACAAAAATTATTATTGCTTGTACACCCAAGTGTCAATATTTATAAGGCTGCACAGCTCTTGAGACATTGTATCAATGATGACATAGCATGAGCTACAATATCATTGATATGATATTGCATTTGATGAAAAAATGATTTTATCATACCCCCATGACTTATTGGAAACTCGTCCTCAAGTTAAACAAAATGAAGATAGAGTCCCTTACAAAATTGGGAGATAGATTTAAACTTTGACATGACTAACCATTTACATGACTCTAAATGCTGCATTAGTGTTTTTACAAAATGGACACGGTTGACATTGATAAAACAACCAAAACAAAACAAAAATGAAGTAGCTTGATGTAGTCTTCAAGTTCCAGGTAGCTGAGGCTCCTCACTCGGCTTCTTCCCTTTGTCATCAGGCTTCTAAAATTGGTATTTATTGAGGATTGCTTGAAGCTTCTCTTCTTTTGTCCTTGTGTCATGTACTATTCATGCAGATTATGAAATGTTGGATGGAGTCGATACATGCCACAAGCATGGTAGTTGTGAGAACATCTTGTTGGCTTTAATGTACAATGCCATGAACTACCATTGTTCTTCTTCAAACGCCCTAGCCACCTTTCTTAACTCTTGGTAATCCATCATTCAGAGCTCTAGGTTTGCTGCAACATCCTTTTGTCCTTGGTAGTTAGCCTTCACAATTTCAAGTTCTAAGTTTGCTACATGCAACTTCTGCAAGGCATCCTTTTGATCAACAAACTCTTTCTCATACATGGTGTACACAGTTGCTACCAATTGCTCAAGCTCATTATGAGGTTTGTCTACTACCAAAATGGCCAACTTAGTGTACCAAAGGTTAGCTAACCCCATGTATTTTGTCAAGTCTTCAATTTGTAGGTTTTTATTCTTTATTTTGGCTTGGTGGACGTGGACTAGGCTGTCCAAGATGGGCTACTAGGCTGGTGTTTGGGTAGTGATAGAATTAATTTTAGCCTTTTCCATCTAGATCTCTTTTTCATTTATTTACTTGTACATACCCATTTGGTCCTTGAAATGCTCCTTGAGCTTCTCATGCTTCTTGGTCTCATTCTGCCATGTGCTTATTTCAATAGTAGACTTTTGACGGATGACGCATACATCTTTCATTGATAAAATTCTATTGTCACGAGCCAATCTATTCATGTCCTGGTTGACGTGAATGAATTGTTCTTGCAGCTAATGGATGCTTTCTTCAAGAACATTCTTTTGCTTCTCAATGTCAATCAAATTGGTGTTATCTACAGCAAGCTTCTTGTTCTCCTCTTTAAGGGTAGTGAAAGCTTTGACATGTGTGTATGTTTGAGCTTTTAGTACTGAGGCATTCCACACAACCTTCTCTTTCTTCAACTCCACTTGTATGTTATGGGCAATAAGGTACCTCATTTAATTAGTTCTAAACTGTTCAAATTGGTTTGGGGTAATAAATTATGTAGGATCCCTTCTCTTTGCTTTCAGGGTTGTCAATTTAGCTTGTAATATGTGCACTTCATTTTCAGCGTGCTCTGCCTTTGTCTCTACCAACACCAGCTTTTCTTTGGTGGCTATTAAATCAGACTGCACTATAGTGATATCACTGGGGATATCAAAGAGATTCTACATGACCTAGCCCATCTACAATAGTTTGTCAAGGAAATCCTCATGCTTTGTTGGTGTCATTGAGATACCGACTAGCATTTGAGTGTCTCGAGCTCCAAAGACATCCTCATGCTCTACTAGTGTCAATGAGATACCAGCTAGCATTTGAACATCTTAGGCTCTAGAAATATCGACCAGTAGCTCAATGAGAACATTAAATGATTCTTTGATCTAACCAATTATTATCTCTACTACTCCTTCTGTATCCTAGTGTTGCATGACCACAACTATGGCACCTTCACTAGTTTCTAGCATCACCTAGAAGGATGTAGTGTTCGTTGATATTTGTTGTGGCCAATCCTCTTCTCCTCATGCCTACAAGGATACCTGCCCACTAGCAATTCCTATGGACACTGTAGGCTTGACGAAGCTTTCTTTGCCTTTGTATTGGGCTAAACTCTACCTTGCTCCCTAGCTAATGGTATCTATGATTTGGCACAAATGGCTCATTGAAGGACAATAGCCTTGTGGTGGTGGTGGAGCTCGTTACTCAGGTTTATCACTTGTAGGTGTTTACCCACTAGGTCCTGCTTGCTGCTACTAATTTTTTAGCTGAAATGTTATCAGCTGGTGTAGATCTTGATGCCCCCTCAATGCTAGCTCCAGGATTAAACAAGATTAAGAAAGAAGATCCACTAATATTACCTATTATATCCATGATAGTGTTAGATAGCTTATCCAAGGGATCATTTATTAAGGCCTAAATTCTTCCTTTACATCCTAAATCCTTGCTCTAAATAGGCTTCTTGCTCTTTGGGTTAGTTGGTCCATCAATATTTTCCTCAACTACTCTATTAGGATGGTTCCACTATCTATGTCCTAACTTACCATAGAAATGGCAATTTAGGCATTAATGCTTATAGTATCCAACTTTTCCACAAGCAATGTACTTGACTAAACTAGTTCATCCAAAGGTCCTAGCTTAGTTAGAACTTCCAAGTTTGGTCATAGGTTGAGATCTCCTATTATGTTATCTTGGCTTTTTTTTTCCTTCTTAAAATATGTTGTACACTATCATGGAAAGCTTCATACAAGTTACGTCATACTTAGCCAATCTAAGGGATACCAAGCCTATGTGAATAGGATCAATTAGACCATCAATGAACCGATTAACAATCTCTTCATCATCATCTTATAGATGAGAATTAAACTACACTAACTTTGAAGCTTCACGTTGTACTCAAAAACAGTGACATCATCTTGCTTTAATTGGATAAGTCCTTGATCTTGATCCACACGCACACGCGCATGCGCACACGCACACGTGGGTGAGCACACGCATCTTGATCTAGACACACGCACACGTACGCGCGCACACACACACAAGCACATGCACACGCGCACACGCGCGTGCGCACACACACACGTGCGCACGTGCACACACACATTGTCAACTAACTCAACTTCTATATGCTTCTAGCCTCTTGAAATGATAGTTGTTAGCTGTCAATAAAGCTTTAATAAAGTCAACTAGCTCAACTTCTATATGCTTCTAGCCTCTTGCAATGATAGTTGTTAGCTGTCAATCAGTAACTACACCCTTAAGTTGACAAGTAGCCAAATGAATTTATTAAACTAAATCACAACTCATAACTTGAAAATTTTCTTCCATCTTACATAATTATTTCAAAGCTTATGTGTAGTGTTTATCAACACCAAAATTTTTGGATTTTAGCCTCCTAAAGTGCTGCATTGGCACTTGCTCAATGAACCTTCTACTGCTAGTGATTGAGTTGTCAAGATGATGTTATCTACTATTCACCACACTTGACTAAATTTGACTCCTGAACTAAGTATCCAATGCATCAAATCATTTTAAGAGGCTTCCCCACTAGGTTTATTAGGATTTATCCTATTTGAGGGCTCTGTAGCTCTTCTTGGTGGTATCACTACACTACAAATCCAAGTAAACTTATCAAACCTTCATCTCTAATACCAACTTATAATACCCCACTAATCCAACATAGGCTAAAAAGGTATTACTTAAAGAATAAAAGAAATATATAGAAAAATAAAAAATGATGCTTATGAAAAACAATAGATGGAAAAATAATATAATAGGTAAAGTAGTAAAAATCCATAAAACTAGATACATAGGGATAGAAAATTTCTTAGCAATAGAACAAAAACATAGTAAAATAGTGATAATTAATTGATGCGTACAAAACTTAACCTATTTACTAATAAAAAATAGTTCAAATCTGTATTTTATTAATGCTACTAAAATAAAATTTATGACCAAGTTAGGCCTACACCAAAGATAGACAAAATACAAATACAAATCCTCACAACAAATTACATAGTACATAATCTCATTTGATCATTATAGCTTAGAAGAAAATTAATAAATAATTGGCAACTTCATTGTTAAACTTAAAAATGCATTAAATAAGAGTCTAAGCATTAGCTTCTTCATCTAACTCCTCATCAAAACTAACTAAATCACTTGGAAGGCATAAAAGCATAAAGGAAATCAATCCTAAGGCTACATAGAGATAATAAGCTATAAAATATTCTCTTATAGGTTTTGGTTTTAGGCACTAGGTAGCTGGGCAATCAACAATAAGGGTGATAGCTATAAGCAAAGAGTTAAAACCCAAAATACAAACATGCATAGCTCATATAATAAATAACAACTAAATCAATTATCAAAAAAATCAAATAATAAAGAAGAGGCTCCAACATCATTGACTAAAATCAATATTGAACAAATGATATACTAACAAAGACAAATGACCCATGTAAGCACTATAAAAAAATATAACCCTTTCTCAGAAAAGATACCCAGATAAGTCTTTGGCTTCTTACTAAGAAAGATAACTCATAGAAGCACCAAAAAGATTGTTACAACACCCACCAAGAAAGATGATATACATATGCATTTCTAATCCAAACTCAAAGCCAAATACTCCAAATACCAAAATATAGTATATAATATAACAAATGATCCTTGAGTAATGGGGAGATATGTCAAAATCACTAAACAAAGCTAAAGAAAGATCTAGAATAAAGAAAGATGTTTCTAAACTAAGATTATATGATGGCCAAAATGATCAGCTAAAAATATAGGTTCTAATGGCTAACTAAAAAATGCATATAAATTAACAAAAATGAATTTAAGCTTCTAAAGTTGGTTCTAATTGTTGAAATTCTAAAAATATCATCAGTTACTATTTTTAGAGCTCTAGACATTTCTGAAAGCCCTAGAAGCTACATTTGTTATCATTTTCTTAATTTTCTATTGCATGAAGGCTAGGGATCTCTTTAAAAAAAGTTTCTCTTTAAAAAAAGGTTCTTGCTTTTTCAGATCAAAGCTGATGATACATTAGTATACATCATGACCTTCATCACAACCTTACAATGGGATCATGGTAGACCAGCAAGGATGCCTCAAGGCCCATGTTAGTAACTTGAACAACCTTTTTTCTAAGATATCACCATCTAGCATTGTTTTAAGGTTCAAAATATGAATTATTGCTCAAAATCCTAATTCTATAGTTTAAAATTTTGACCAAAAAAACAAGGTCAAAACATTATCTAAATCTACTTCATGGTAATAAATCTTAGAAAAATATTAGAATAACAAAATATGAATAAAATAATCAACTTTAAACCTTAGATAGTCCATCAAATAGTTACTGAATAAATAGAGATTAGCCAAAATCAATACACATAAAACAAAAATATCAAAACTAATAAAATAGAGAAAAGAATCAAATTTACTCTACTTGAAATAGCAATGCTACAACAAGAAACCTTTTTGTAGCTAAGATCTCCCAAACAGGATCCAAACCCTAGCCAAAGCTATAGGTCAATGATGGAATCTATGTAAAACCTTAAATAAGATTTGAAACTAAGATCTTAATAAGACTTGAAACTAAGATCTTACTAGAATTCTAGTTAACACAAATCTAGATCTACCTCTTTTCCAAACTAACAAGGTCCCATTCTTTGCTTTTATCTCCTATATGTCAACAAAGCAATTTAATGCTCTCTCATGAAATGGTTGTTAGGTATTTATTCTTGCAAGGGTATGACATGGTTTGGTCAATAGGATGATATATTGGGAAAATAAAAATAAAAGGAAAACTAGTTTCTAAAATAATATATATATATATTCTAAGATGGACTTACACCCAGTGCTAACCTAATAGGTAACTCTCCTAAGGGTTAGCTAGTAGCTATGTCTAAGCCAAACTAATAACAAGATCTAACTAACCAAGGGACTAACATGAAACTCTTCAAAACTTAAGCTAAAAATACATTAAAAATAAAAACAAAAAATATAAATATTAACTTACAAAAATATAACGTAAGCCAAACAAATCATAGAATAACCCAAGTTGGTATCTCCCATGTGTCAATAACCCATCTAGTTAGTGATACCTGCTAGCTCAAAACTTCAATAGAAGAGGCTAGTGCACATATGTGAAAATCAAAGGGAAAATCCAAAATAAAAAGAAGAAAATTAAATTAAAATATTAAAAAGAAAAAAGCAACAAAAAGTGAATATCAAGGCACATAGCTCAAACAATACAAGCTTAGTTAACAAAAGGAAAAGATTAATAAAGCACAAGACATAGGCTAGCAAACAAGATATCAAAAGTTTAAATCATAACCATACCGAGGGATAAGGGGTATCTAAGATAGTGGTATTACATTTCATTTAAATTTGTTTTGTTAACATATTTATCATCACCTTTTCTTATTGTTGTTCTTGTCATTTGATTTCTTAGCTTCTATGTTTTAATATAATATGTTACATTTATTGATTTATATTACATGCTTATATTTATACATGTGATCACATCATCTTTCATTATTTTTTTTCCTATGCACTTATTAATCATATTTCAAGTTATCTTTTTATTGTTTTATTGCTTCATTATGTGATCATGCCTTCCCATCTCATTCTTGTGTTATGTTATCATTCAATAATTTTTTTTCTATGCTCCATTGATGTATCTCTCTCTCTTCTTTAGTCTTTGATTAGTTTCCATGACTAGGGATCTAGGGATTAGATTGATGTAATGCTATCTTTCCTTAGGATAGGTAGGAACGTTATTACACATATTTATTTTTTAACTAAATAGTTGGTTGATGCTTAACCTAACACTATTGGATCTGGAAATTCATATTGATATTTAAGAACTTACCATTAACACTATTGGTGGCAATGTACCTATTGTGGATCAAGTGTACAAATCTATATATTTGTTGATTTCAAGATGTCTCTTGGATCAGTGCTCTTTACATCATAAGTATAAGAGAATATAACATCATCTAGGATATGGATTGGTTATTTTAGTATTAGGAAAACTTGAATTTTTGTCACAAGACACTATTCTTGCTAACAAATGATGGTGTTTAGATGACCATGTACATCAGGTCATGAAAGTTTAAGTTTAATCTTGTAACACCCCTATTAATTATCTATAAAATCTTATAAATAACTAATAAAAATGCTATGAAACCCCAATGATCTAGATTTAATCTTGATTTACTAATTTAAAAAGAAGCCATAAAATAGATAAAATTATTTATTGGAAGTATAAATACAGTAAAGTAACACAACATAGAAACATTTCATATTACTTGCACATATAATTAGATAAAATTTATTTAAATAAAAATAGATATTTTCTCAATTCCAAAAATATAGATGTCAAAAAATTTCACTAGTTATATCATAAATTAGTACAGAAAATAACAATTCCAACAACACTTGTTACATTATAACTAGATATCTAGAAATAAAGATATTTATATTCGAACTTTACTAAATTAAGTAAAATAATTAAAAATAACAATTAAATAAAATATCAATATATAATAAAATAATATTAGTTTTCCAAGACATATGGCATGTCCTGAAATGAAAAATGATCTTTGTAATGTCATGATCTACATAACATAGATGACAATTTTATATGTATCATACTTTATTATTTATTCATAAAAATATGTATATGGTTGAAATATTTAAAAAGTGTACAAGGTTACTGATGAAGTGTTAGTTGGTCGCTGCGTCTACTAGGTTGCGTATACGGGACCCCGTATATGCGGCTGCGTCGACGCGGCCCCGTATACGTAGCCCTGTCAACGCATCCTTCCATGCGTCGACGTGGCCCCATTTACGCGTGTCTTTTGCGGCCTATAAATAAGAGGGCTTCCGCCCCTCTTAGGTACCTTTTTGTCAGTTGTAGCGAAGCTCTTGCAATTTGTTCCCACAAGAGATAGAATATTTTCCAAGTGCCCGCAGTAGGTGTAAAGAAGATGTTCGGCTCTTTATTCGAGCGCTAATGTATCTAAGCCCATTGGCGTGAACGACAATAAAGATGAGCTTTCAAGCATTCCTTGTAGCATTTGGACTTAGCCATTTAATGCCTTTAATAGCTTAATGTTTCTATGCTTTGATAATTACTTAAGTTTCTCTTAGTATTAATTTAATCGTTATCGTTCATTCGTAGTTCATAGAAACCATAAGTACGACCATCTCGAACGCAAACCCAACACTTGGTAACCTAGTGATGCTTAACGTTTGGTAACCCATTAGTGATTAGGGGATGCTCAGAACGTGCCTGGAAAATAGGATCGGATACTTATGCTAGGAATAGTTAGGATACAAATTAGGATAATTATAGATTAGATAATAGTTCATTCCTTACTTTTCATACCTTAGTTAGACGCCAAAAGATAAGTAAAAAGGTATAAAAATTAGTTGCCTCAATCTTGCTCAACCATCGCCACTAGAACATTACAAGTGAGATTGGGAAGACTACAACCATTCTAACCCAAGGTTTTACTGGTTAGGGTCTGGTGTATGTTAAGTGCTTACAGTCTACGGAATTCGACCGAGTCGCGTGTGAACGCCCGTGATTCATATGGTTGGGCATAGGGGGTACCTAGCCACTCATCAGTTACTATTTTATAAAAATAGAAAATATAAAAAAGTATTCTTCAAGTTCAAATGATTCATCTTGTACAAAATTGATCCACCTTTTATCCCATATCCATCTTTTACTGTTTCCATGGCTACTCTGGCTACTTTGGACTCTCCACATCAAAATGTAGGAGAAGTTAAAACCCTTCAAATAAGAAAGGTTATTTTATTTCCCTCTTCATGGAGCATAAAGGCTCTAAGCCAAAATTCTTAGGATGCAAGGTAGACAAATGTTTTCAATTAAATATTCAAAAATGTTTTAAAGTCTAGAATTACCATAAATTTTTCAAAAATTCAAGAAGCATTTTTTATATCCAGGCATCTCTAAAGGCTAACTCTTGGTTATCCTCACTACCAAAGAAATATATTGACAAGTCTTATAATAATCTCACTACTATCATTAGATAATCCTTTTAATTATTTAATGTCCAAAGATATCACAAGTTTGTCCAACAATAATCCAAAGAGTATATATTTTATCCATAGATCTCTAAAGGCTAGGTTTTGGTTGTCTTCATTGTTAAAGGAACACACTAATAGGTCTTTAAGTAACCTCATTACTATCATTACATTATTCTCATGATCCTAAACAAGTCACTCATGATAGGGTCTTGGCAATAGGCTCACTACTAACATTCTCAATTGTCGAGGCACACGTATCATTAAAAAGATCAATCTTGACTATTTGTCACTATATACCACTAGAATTAAGTACTTAGTGTCATGGTCTTGGCAAGTTTCCCAACCTCACATGAAGTTACGAATCAAAATCCAAGGGAGAAAATCCATCCAAACCCTTTTTTCCATGGGGTGGGTTTCACTAAAGAACACTCCACTACTACATGTAGATAAGGATATCTAAAAATTTCTCACTCCTATTACCCACTAAGCAAAATTGGTTATATAAATATTATTATTTTATTCCAAAAATTCAAAACATTTCCAAAATAGTCAAAAATCCAAAATATACAAAAATTTCATAAAAATTATTATAAAATACCATTTATCTTTTTCTCCTATTTAGTTGTTTTCTACTTTGGAACTACCAACTCAGAAGTTTCCCTAGCTATATAGGTCATCTCTAGCCTTCCCAAACAACTCCTAGAAAAATCCATCATTTGGGTAAGACACCTCCCACTGGTGGAAGATGTCTTCCTAGAAGCTAAGACATCTCATCAACAATGGAAACATTTGGAAAGACCATAGACAACCTGTATGGCTGGGGAAACTTTTGAGTTAGTAGTTCTAAAGTAGAAAATAGTTGAGCAAGAGGAGAAAGAATAAAAACATCTTGTAATCTTCAAGTTGAGCTTCAGAAAAGGGTTCTAGGTTTCTTATCTTGCTTTCCCAATAAATATTATTGTATTTCATATTTTGAGAGATGAGGAGAGTTATGAAATGAGTGGCATGAAAGCACATGTGAAGAGTGCATGAGTGCATATGTAGCTCTGTGGTCAAATTATATGTATGTTTGGCATGTGTGTCTCTTGTTTGCTTGTATGAGTTGATCTCATCCAATTGTGCCTTGCATTAAGGACAATCGTTGTGTGGTTGTAGAGCCTCATGCTCTACAATGTTGTTTGAGTGTTGTAAGTGGTTGATGGATATTGCAAGTTGTGGAACCCTGTTATAATCTTCTTATATTAATTGAAGATAGCTAGTTTTCTTGTTTTCTAGCATATTGATTGCTTTTCATAATATCTGAATTTAGTGGGAATTGAAGGTTAAATTAATAGTAGTAAACCTGCTCCAAGGCTCCTATGAGTTGCAGTAGGGTTGCAATTTGAAAATTCAAGCTACAATCAATCACAAATGACACTGAAATAGAGAAGAAATATTTTAAATTTTACCAATGCAAGCAGTAAGCTACAGTCACTCACAATTTGTAAAAAATGTGAATTTTCAAGAGAAAAAAACATGACCTTTAAAAGAAAGACCAAGGGTCACTCTAGCTGTTATAAAAGGATATCAAAGGTCAAAGAAAAAGAGTAAAGATGGATAAGAAAGTCCAAGAGAGAGTTGAGAGGTAAGAGTGAGAGCACTTGACAAAGAGAGTAGCCAACGAAAGTTGAGTAGTCTCCTATAAGTGTTGTCTTATCTTGAGTTATGTGCTTAAAGTGTGAGTCATAATTGCGAGAGTATTTGAGTGGGATCAATGGGAACATGTGTGACCTCCAAGGTCCTTGGAAGAGTTGAGTTACACTTTGCTCCTCATTTTTTATGTAATTCTCATTTAACAATGATTAATTAATGGAGGCTTTACTCCATTTTATTGTGTTATTTCTCTAAGCTAATTTCGCTTAGAAGAGTGTAGAATTAAATCCTTCTGGAAGTTGTGACATCAGCTCCTCATCATAGTGATGTTAAGTAGAATCAACATAAGAACAAGAAAATGTTAAATTATATATTTAGATATCTCTCTTATGTCATTTAGTTAAGAAGCCTGACTAATGTAACAACATTTATTCACCCAAAAAATGGAATC
The DNA here is from genome assembly GCA_015680685.1 of Gnetum montanum. NCBI lineage: Eukaryota > Viridiplantae > Streptophyta > Gnetopsida > Gnetales > Gnetaceae > Gnetum > Gnetum montanum. The sequence goes on along the minus strand of MNCI01026399.1, from coordinate 800,830 downwards.
AACTCTCGATTTGATATGCCACCTTACCATTGATTTTTATTAAGAGATAGCAACCACAAGGAGAGCCTTCCATTGGTGAAATATATGAAAGCAATATAATGTCTCCATCTTCAAAACAAAAAAAAGCATTCATCCCAAAATAATGGCTAGTCAAGCTCTCATGCTCGCTAAAGAGTGGTGCTTCCAGCACATAAATCGTAATTCGTAGAGATGCACCACTCTACTATTCTTTGTAATCTAGCAATCACTCCTACTATGAAAGCTTCACCCACATGAACTATCTTTTATGCCTACAGGTGCAATGAATTCTTTTTAATCTTTTCCATAGCTTTCTTCAATGTAAGGGCAACTACCATACACATATGGAATGACCACTAGTTTATGGTTGAAGATGAAAGGATTAAGGGTAGCTACCAACTTAGTCCCACTCTCCTAAACACAAAGTTCCCTCCTCCTTCTCAACTTCCCTTCCTCTAATTCTCCCAAACCTCAAAGTATCCTCATTCTTCCACTCCCTTCCTATTCACATACTTTCCCCATTTTCCTCAAAGCTCCCTAACCCATCCTAACACTTTCTCTCCCACACTTATTCATAGTCCAAACAAAATTCCTTCCCCAAGCTCTATGGCTCAAGACAACACTATGCTCAAAAGACCAAGTTCTATGGCTCAAGGCAACACTATGCTCAAATGACCAAGCTCAAATCCAACTCTTGCGAACTTACCAATGATCAAGAAGCCTCACATTGACAAAGTGAGGAGATGCCCCTTAGATCTTCAAGGCAATGTAAACCTCTAGTGATGCTAGAGTCATCAACATGATCATTACCAAGGATCAATGTAATGTTCTTGATTTGAAGCACCATGCTACATACACTCATCCCTATGTGAACATCCCAAGCCTTCTCTAGGTAGGTACCATGCTCAACCTACAAGTCCTCAACCCATCCCTAACTGATTGTTGTCCCAATTGCCCACTTGAATATTACACACAAAAATGGGTTTACATGCCATAATGTTCATACTTATTTCTTTGTTATTGTTTTTACATTTATTATGGTTTGTTGCATTTTAGTCAAGCCTCTTTTTTGCATGTTTTGCAAAATTGAGGCTTTTCTATTGTTTCCTTGTGAATGCTTTAACTAGCTAAGGGATGTTGGATCTTATTCCCAATGCCCAAATCTTGGCTATTTTCATTCTTGAAATAAAAGAAACAATAGAAAATGAACAATCAAATAAATGTTAACATGTCACCTTAACAGAAAGATGAGCTCTCTCTTATTGCTAAAAGAAGACCAGCTCACACTCTTATCTCAAGTTCAGTGTAATTTAGAGCTTCCTTAATATTGGATTTTAATTTCGAAAATTTTATGCAAAAATTTTTATATCCTGGAATAGGATCGTAATAATGCATGATACGTTAGGATAGCAAGTGGAATTCAACATCCCACACTAATACTAAATGCATAACTTGCCACGTTGAAATTTAAAAGAATATGAATAGGTTAGTTTATCAAATTTAGTTAATGCTTAAATGCAAGATTGCCATTAAGAAAGACATTTATTAATCTGGGAAGTATCATGGAAGACACATTATTGGGAATCTTACAAGTCTCAGTGGTTCATTGCTTTAAGAACTCAGAGCCACAAGTTCAACTTTTCAGTTTGACAACTAAAAATTTTTAACTCTAGGCTGCTTGAAAATAATATGAGATTAGTGTTTAATTTGAGCATGATATTAGTAGTTTGAACTAGACCAAGTTGTTTTAAGGAAACTCTTTCATCTAACACCACATGTAATAATATGACCATGTCTGTCACTATGGAAACTCCAAGGTTAAAGTTCCATTTTGATATATGGCAATATTAGGCATTACATGTTAGAAGATAGGAGCGTGAGCACAATTCATTAAAATACCTATGAAATGCATTTTTCCCCCCGGCAATGTCTGTACAAGAAAAGAAGACTTGAAGGAGAATATTTCAGTAAAACTTTATATTTATTTCAGTTAAAAGAATATTAGAAATACAAACAAAGGCTGAAACAAGGCTGAAACAATCATGTAGCTTGCTACCCAACAGGGAAAGCAGACCTATAGTGGAGGCCAGTGAACTTCGTCTGCTATCTGCAAGCAATCCATACCATATCCATCATTTATGACAAAAGCGACGAAGAAGTCATTAACTGCTTAACCAGAGATTACTTGGCTTTTCATTAATATCTTTTAACTTGTCCACACTTAAACAAACAAACAGCTTGCTTAACTAAATATATTACTCAAGTTTACCCTGAGCTCACATTTTGTGCAAGTTCTTCGGCCCTCTTATCATTAAACCCAAGCTTTGCTAATATTTGTTGCCCAGCTGAACCTTTAATAGCCCATATTGCCAGCAGCATATGAGTAGTTGTAACTTCACCACTTTGACCTGTTTCAGTTAAATTTATAATGATAAGTATTTTCGGAAAAATATTTTGGATCTGTTCATACGAGATTTTCTCAGAAGTCTTGATGCATAGCAAGTCTAAAGCTCAACAGTGCTATGGAATGAGAAGATGGTCACATGATCAAAAGTAATATAATAGCAATATGCCTAAACGATTATCATTTTGCAATTAGATGAAAGAAAAATTATCAAGTATCAATTGTAACATGAAATTGCTAACAGTCATAATGTGAGCATTGCAAGAGTTAACTCTCACAGAAGCCGCACGTGCAAATATGGATCCACACTCAACATTTACAGAAAAAAATAAACATCCTTCAAGCATAATCGCAAAGAATTATTCCCCATTGAGATGTCCATGGATTCGGCACTCATGGTTAAGAAAAAAAGATTCTCCGCAAGAAGTTTAGTAAACCGATGGAACGCCTAAGAAAGTCTTTGATTGGTTTTGTCCTCACTGAAGTTTACTACTTTACCTTAACAAGCTGCAACCTTGTTTCAAAATTTATTTGTCCTTGGCATAGAAGCTTGTGTGTGTGTGTGTTTTTTCTTCTTTTTTAACTAACCACCGTCATTCATCCCAAGATTGGAATGTCTCAATATTCAAGAAAAAGGAATCTTTGTACCTAGAACTCTGTACCTCATGATTGGAAAGGCTTAAAAATTTTTTAGTTCATAATTTTTATCCTATCATCTTAATGCATGCTATCATTAGTGCAATCTGAAGATGTCCATCATGTTTACATCATTCCATAGTATACTAAGCTATAATATCCAGTGGGGGTGACTGGCAAATCAAATGTGAATTAAAGAGTTGCATCATTTTTGAGCAGATGCAACCTTTGAAAATATTTAAATCATGCAGACAGCATGAGGAAGAAGGAGATATATAGAAAGAGGGAGAGGGAGGACAGGGGGAGAAGGAAGAGCATATGTGTCTCTCCCTCTATGTGTGCATGCACACACATGCTGGGTTGTGTTTCTCCACCAAAAAAAAAAAGGAAACTACCAGTTCTAAAGTTGGTTCACAGATAACAGTCTCTGTGAGTTAAGATCAAGTGTTCATGGTGGGCAGGTTTAACCCCAGAACCTGTAGATGCATGTAAGTGTAAATGTTAGGCTACACCTACATGCTCATGTTTGCAAGTGTATAAAAAGGAATGTTTATATATATATATATATATATATATATATTCAGAAGGATGAATGAGTAAAAGACAAAACGTGAACAGTCCACAAATGATCTGTAGAAGTAGGCGCAGGACGGTTCATGAAAAATATGTATGGTGTTACATACACAGGAAATTTCAGAAGCAGTTACAAATTGCTGCAAATAAGGATGTGATTGTCAGTGTTCTGGAGATGCATATGAGAAGAAGATCATTTATAGTAAGGAACTAACTGTAAAATCAAAGATAACGCCCATGCACGTAATGTTTGTCAATGCGCAGACTCTGTTGTCTGTTAGAATGAACCTAAATCTTTGTACTTGGTTCTTGTTTAAAAAAATTGCCTTGGCCTTGTAATATTTAAGTTATTTTTTTAAAAGGATGTAAAAGGAAATTCATAAGGTTCCAGATATATCTGAAGAAATAATTTCAAAAAGTTCTGAAGGGTCATAGAAACCCTTATGATGGGCTATAAAAGAAGATTGACTGTATATGCTTAATGTGCTTGTTGGTGCTTGGATGCCTGTTGGGGCCTGGAGCTTGGTTTGCTTTAATACAAGACCTTTGCACTGCTTTCCCATGGTTTTTTTTACAGTTTAGCTTTCCACATAAACACAAAGAACTATAAGGCATAGCACACACTTTTCGTGTTGCATCGTGTCTGTACTTACTGATATTCACACAAGTATGTGATGTATACTATATTTGTGTTCAACATGGACATCATTGAAAATACACTGAACTACATAAAGGATCATCACCCAGAGGCTCAATGCTTATCCCATCAAGGTGGAGTCCTGTAATGGTCAGTGAATGAGTGAAAGCCTAACTTCTTTCAAGTGGTTGTGCTCAGGCTCGAACCTAGGTCTTACAGCTTGAGAAACAAGCACCTTATCATCACTCCAAGTGGTAGTCCCTATACACTGAACTACATATTAATGTTAATGTTAAACATAACATAGGTAGCTTACTTCTTTTATAACTAACTGGATTTTCCGAGTGATAATAATAATTAAGGGCTAATTCGTAACTCACACATAACTACTTGAAAACTCTCCAAACCTAGGTATTTCCTTCAAGCATCAACGCCTTACAAACTTAGTTAAATGGTTGTCAATTAATTTGGTAAAGTGAAATAGAAGTTTCTGCCCTTTGAATTGGTTGGACAAAATTAATTTTCAGCCAGTACTTCTGCAGAATTTCTTTACATATCAGCATACAAGAAATTAACGTTTAAACTTGATACAGAATATGCAAATCAGATTTAGGGACGAGGCTTGTGCATGATTTGTTACAGCTTGAAGAAACAAAACCAATAATGAATGACTCTAAACAATAAATCTGAGAGGTAAGAAATAAGTACACAACTAAAAGCACTAGTTAACCAACAGAAAAGCAACAAACTCTTATCTAACAAGAGGAAATAATGTTTAATTGGATAAACAAGTAGAAAGGAGTATCAGAGAAGCAAAAGATTATAGTGGAACATCAAGCAGTTGTGAAGGACTGACCTAGAAGTGATTTTTGGTTGTGAAATTTGCAACTCAACTGCCCGAGAAACAGTCTAGCTTAATCATAGCAACTTAAAAAGAAGACAACTTGGTTAAATAAAGAGATGAGAAAAGGCTTACACAGAAAATAGAACGGAAAAAGGTATAAGCAGCAAAAAGCCGAGTACTTTTTTTTAAACGAAAAGTACATTACAGTAATTAATATAAGGTGTTTATAAAAAAAGGCCCAACAATTTGCAATGTGGATCTCTGAATATTCAGACCATCACTAAAATTATTCTATGTAACTTTTTTAAAAATATTTTTGAAGTTGCTGATACTTATGAAGAAAAATGTTTTAGAAATTTTACCTGATTTTATTAGAACAAAAGTAACAGGTATCAATTCCCAAAAATAAAGAAGACTTTCAGGAGGATTATCTTCCATCTTTAGGAAAAGACTTCAAAAAGTAAGCAACATAGAAAAAATTGATAAGTAAAAAACAACACATTTGGCTCAAGATTACCCAAAGAAAATTCTCTTTCTTTGTTGCTTCCCATTACTTTTACCTAAGATGCAACATAGTATGCAAAGCTAACATTATCAAGAAAATATCTTTTTCAGTATTTAGGAAAGGACACACCGTAAATTAAAGGGAAGAGTCTATATATGTAGTGGCTTCAATGCAAGAACTGACTCTAAACAAATTGGCATTTCAAAGTGGTAAAATGATCAAGGATGGCTAAATATGCAAGATTACAGTCAAATAAGACACTGGGATAAATCAAAACAGAAAACACATATTAAAATGGGGCCAGGGGCTTGATCTTATCATTTTAAATGAGATCCAAAAGTCTCATTCAAGCTCAGAATTAATATTGAAAAATGATAAAGCATGTTCATGTATAAATTTATTGTTTACCACCACTTAAAATGTGTGAAAAATCATGGAATTTCATGTCGGTGAAAATTAATAGCCTACACATTACTATATATAGTTATGTATCAAGGAAAATTACCTTAATAGCATGCAACAAAAAAGACTGAGAAGGTGAATTACAGCAAAATATGCAAAACCTTTTCAATGAGAGCTACAAATGTTGTCAACAAAAGCCAAGAAAAAAGGATGGTTAGAAAAGATTTTACTAGAAGCTACTGAAAAAGTTACTTTAAATAAGAGGTTTATATGTAAGAAGAAGTAGTTTTAAAAAGTATATCTGCAATCAGAGTTTGAAATCAAAAAATCTAGCAATAATGAAACTTTAACTAAGGAATACATAAAATTAATGTATAGGAAAAAGAGAAACATTTTACTAGAGCAACCCCAAAAAATTCCATGAATTTTTTTTAACTGTTTCTAAGCAACAATATCCCATTAGTGCAGATTCAAGTAATCTACAAAATTTTTTTCTGCTATGTGATTTAGCTACATGAACTCCAATACTTTATAGATTATATATGATGAGAAAACAAAGGGAATTAAAATTTTAGCCTCTACAAAAGTACTAGATGAAGAAGGATTGCACTGAATTATTAAATGTGGTTGACAATGAGTTTAGACATAGACTTGAAAATTTATTAATAAAAGGCTTCAAAATAGTTTGGACAAACAGTAAACGATCAAAAGAGATTATGTTTTTTTACAAAAAGAGATAAATCAGATTTAAAGAATTTTTTACTAACCATGGTTAGTAATTCGTTTGCAAAATTGCTAGGTACCATTCTGGAGAAACAAATTTCGAAATTAAGCAAAAATAATAATAATTCACATGCAATCTCACAAACAAGATTTAGAGGAAAGCATTCTACAATAGACCATCTGATTACTCTTAGTTATTACATTAAACAACAAAAAGGTAAAGAAAGGGAAGACATTTATATGCCTTGTTGAGTCGCTCAAGCATTTGATTTAGTTATGAGATAAATATTATAAAGAAGGCTTATCAAACTTGAGGTCAACCTTGGTTAACTCATGTCATTCAATTGTTATCTATCAAGGAATAATTTTTTGAATTAAGATGCAAAGAAACTAAAAAATACGGTTGGTTTTACAACAATATCATAGTAACACAAGGTTGTCCTCTTTCATCAACATTGTTCAGCATATTAAGAGTGGATTAAATAGGTACCTGAAAATTAGGTTATCGAAATGGATCGATCATGGATACAACTTTTAATCTTTGCAAATGATGCAGCACCAGTTGCAAATTCATATAAAGGATTACAAGCAATATTGTACCAATTAGAAACTTTTTGAAAACATACAATATTGAAAGTGAATTTTGACAAAAGAAAAGTGTTAATTTGTGAAACCAATAAGATGATATAATTTCCAGATAACTCATAAACAACTTGAGATTGGATACATATAGATGTTTTGGGCTATAATGTTCTCAAAATTATAATGAGAAGCATTGTGTGTCAAAAATTGCAAATGGCTAAAAGGCTTTATATACAATGAAAATTAGATGTAAAAATTTAAAGGGATTCTATTTAAAACAATTATACAACATAGAATACTATATAGATGTGTGGTTTGGAGGCTAGGTTTTGTTCAGGAATGTAGAAAGAAAATAGAAAAACTTTAAAAAAAGTTCTTCTTGGATGAATTCAATGTTAAAACTCAAGTCTCATAGGTAATATTTTTGTTGGAAGATATTATGTTGCCACTGGATTTTCAATTCCTAACATTCTCTTTGAACAATAAACATAGCAATAAGATCTCAAGAGAAATAATCCAAAAACCTCAGCAATAAGGATGGTATAGTGAAAAAAAAATTATAGCTACAAATATGGGATATTGAAAATCCAAATATAATAATAAATGAAGCTTGAATTTTAATACAAACACATTAGAGGTAGCATACAAGATAAAGTGAAATATCTTTATACAGCTATTCCTGTATATATGCAGACACTATTATTATATTAAGAATGGGATCACATCACCTTCAAGTTGAAAGTAGAAGATGGAATAATTTGCAACATTAGGGTAGAATATACCAATTGTGCCCTACTACAAGTCATAGAATATTAGCAGGATAAATTATTGGAATGTTGGGGAACTGACTTCTACAAAAGCAAATGGCAAACCTCAAATAAAACTTTGTAGGAGTATCTATGCTACTGGTGTTGGTTCTAGGTCATTATATAGAAGAAGTGTTCAAACTACATAAATATTAGACACATTTATTATACTTGAGATTTATTGCTTCTAACATATTTTGTACAAACTAATTGGTCTAACAAACCCTTGGGGCCTATAGAGACATAATTAAACTACAGTTTCAGCTTCAGCTTCAGAATACAAGGACTGAACTTTGGCCCGTTAGCTTAGCCATGTAGTTGTACAAAACTTCTAACCTATATTTGATTTTGGGTTTCGCTATTTCAATCATAGCTTGGTGGCGTAGCATAAAGTGGATTAAACTTTCAAACTAAGAATGCCACGTTTGATTCTGTCATTTGATGTTGCAGTTGGATCAAGTTTTAGATTTGTGGAGGACATACCTTTGTTTTATCACCATGGCATTGCATATGTATCAGCATCAAGAAAATGACATAACAGTGAAAGAGACTATATAATTTAGAACCTTTTCTTCAACAAATAAAAGTAAGCAGATTTTTACTGATTCTTCAGATTGCTAAAGAATATAGTTTTTGTATTATATGAAAACTAATAGAAGCTTCCAAAAGTGGATATAGAGTATTTGAAAATCTGGAATAGTTTCTTTGTCAGACATGGGAATGTTTTAACAAAATGAATTTGTTGCACAGCACAAGCTTCTTCAATGGCTACCTTGAGCAATGACCCATTTCCAAAATGCAGGTGATTGTTATGTTGCGATTAATTAACCAAAAAATAAAAACTAAATAAAATTGCTCAAACCATGTCTAGGATCTATAAGAAGTATTCATTGTCAGTTGTCAATGATGTATGGTGTAATGGATGAACTTTCAAAGCATACCAACTACAGTACTCTAGCTCTAACACCAAACAAGAAATCTCAAATGATGTAGATACGCCTAAAAGTAAAGAGTAATTAAAAACAAGAGTAGGTTTTGTTACAAACACTTACCTGACTGACTTGCATCATCAAGAGCTTGATCTAATGCTTTTAGTAGAGTTTTTGTAGGTGGCAGTGGTTCAGGAACAGGAGTGTAATAATCAGCTCGTCCTAGCACTTCAGTAGCTGCCTTTTTAACACTGAAGAGGTTAATTCCATTAGCCCGCAGAAGTTTTGCAGCAGCACTGGTACCTAATAAGAATAAACATAGATATCAGAAGATCCTACATAACGCAGATCATGCAAAATGTTGAATCCCAACCCTTAAGTAAACTTTACCATAAGAATGATCATGCTAACAGAGTCCTAATATTAGCAGACCCAAATCCATATGTGGCATCATGGTAAGTCTTCATTTAGCCCTTACTGTTGTCCACCGTTTTAGATATCTAAACGTAAAAGCTCTAACCTCATCAAAGTATCATAATTGACAAATAATTAATTGGCATGGCTTCTTGGGAGGGATCAAGGTTATCAAAGAAGATTTGATCATGGAGATGAACACAAGAATGAGGAAAGGATCCGAAAACAGCTCTGGAAAAAATTTTATATCAACAGATGCTGACTGTCTCCAAAAATTATATACATCGACTTTCTTAAAAAATTGCTTAGTGCATAAACCTCTATGTGTTAACTTTATTGTCCACATTGCGTTAGCTATTCACATCTGTTTTTCTTGTTTCTAGATTATTTTTAGACAGAATGTATCAGTTTAGAAATCATCTATAACAAACCATAATATTTGTAATTATAGAGAATGTACTGTATGGAGATGTGGACATTTGTATTTACAGAGAATGTCATGTATGGGGGTGTGAACATTCAGTTTCCACCACTGGTGACTCATATTGACTATACACCAAGCCCCCAACACCCAGAAGCAATATGAGCCAGTTCGTGTGATAGTTATTTAGTGCATAAGGCTATGTGCATTCCTTTTATGTCTGTTTCTCTTGTTTCTAGATTATTTTTAGATGGAACGTATCATTTTAGAAATCATCCAGCACAAACCATAATATTTGTATATTTTAGACAATGTAGTGTCTGGGGGTATTGGCATTGTCCTTCACCGATACTCATGTTGACTTCACACTTAAAACCCCAACACCTACGGGCAACATGTGCCAGTTCTTATGGCCGTTGCTATTTTCCTCACAGTTAGAGCTCGAGTTGTTACCTTATTAAAGTCCAAAGGCTATTGAACCCTCTATACTTGGAGGATCTTTTCAACCCTTTTAAATAGAACAGGAAGCTCATACTTCACCTGAATGAAGATAAAATGGGTTTAACTTCTCCCTCGTTATCCTTTAACACTCATGGATGAATGATACGCAACTACCAGGATGCAGGAAGAAAACAAAACACTTCCTAGCGTAAACATTGCTCCTTGTGCATGCCTGCTCTCATCTCCTTGCCTCTCTGAAGATGGAAGGGTGCTTAATGCAAAGTAATTGTCACTCTAATTGCAAATTCATGTTGTTCAATTTCCATTGATGACTAAGGAGATGCCAAGTCTTGCTTTTTTGCAATATTCAAAGCATACTACCACTTACCAAATGTAAAATCAATATTTTTGAAGATCATGAAGACATCCGTGCAAAACGCATATGCACTATCAAGACATACAAAATTGAAAATCAACAATGTCTGACCTCAAAGAATTAAAAAGAGACTTGTGCCTTGTAAGTAGCTTTGACCCTTTAAATTACCACATCATTGGCTAAAATCACACTTCTATACAAATTCAGAAATGTCTTCCCAAAAAGAATCCCTCATTGTTAAGAACAAATAGAAAGATATGCCTGTCATTTTAATCACACTTTGAAAATCGCTTATATTTTTAGTTCAAGGAAATAGATGCAAAAGCAGAAAGTTTCTAGTAATGGAACATAATGCGAGTTCAATGTAAAGCACGAGCACAACAGCAATGCCGGTAAAAGCTTGATTGCAAACTGAAGGTAAGGCACACAGTCAATATATGACACATTCATTTCTAGGATAATACTTGTTGAAAAAATCATGATAGTGAAAGATGAACAAGAGAAACTGGCCTATTCCCTTAACTACATTATAGTGTAAAAATGAAAATGCTTCCAAATCTAAACTTTACTACATGATATGTTCTTTCCTTTCACAATTCCAAAACTAAATACAATGTGATAAGCAAATTTATTCAAATGAAAATCATTACACTTGCAAAAAACAATAATATGAGACAACAAACCATCAGCTAGGATTCCCAGAAGAAGAGATTCTGTGCCAATATTCATATATTTCATCTTTCGAGCTTCCATCCTTCCCATGCAAAAAGATTTCACAGCTCTGGCTGACCAACTTCTACCAAACAGGAAAAGTGTGCTCAGAAATTTTAATCAAAATGAAACACTCTCCGAGCATGAGTTTAAGCTGTAATGCAAATATCACTGTAGAGAACTAATCCAATCACATTTGGAAGAAATAAATGATGAATATCAGGGGAATTCACTATGAGTGAAATTAGCGCTACCGCCATTTCCTTTGAAGCAGATAGTGCAACAATTACACAGAAACTACCAGAAAAGTCGTTACTCACTTGGAAATCGGTTTCTCAGACGAAGCCCTCTCGGGTTTTCTGCATGGGGCTGCAGCAGTGAGACGCGATGCTGAAAAGGGAAAACCGGAGAAAAGAAAAAGGCAAAGGAAGAAAGAACCATAACAACAGAGAAAGTAAACAAAATTACGCTGTAGGAAGCACCATAAGCACGGAAAGCCTTTCGCGTCGACTTTGTTGTAATGTGTGCGACCATGTTGTTCTCAGCGAGCAGAGCTGCGAAGCGAATCCGTTGAGGCTAAGCATTAAACAACGAGGGGTTTGAAAGTGCAGAGCTCTGTTCGATTGGACAACATTTGAAGAAATGCAGCCATGACTGGGCAAACTTGGAGTTGAAGCTGCTGCCATGGCCATGGCCTGGCCTGTTTTTCAGAGATGTTGTGAAAGATAGCTACGTAGTTCTTGCTCTTTGCTCCCTTTCGATCAACCCTTGCGCTCCAACACACATATGATGCAATGCACAGTATTGCTCCGGATTTTATGCTACTTTATCGAGAACATTACGCACAGTGTTCTACTCTTTAAATCTTAATAAATAAATAAATATAAATCCAGAAAACAGTATATATTAACAAAAAGAAGTAATCACCTTAATCTTAACTTTATTTTTCATGGAAAATGAAATGTAGATTTGAAGAAAAATAAAAGCACGGGAAGTATACATCTACAATATAACATAGTTGAACTAAATCACCTAAAATATAAATATGTGGAGCTAAAATTTAACATGGCAACCTTTAAAACTTCCTTTACTATTCATAACCAAAATTGAAATCAATTTAAAAAAAAAAGATAGATATTGACAAGAACACAATATCCTCAAAATTCTCTCTTACTATTCACAATGAAAATTCAAAAAAGAAATCTAGATTTGTAAAATAATAAACATTAACAAGAAAAACTAGATTACCCTACTCCTAGATTTGTTTTTCACCTAGAATAAAATATAGATTTAGAAAAAAAATAAAAACACAAAGCATTTACTAACACAATATCACAAACTAAAACCACCTTAAACGTAAATGAGCATAGCTAAAATTCAACATGACAACCCAAAAAAGCTCTCGTACTATTCATGATTAAAATTGAAAACAAAATTTAAAAAAATAATAATAAAAGAAATTGAAAGAAAACACAAAGCCTTCAAAACCTCTCTAACTATTCATAATGAAAAATGAAAAAAAGATTGTAGATTCATAATAAAGTAAATACTAATGAGAATAACTAGATTACCTTACTCACAACTCTTTCCCTTACCAAGAATGAAATGTATATATAGAGAAAAAAAGTAACAGGAAGTATCCATCTACAACACAACATAGTAGAATAAAACTACCTAAATCATAAATGAACATAGCCAAAATTCAATGTGGTAGCCTCTAAAACCTTTCTTGTTATTCATGATCAAAATTGAAAACAAATTCAAAAAAAATAACAAATATTAACAAGAACATAGTAACCTCCAAATCCTTTCTTGCTATTCACGATAAAATAGAAAAAGGAAATCTAAATCCATAAAACAATCATATTAACAAGAAGAACTAGATTAAGTTACTCCTAACTCTCTTTTTTATTAACAATAAAATATAGAGGTAGAGAAAATAAAAGCATAAAAAGCAACCATCTACAACATAACATTGTAGAATAAAATTGCAATGAAACAAAATGGATATATAAATCTTAAATAAAAAATGGTTAAAAATAAGAGAATACCTAGCAAAAGAGGCATCATCATAATCAATGATTATTACTTATCAGCACAATAAATAATTAAGTTGATAATTTTTTTTCTTTTTTGCTAAGAGGCCCAATTAGCTAGCTAGATTGTGTCATGGAAAACAAATAATTATCATCATAATAACCCTCAACAAGAGTTGAACTTTTTCAAGTGAATTATTATAGGTTTATAATGGGCTAATCATTAACACAAAATTTCAAACTAAACAACTTCCATGGCAAGAATTATTTAACATTGATTTTGATTCTTTTTCAAAATGAAAACCAATTCTTAGTGAATCAATCATGGGGTTAATTTTTTTAAAAAAAGATATCATAAATATATAGCTAAACTAATCATAACATCAAAGGGGAGCTTCTCTTTTCATTCATAGTCAATAGTATAAATCAATTACAATATAAGGAAAAGAGACTGAACATTTGAAGTGATGATAAGATGCTTATTTCTCAAGTGGAAGACTTGGGTTTGAGCCTACACACAAGTACTTGAAGAAGTTAGGCCTTTGCTCATCTACCAACCCTCCTAGGACCTTGTTTAGTGAGATGAGCACTATGGCTCTAGGTGATGATCCTAATTATAATATAAGAAAGAAGGTGAGAGGAGTTGTCTATCCTATGAAAATTTGATTTTTCATAAAGGAAAAAGATCCTTTAGGCCAATATTTATGTATATACATGATAAATAAATAGCTAATCTAATTTTAAGACATCAATTAAAAATTTCTTTTCAATGAAGTTTTAAGAGTTATGGAGTTAGTATATTGGAACTTTTTATTTTAAAAGAGTTATGGACATGTATTAGAATTACTTTATCATAGCCTTTTGATAGGGGTCCTATCAATTTTGGGCCAAGGGATATATCATTTGAATAGCAGTGTGATCTAGTCATAAGCTTCGAAGACAATGTTGAATGGATTATCAAGAACATTCGTGTACATTGTTGCATTGAAAAAGCATAAAATATATTATAATACATATGATATAGTTTAATTCTGTGTAGCCATAGAGGAAGAGGGAAGATGAAATATTTATGTTTTTATATTTTATAATTTTTATATATTTTAAGATTATAAAGAACAAAATGAAAGTAAATACATATTCATCACAATTCCAATTAGGAATAGGGGAAATGCTCACTCACACACATGTTGCGATTCCTCCCTTAAGGGACAAGTGCAATACCACATGCAAAATGCAATAAAATGACCCTTAGTCACAACCTTAATGGCCCAACACCATGTTATACAATTGTGACCTCCTTAGGTAAGGTTGAGTCATTACAAATTATGAAAACGAAAATTAAATAAATATTTTTTTAGGATTTTAAAATTTTATAATGTTTTTGATATTTTAAAGGTTTAAGGTATCCATGGTAGAAATGAGGAAAAAAAAACCATAAGGTTTATTCACCATGCAAACACTACACTCCACATCAACAAAATGGTTCTAGGCTACATAAGCAAGGTAGCACTCTGATAGAGTCTAGCCATACTTGTAAAACCGATGATTCAAAACACAAAAAAATAAGGAAGGAAGTTAACTTACCCAAGAGAGGAAGAGCTCTTCCCGTAAACCTGATGCCACAAACCTAAGAAGTAACTAAGTAAAGCTTGATTCTATGTAAGGAATTTTCTCAAATAGTTATAGTTTTTGCATGGGAACAAAGAGGGTTCATCAATGCCTAGATGCCAACGAAGGCTCGTTAATGCCACACTGGCCACTTGGAATTACACTACAGGTGTGAAGGATTAAGCAGGGCCAGGTAGGAGGTGCGTTGATGCAGGGGGTGTTACAGCACAAGGTAGTCAACACACCCCCTCCTCATCTACCACAATCAACCACTTTCCTATCAAGATAAGCCAGAACCCAAAGGAATATGCTAGAATGGTCTTGGGATATTCAAATGAAGCCATAATTGTCTTAAAGGGCTGGGAATCAGACATGGTACCTTGGAATGTGATAGGAGAGGCATGGATGCATCATTGAAGACTAATAACCTTAACCAAATGCACTACTCTACAAACAAAAGGCACATAAAGCACTTTCCCAAATCCAAGGTTTACAATTGACATATGAATTACCACTAGATGTTTCATCACCTTCAAGATGAGATTTGTATTGAAGAAGTACATGCAAGTGAAGGCTAATGGATTTCATTGCTTATACTAAGTGATGAGTTGTGAGGTACCCCTTATGCCCAACCATATGAATCATAAGCGTTCATGCATGATTCAATCAAATTCTATGGATGGGATTAGTTGTGGCATCTAGATCGTTATGTCTTGATCATAGTTCACTATCTTTCCATTTGGACTAGTGGTAGCTTTGTCATGTATGGTTTAGTCCAAAGTAAGGCATATGATAATTGATGTTGTTGTGGCCTTATGCTACTCCTAACAATAATAGAAAAATTAATTATTTAATCTAATTAACAACAAAAAGTAAAGTCTAAACTAGCCTACATGCAATGAGTATTTGTTTCTAAACTTTCGTACATGCCTTGGACTTTGTGCAACTACCACTGGGATTACCAAGCATACCATTACTAGGCATACCAAATGATAACACTATTGGGTTACCAAGTAATTACACTTAAGTGCTCACGATTAGTCTACTCATTCCACTTAATGATAAAAACATTAAAGAGCAATAAATGATAAACATTAACTAAGGAAAATAGTAACCATTTAAGAAATTAATAGTAATAAAGCTAAGTGGATGTTGTAATGATGGAAGTAATCTTGATCTTTATTGCTAAACATATAATGTGTCCAAGTACATCACACTCAAATAAGGATGTCGTACAATCACTTAATATCACATTATGGGCATACACTGGAAATAAACTAACAAAACTTTTCTATGTCTATGTCTAAAATCTATTAAAATTTATATGCAAACTATGCATCCAAGTGTTGTAGTTATAGGCTAGCATGGATGAGGCAATATCGGATCCTCAACATCAAAGGTTATGCCTCAATATCAAATACTTGATAACACGACTTTGATATCAGATATCCAATTTCGAAGCCCTACCAAAACATGACTCATCACTAGGGAAACCTCATTGTTCCTATGTATGATATTAAATTCTCTATGTTCAACAACTTTGTTTCATATAATTAAAAGAATAAGGAGGCTAAGGCATATAAGTTAATTAAGGGATTGAAGTATTCTATCAAAAGCCACCTCATTTTCCTAAGGTTGACCAAGTACAAGAATGCTCAATCCTAAGCTCTAATACTATAGAGAAAACAACAATATGACTTTGATATAAGAAATTAAGGTTAGAAGAGATGTGAGTCTATTAGCTTCAAGTAGGCTAGAGATTCAAATGATTATATGTAGTAACATCATTAGTCCAATGGCACTTCCTCATATAAACTTGTGATCTACTTCAACTATGATCAAGTGAAACATATTAAGTGAATCTATCCTAACTATTTTAGTTATGGTAAATCTAGCCATAATAGTAGAGATTCCCTAGAGTAATCAAATGATGGTATATCTAGTAATTATCCTAAAGCTTCCTCATGGAGCTTCCAAGGTAATAAAATATCTTTAGCTTGTTAAAGTGAGAACATTATTAAAAGGATCTAGGAAAGGGTTTATGCCTTGACAAATTAGCCCTTGGTTAAGAAGTAAAACATCATCATGAAGGCTAAAGGTAATAGTAGCAATTATCTCTTTTGGTTCTATTTGATCCAAAAGTTAGTCATTTGTTTATCTATCCTATGGTTGTGGGTAGGGTATAGCTAGAATTTAAATTTTTAAGTATCATCTAGTTGTTTGATTAGTGTGCTCTTGTGAGTTTATTATTAGTAGTCATTAGTTCTTTTGATTTGAGATGTACAACAACCTAATGATCTTTTGGTGATGGACCTTAACAAATATGATGTAATTCTTGATATGTATTTGTCAATAAAGTTGATGGATGCTTAGATTGTAGGATGAAGATTCTTCATTGTTAATGTTCTGCTAGTAGTAGATGTAACACCCTCTAACATGAACAAGGCTAGTAGGATGTTACTTAAGGATAAGAATTAATGAAATCTCAATGAAATTAAAACTACATAACCAATAAAAAACTACTAATGAGATAACATCATAAATCCATGGTGACAAAGGACAAAAACTCAAGCTAGCATTCTCAGCAAACTTATATTAAGAGCATGGGCTAAAGAGCTTAAGCAAATAGCTATAATAAATTACATTAATATATAAATTATTGTCCAAACATGAATACTTAATCTAATAGCAAAATCCCATAACAACCTATCTAAGAGAATTAATACTAAAATAATAATTAATCTCATATTTTGAGCCTACAACTCTTTAAATAGTAATAATATAGAACACCTACTACAATGTCTTAACATATAGAAATAACATAATGTAAGGAGAAAGCATAAGACTTCATGATCAATTCTTTCTAGGTATCACTATTAGGTCTAGCTATACCAACACTACCTAAAAGAGGAATATGTCAATCTAATGTGATTAAGGATAAACCATAAAGATTCCTTAATTAACCTAGAGACACGTTGGTGTAGGGACATCCCTATTGATCCTCTTTTTCATTCCTATAGGTGGTTTTTGTAGGTTTTGAATGTAGGAAAGATGTATTGGAAGTCCAAGAGACATCTTGGCCAAATGCTAGGCTTTGACAGAAGACATCTGGATAAGAGGAGAAGACATTTGGACTAATGTAGAGATGTCTCTATCACACTAGAGATGGTTGTGGAAAGACATCTTTGCCTTACCAAAGATGTCTCTGCCAAGATATTTCTACTTAGAAGGAGATGTCTCACATCCACTAGAGATGTCTCTCCTAAATGCTAAAGTTTGTAGAAAGACATTTCTCCAAGCCTAAAGACATCTTGTATGACTTAGAAAAGTTTCAAGTTGGTAGTTTCAAGTTTGAAAATAACTAAAAAAGATGAAAATGAGATGGAAATAATTGGAAATCTCCAAGATGAGCATGAGGAAGGGTTCATATGATTCTTGTCTTGGATTCTTAATAAATATTATTATTTGTTTCATGTTTTTGGATAGCATGAGTGACAGGAATGTATGTATGAGAGTTAAAAAAGAGATTACATAAGTCTGTATGCATCTCTATGGTCAATTGTATGTTTTATCATTAAAGCTTTCAATGTGCATTATGTGTTGGATTTTAGTCCTATTTTTGTTGGAGAGATCTCATTTGATTGTGTCCTACATTAAGGAAAATTATTTTGTGGTTATAGAGCCTGATGCTCTATAATATCGTTGAGAGTGCATGAGTGATTTGTGATATTTGTGGGTTGTAGAACTATTGTTTTGTAATCTTCTTTACATTAATTGAACATAGTTAGTTTTTATTATTTTCTAGCACATTGAATCATCTTTCATAATATCTAGATTGAGTGAGATTGAAGGATTTAAAATAAATGAAGTAACTCTACTCTAGCATCTTTTGGTATCAAAGTGTTAAGATTGATTATTCCTTGGAAATTGGTTGTAGGTTTTTATCAATTTTAGATAGTACATAATAAGTAGTTGGGTATTTCAACACTCCACCATATAAGTCATGAGTGTACACATGTGACCTAATCGTAATCCATAGATGACCAATGTAAATTCACTAGTAGTCGAGGTTCAGTTCATGATTGTTGGCTTCTCACTTTGAGTTAGTAAAGTGTAAGTTGTATGGTTTAACTCTCGATGAGGCATATCATATATTGATGTTGTTGGCTCAAACTAAGGCTAAGTGTAGACATGATTGAAACAAAGTAATATAATCTAAGTCTAAGTGTAATGCAAGTAAAGAAACTATTCTAGCTTATAAGCAATAAGTATTCTTTCCTAGTTTACCATTTGATGAGTGGCGAGGTACCCCTACACTCAACCATACGAAACGAGCATAGCACGCGTGATCTGGTCGAACTCCGTAGACTAAATGCCTACATGCCCCATGGAAATACTTGGGGTTAAACATTCGTTGTCTTCCCAGACTTACTTGTGTTTGTCACGGTGTATGGTTAAGTAAGTCTAAGGTATATGATTTTTATAGTTTTTTCTGGTTTTTCTCTTATGCTATTGAGGTGAAGGATTGAAAAAGCTAACTAACTCTAACTAAGGACTAAGTCTAAATTAACTAGCATCAGCATCCATTCCCACTTACCATACACACCTTGAACTATGCAACTGTGGCTACCAAACGCTAATCGTTACTGGGATCACCACATGTAATGCACGTGCTCGAAGTGGTCATACTGAGGCACTTAACTAGCCTAAACGTGATAAGCATTCGTTCCTTGGCTATCCGTACACATCCTTGAATGCTCATAACCAAGTCGTACTTATCCCACGTTCTAGGAGATAAGGGTGAGAGAATCTAATCGCGATGAGCAGCCGATTCCTTGATTAGCC
>MNCI01026399.1:744888-780873 GCA_015680685.1 Gnetum montanum | reverse complement strand
CTCGAATAAAGATCCGTTCACTTGGGGACTCCTACTGCGGGCACATGGAAAATATTCTATCTCTGGAGTGATCAATCTGCCAGAGTTTCCCTACTTTAAGCCTAGGATGGAAAATAAGGGGAGTGCCGCCTCTTATTTATAGATTTGGTGGTGGACCGCAATATCGTGTACGCGACATCGCAGGGGATGACGCGATATTGCGTGCACGATATCTCATGGGATGCGATATCGTGGCTTGTGCATATCGCGTCTCATCATACCCCCATGACTGAATAAAAACTCGTCCTCGAGTTCCTTATAATAATATCGGGAAGGTATGGAATTATTGAGGGGAATGGAACTAATGGGATGACATGTGAACGGATCATCATTACAAGACTTAACAAAACTGGTGTTCATGACAACAAGGGTGAACACCTTATTACAATGACATCAGGCCTTAGTTGGTAGCTGAGAAAGAGAGAGAGAAAGAAGTGTTGCTGCTGCCAATGCCAAGATTGTGTCTTTCGTTGTCCATCCATAAGCACGCCATCAATCTTGCCCCTTGCATAGCTACTTCCAGCGTGGTTCCATTCCAAGTGTTTGCTCCAGATCCAATCCGTTGTTTGTATGATCGCCATCTACACACACAACACAATCTTATATTAGCAAGGGTAAATGAATCATCCTATAATTGATACCTTGCTTCGATGTGGGTCCATTGGCTAGGTTGTGGTATGGCTAATATGGATCTAGGGATATCTTAATAATGACTACCAAAGGTGTAGGGGTTAGGAAAGAATTGAAAAATTTGGGGCTAAGAGAAAATTGTAAAAAAATCAGGCCCTGTACCCCCATGACTAATCGCGAACCTTCGGTAGCATTAGAATGGAGAAGGAAAAAGAGTAAGAAAGATAGATAAAAAGGGACAACTATGGCATTGATGAAATGGATGTCAATATGGAAATGAACAAAATAAAATTAATTGCAAAATGTTAAAGGAAAGAATTTAACTAATGCTCCAAATAGGAATGTCAGTGGGTCCTCCCTAAAGAAGGCTCATGCCCGTAATGCCTTGACAAACCCACATTCAAAGAGTCTGTAGGCTTCGGGAATGTCATTTGGAACAAGAGTTAAAGTCTTAACCGCAAGAATTTACCAAAAAGAAAACAATGCATTAACCAAAATATATACACTAATGATACAACCGGCAATGAGGTGAACAATGGAGAGAAGGATAGAGAGAAGAAAATGGAATGGAATCCCAAGAACAAGGTGGTGTACAGCCCCTTGTATGTTTTATGATTAATGTGACTTGGCAAGTCTCATTCCAACTCCAGCCTCAAACCAGCCACATCTAATGACTTTGCATCAATGCATTCGGCTGAACCATCCTCTTGAAGTAACAAGAATGCATCCTCCAAGAGTCACCACCATTCCGACGAAACAAAGGAGAGAATGGGAAGCGAGAAGGGCCTTAGTTAGAGGGAACACTTTTGGTTTCATAACCAGTGCTTGTAGCCCAAGTTTATTCGTGTAAGGGGTGTGCTTTGAATTCTCACTTTGGTTTTTATTTTATGTTTTTATGCGTGAGAACCACACCATGCAAAGACTTGATTATTTTTATTATCTTAGCTTCCGATAATTGGGTAACATCGGAACGACAAGAAAACTCAAGAAAAAAAACATCCAAGCATCCAAGAGAACGGCCAACACAAAAGCATCAAGTTCCCTTGAAGTCACACCCTTTGCAATCCTTGAGTCCTTCCTTAGTTTGAGAAATACCTAGTCACCGATTCGTTTAAGTTCTTATTAAGCAGGGGACTGTACATTTCCAAGCCGAGAGAGACCATAGAAATTGGTGGATGGATGGATGAAGTGGTCTCATTGCCTGCCATATCAGAAGAAACATACCTTGGTATCAACATTGTGACTTAAAGGTAAAAACCAAACATTAGCAATCAATATGAAAACAGTTCATACCATCAGTCTGAACACTTATTGGGTGACAAACTTACATGGTGGAACACACACACACACACAAAATGGAAAAAGTATAACAATGTTGTAAAACAAAAACAGGAAAAGTTAAAGAAATTTGTAAAACAAAAATAAGAAAAGTTAAAGAAATTTGTAAAACAAAAATGNTATGCTTTCGTTATGGACATGGGTTTCCTCAGTTCGTTCCATGCATATTTGGTTGCTTCTTCGAGTAGCTGTCAACCACGGGGTGTCTACTACTGGTTGTGTGGTTTCTACATACAAGCATCTTTGTTTCAAAGTTTCAAGAGCACACCTGTTACATGGAGGCATTTCCTCCATGTCATCACCCGATGAATCACTGTATGTGATGCATGGAACTTTCCTCTTCTCGATCTTTCCACAAATGTTTATCTTAGAAATTTCCAAGGAAAGATCGCAGATCCTAAGGCATGTGTCTACTGTACTAAGCCATGCCCTTCCCCTTCATTGTTGTTCATTTCAATCACCAGGAAATCAGCTGGGTAAGAATAACCACATACAGTGGTAATGATGTCCTCCACCAATCCCAAGCGAATGGTGATGGACTAGTCTGCCAGCTCTAGTTGAATGTTGCTCTTCTTAAGTTGGGGTAGGTTCTAGGCATGATACGTCTCTCGTGAAATTAAGTTGACTCCAGAACCTGAGTCAAGAAGAGCCCTATGTGGTTCATTTCCGGCGATCTGTAAATAGATTAAGGGACTCCCAGAGTCAGTTAGTTTCCTGGGAAGGTGGCCTACCTTAATCCAGTCAGTTACGGTATGCGTTAACATAACCGTATGCGTTAAGCTCTGATTTTGGACGGAAGGGTGCACCGAAGTGTTAGATGGTGGAGGAGTGTACATGGGCCCAACTGCTTGTTGTTGCAAGAGTTTTTCTGGGCTTTTGGTTCTGAAGAAGGGTCTTCCCTTTTTACAGTTGTCAGAACCAGTAGTAGGTTGAATATTTATAGCTCTCACAGCGTGACGTTGCTACGGTTGAGGAGGAAGTTCCCCTTGCATTGTTGGAGTAGGAGGTGTTACGGGAACTACTTATGGTGGAAGAGGTGTGGATGGATTAGGGGGATGGTGTGGGTATGGAGTGTCTCCCAGAGGAGAAGGAGTCCTTTTGAAGTACTCCCAAACTTGGTAGTGACGGTTGGGGGTTGTGTGACTCATAGAGTCACTTGGAGAAATCGGCTGCTACACATAATATCCATAAGGGTCAGGTTGTCGGTAAGGGTATTGATGTTTCAGCGATGGCATCCCCCATGACTGTGGGTATTGCCACTACTGATGCTATCTAATGGGCTATGGTGGAATTCCACTTGGATAATACGTTAGTGGTTGGTGGAACTACCTTAGATTACCTTGTGGATAAGGTAACCCTCGGGGTGTTTGCCATTGGTTGAGTCTTGGATTAAGCGCATACATCCCAGATTCCTGTAGATGTGAGATGATGAGGCAACATCCCTTAGGATGGTCATAGTGGCAGATCTCACATCCACCGTTATCATCTGAATCCGAATCCACAACCACATCGGAGTTAGTGATTTTTCCCTTACCCTTGTTATGTGCAAGGCCTAAATCTCTCTGCTTTGTCTTACCTTTGTCACTACTTTGTTCTGCCTTAGACTCTTCTATGATTTTCAAGACGGTTTCAAGTCTAGAGTCTAAGGAACTCCATATGTCATCTACCTTAGCCGATAATTCTATTGTGAGTTTTTGAATTGGCAAGGTTTTCCTATTCACCAACTCTTCAATTGGTGACTCATCCTCTTCATCACAAAATTTCACTCCCCTCTTTCGAAGAGAGGGATCACGGTTGTACTCTTCCGCACTTTCCCTTTTTCGTAGCTCACCTTCTTCTTTTACTACTTGCTCCAACAATCGCTAAACTTCATGGACTCTAAGTTGTGAAAGTCTCCCTTGGGCATAAGTTCCAAGGGTTCTTCTAGTTTCATGCCTTAGCCCATCCACGATGTGACAAATTTGATCTCGTTGAGCGTACCCATGGCCCGAGCAACGATGTAACAATGTGTAGTAACGGGCCATGGCAGCATCCAAGGGTTCATATGTACCTTTTTTCCAGCCTTGGATGTGCTTACGCAGATTGAACACTCTGGAGTACATTTGATACTTCTTGTTGAATAGTTCTAGCATCGTACTCCACCTCTTGATGGTTTTCGGTTCTAAGGACCGATACCAACTCTCTGCTTCTTTGGTGAGTGTCCTTGGGAACAACTTAAATTTTTGCCACTCATTTTCTATATTCTGCAAGGCACAGGCATCGTGGAATGCCTATAAATGATTTTGTGGATCAGCATTGTATCCCCATTCAAATCATGGGATATTGTTCATGTCTAATCGTTTGATCCGACTATCTTTTAAATGCCTTGTGGGAATCCTAACTGCCTCTGTTATGTCAAGCATACTTCAGGTTGCGAGTAGGGGCTCATCATGATCATCCCTTTCATGACGCCTATGATGTCTGCGTTGTTCCCTACTCTCCCTACGTCCTTGCCCTTGTCCTCTCTCTCAACTTTCCCGTTGAGGTCTTTCATTCTTCTTACCTTTATCCTCACCTTTATGTTCATGATGGCTACGCCCAGATGTGGAAGGAGAGGGTGAGTGATGGGATAAAGGAGAAGAAGAAGGGGAACCATTGCCATGACGATGTTTCTTACCTTCTCTTCGGCTGCTACGACCCCAATCGTGGTGATGATCTAAGTGCCCATCCTTAGCATGAGTGGTTGTTCCCTCTGTGAATAGTTGGTGTTCACGGGCATCAGAACCAGGGATATGTATCGTTGATCATAGGTTCTAATACCCAACCTCTTCATCATTGTTAGGAGGGAGAACATCATTTGCTAAAAAACCCGTTATAAGGGGTTCCTTGTCTCCTATTTCACTAAGGACGTGTGGGACCTTGCCCTTCAACAGTGCATGTTGACTCTCCTGCCGTAAGTCCCTGATACGTTGGGAATCTGTGGGATAATAATCCCTCATATCAAAGTCTTCCGCAACGTATTCAGCATATAGTTCTTGCATGCCAATCTGTGCCAAGGCACGGAAAAGCATGCGAGAGATTGATCTGGGGGTAACACGATGTTATCTTGCAAATCTCTCCATCGCAATTGCTCGTCTTGATGGAGGATAAAAGTAAAGTTAGGGATATACTTATCGGGATGAGTATATGTCATCTTATATTGTTTAGGACTTGGCTGATTTTGATTATGTTTTTTATGTTGCTGATTGTCTCGTGTATGGTCCTTAGGTGGTGAGTTGCTCTTATGAGAAGAAGGCATTTTTATCGGTGTGCTAATTCACCATTATATAAAGTTTCTCTTTTGATTAACCCGAAGGTTCGTTAAGGCTCACAATGATGTGAGTAATATCCCTTATGTTCTATTTGGTGCACAAACACTTAGTCCTTGACAACGGCGCCAATGATAAGTGGCGAGGTACCCCTACACTCAACCATACGAAATGAGTGTAGCACGTGCGATCCGATCAAACTTCGCAGACTAAATGGCTACACACCCCATGAAACACTTGGGGTTAATCATTCGTTGTCTTCCCAAACTTACTTGTGTTTGTCACGGTGTATGGTTAAGTAAGTCTGAGGTATATCATTTTTATAGTTTTTTTGGTTTTTCTCTTATGCTATCGAGGTGAAGGGTTGAGAAAGCTAACTAACTCTAACTAAGGACTAAGTCTAAATTAAGTAGCATCAGCATCCTTTCCCACTTACCGTACACACCCTGAACTATGCAATTGTGGCTACTAAATGCTAATCGTTACTGGGATCACCACACGTAACGCACGTGCTCGAAGTGGTCATACTGAGGCACTTAACTAGCCTAAACGCGATAAGCATTTGTTCCTTGGCTATCCGTACACATCCTTGAATGCTTGTAACCAAGTCGTACTTATCCCGCATTCTAGGAGATAAGGGTGAGAGAATCTAATCGCAATGAGTAGCCGATTCCTTAATTAGCCGTACACATTTGTCAATGCTCGTAATCAAGTTGTACTCATGCCACACTATTCCATGCACTGCAAGGTTTATCCACAAAGCTCATCTTTATTGCCATACACAACTTGCATTCAGGTACAAAGCTGCTCGAATAAAGATCTATTCACTTGGGGACTCCTACTGCGGGCACATGGAAAATATTCTATCTCTGGAGTGATCAATCTGCCAGAGTTTTCCTACTTTATGCCTAGGATGGAAAATAAGGGAGTGCCACCTCTTATTTATAGATTTGGCGGTAGACCGCGATATCGCGTACGTGACATCGTAGGGGACAACGTGATATCATGTACTCGATATCGCATGGGATGCGATATCGTGGCTTGTGCATATCGCGTCTCATCACCATTCATGTCTTAGGTTTATGTAACTGTCACTAGGATTATCAAGTGTTATGCTATTGGGAAAACCAAGCAATAACACCACTAGGATTACCAAATGATTATACTTATATGTTAAAAACCAGTTATACTTATACTACCATACTAATGAACAATGAAAAAGTAAAGTACTTAGAAATTGTAAATGACTTAATCAAAGTAAACATATTAAAAAGGTAAAAGTTAAACTAAGTAAAAGTAAAGTAAACTAAGTAAAATGTTGCAATGGTGAAAAACAATCTCAATCTTTATTTCTAGTCATGAGCTATGCCCAAGAACAATTCACTCAAACAAAAGATTTTGTACAATTTCTTAACATCATATTGTGGGCATCCACTATATTACTAAGTGTAAATCAAGAAAACAAACTACAAGAATTTGCCTAGGTGTTGAACCAAAATTATTTCTTTGACACAACAGTGGGTTGTATTTATAGTGGAGACTAGGACCCACTACATCATATCTACGATGATGTAAGCAAAGATATGATATCACAACAGATGGCTAAAGTGAGTTTATCATACCCCCACGACTGAGTGGAAACACATCCTCGAGTTCAAACAAAAGGAGGATATAGTTCCTTGCAAAATTTGTGGGGTTATATATAAATTTGAATACTTTGACTTATTTACATGATTGACTCAACTATGAATGCTATATTTTGGTTTGAGTGATGTTTATAAAATTATCATGCATTGCATGATAGACATACATGAAAATAAAATAAGACAAAACAAAACTTTAGAGCTCAATTTAGCCTTTAGGTTCCTAGTGGTTGTGGCTCCTCCATTGGTTTCTTTCCTTTATTGTTAGGCTTTTGGATTGATATGAGTTAAGTAATGCCCAAAGTTTCTCCTCTTCTGATATGGGGTCATGTACCATCTAGGAAAATTTGACAATATTTGCTAGACTTGGTACTTTCCATAGATAGGGTAGTTGTAAAAACATCTTATTTTCTTTCACATACCATGGCGTGAATGACTTCCATTCTTTCTCAAATGCTTTAGTCACTTTTCTCAGTTCTTGGTAGTCTATAATTCTATGGGCTAGATTTGTTGCGACGTCCTTCTAATCTTAGTGGCTAGCCTTGACTACTTGAAGTTCATAGTTTGTAATGCATAAATTTTATTAGACATCCTTCCTATTTGCAAAATCTTTCTCATATAGTGCATAAACTATGACCATTTGTTACTTAAATTCATTTCTAGGTCTACCTACTCTGAGCATGGCTAGATTAGCATATCGAAGATTTGATAATCCCATGTATTCTGTGAGGTCTTTGACCTACAAGTCCTTGTTCTTCACTTTAGCTTGATGGACATGGACAAGACAACCCAAGATTGGTTACCAATTAGGTATTTGCATTATGATGGTGCTAATTTAGGTTTTGTCCATTTGGATTTCTTTTTTATTGATCTACTTATACATGCCCACTTAGTCTCTAAAATGTTCTTTTAACCTTTTATGCTTTTTGGACTCATTTTACAATTAATAGTTGATTTCTGGTAGATGGCATGAACATTTTTCATTAATAAGATTTTGTTTTCCCTAGTCAACTTGTGCATGTATTGGTTGACTCTTGCAAATTGCTCTATGAGCTGATGGATGCTCTCTTCGAGGACATTCTTTTATTTTTATATATCAATCAACCTTATGTTCTCCACATCAATCTTTTTATTTTCTTCTTCTAGGGTAGTCAGGGCTTTGACACATGCATACATTTGTGCTTCAACCATTGAGGCATTCCATGTTGCTTTTTTCTTTTTCATCTCCACTTGAATATTTCTAGCTATTAGTTGGATCACTTGTTTAGTTTTGAATTTGACTATTTTTTTTTTGGCACTACATATTGTGCAAGGTCTCTCTTTTCTACTCTTAATGTTGTCAATTAGGCTTGCAACCTTTTTACCACATTCTCTACATGTTCAACTCTAGTTTTGACCATTACTAGGTTACCCTTTATTGAAATAAGCTTTGACTACACTATAGTGATATCACTATGATATCAACAAGGTTTTGCATCACTAGTCTTGTCTAGAGTAGTTGGTCTAGGATGTATTCATGATCTTGTGGGGTCATGGAGGTTCTAGCTATTGTTTAAACATCTTTGGTTCTAGTCATATTTGCTAGTGGCACAATAAGAACATTGAAGAATTCCTTAATATGATCAATGATAACTTCAGCTACTCCTACTACATTTTGGTGTTGCATAACCACAACTAGGGCTCCTTCTTTGGTCTCTAGCATAACTTGGAAGGATGCAACTATTGGTGAACACTTAAGACTTCCTTCCTACCACCAACTTTGTGGTCCTTAGCTTAGTGACTAAAATCACTTAGACAGGGAGTTCTTTCAAACTTGAGTTTAGGTGTTTGATGGTCTTTGAAAAGCACTAAAGCTTGTATACCTCCAAATAAACTTAGTGGCAATAGAGCAAACTAATGTATGATTATTGTTGAAAACATTAAAATGACTTGTATAATATATTGAACTGTAACTAGTTGTTATGGCAAAAATTCAACTAACTTTTCCTTAAACTATGAGATTAAAAGCTCCTATTATGTCAAAGCTACTTAGTCTATATAGTCTTAATTGTATGTTACTTGGAACAAAAAAACTATTGCCAAAACACCTAAGCACAATTTTGCAAAAATCTATTCCTAGTTTTCCTCAGAGGAAAAATTCCCCAATAAAAATGAAAATAGAGCCTAATTCAATGTATTTAAAAAAAGATGAAAAATAAGATTTGTGTAAAATCTTAAACATTTAAGTGAGATAAAATGAACATGGGAAAGCACTTTGAAAGTGAAGCTATTTCAAATCAACCTAAGATATTAGAGATTATTAAGATCCTTTGGACTCAAATAATTAATTTTGTAAAAGAAACTACTATTAAATTTCTTATAACACTTTTTAAAGGAAAAATACAAGCTATTATACGGTTAGTAAGTAGATGTCAAGAATTGCAAATATTAGAGATATTAAAGCAATCAGACAATCCCAAGATTGAAAGCCAAGTATAGTAATATCTAAACTATTAGCTAAGCAACTAAGACATAATAGAAGAAAAATGAACTCACAAGATAAAAGCAAAGCAACTAAATTCTGATGAAATTAGAATTCCATGCTATAAGTAATTCTCTACTATTTCTTTTTTTTTTACAAGAAGGACCATGCCTTTTATAGCCAAAACATGAAAAATTAGTTATAACTAATTTAGTTATAACTAGAAAGAGGTTATAAAATAATTATGATGAACTACGAGCCACTTTCTTTTCAACAACATCTTGAAGAAAGTCTAAAAGGGCCAATTTTTGTTGGACTTTTGCAACCGTTGGAGTCTCTACTACGAATTCTTTAACATGATTATCTTCTTGTTGGAACAAGATTTTAAAATACCTTTGCTTATGTACTAATAATAATGCCTCAGCCACTTCTTTTGTATTAGTAGTGGATAAAGCCTCTACTATCTTTTCCTCTAATGGTTTGTTGTTACTTATTGCTACGACATTAATGGCTTCATTTATGTTACTCTCACATCCCTGCATCATCTCTAAAGTATCAATAAGATCTATGTTGGTCCTTTTGATCCATTCAAGTCAATGCATGCTATTGTTTATTACATCATCTAGGAATTTTATTTCTATTTTAGGAAATTGCTTTCTTTCTTCACTAGCCCAGCTTATGAAATCATTAGTAGTTGTAATAGTTTGCTCAAAAACTTCTTTCCTACCCTTCATTTTATTAATATTGGTCATGACTACCTTTGCTTGTTGTTTCATGGCTATTAATTCATTTATAACAAATTTGAAGCTATCCTTTTGTTTCAGATTCTCTATTTGAAGTCTTTGATCCTTCTTGGCCAATTTCTGTGCAACTCTATATTTTCCATTTTAAGAGCTTCTATATTGGTCTCTTAATTTGGGATATCTTTTTTTGATCTTCAAACTTGTTCTTTAAAATCTTAAAATCTAACTGCATGGAATGATGTAGATTCTTTTGTCTTTCAATCTCTTATTTTTGCTCCCTAATAGTCTCATCAGCAACCCTTGAGCAATCAACAATAATCGTAGATAAATTTTCTGCCACTTCATGATGGGACATGGTAATTTTTGTTTTGCTTGTTTTTAGATCCATCTCTTTGTATTGAAAAATAATTGATTCTTGAATATTTGGCCTTTCTATATGTTGTTGCTTGAGGATCAATTTCCCTTTGTTAGTTTTAACCTTTATAGATTTTGGTCCATCTCTAATAATGTATCCTAAAGGAAAATCTAAAAGGGTTAAGGCCTTGGATGATGAAGAGCTAGTACTAGTCTTCACAATTTCAAATGATGGCTTCTCTTTTTTTTTTTCAGCGTTTTCTCGCTAGAAATAATTTCTAGTTGTTTCTTTCTTTGTTCTTGAACTTTAGTGAACCAAGTTAAAGCTTCTGAGTCCAGGCTTCATCTGGCCTATTAATTTGCCATGAAAAATAGTTTTTTTCATCTTGTCCAACTAAGATTGGTTAAACCACCAAGCCAATATATGATTTTCTTCCTCAAACCACCTGTGGGTCAAGAGCTCTATTTCCCCACATTGCTCCTTAGGTCAAATTATAGAGAGAGTTCTTCTAAGTTTACCTTCTACCTACTGCTTGGCTAAATTTACTAGCTTGTCACTTAATAGAGAATTATAACATCATTTTCTTGATGTTCATGAGCCTTCCTAAAATATTTGTTAGGATTGTAGAACTTGTGTTTAACGTCAGGAAAAGTTGCTTTCTCAAATTTGGCACTTATATTCACTATATGAGGGGCATTCCCAAAATACCAAAAATCAATATGCAGAGGAAAA
Organism: Gnetum montanum; assembly: GCA_015680685.1. NCBI lineage: Eukaryota > Viridiplantae > Streptophyta > Gnetopsida > Gnetales > Gnetaceae > Gnetum > Gnetum montanum. The sequence continues at coordinate 769,645 of MNCI01026399.1, read as the reverse complement.
ACCTACCCTTCCATGTATTGATGTTGTAATGAATTATTTTAGATCTACCTACCAACTTCTAGAGCTATCAAATAAGGGACTAAAATTCATGGTAACTTTCTTGGCCTTCCTTCAAATCTTCCTACAATTATCTCTATGTAATGAGCATGGAAGAAAATTTTCCCTTTACACTTGGCCCTAATTTTGTCTGCCATGACTTGTTCCATTCTAGGCACTATTCGATCAATAAGAAAGTTATACAAAAGTGGATAGAAATCATTCATAAGAAACTCAAGAGTCCAAGTGTTCATATAGTCTTTATGATAGATGATAAAATAAAAATCATAACAAGGCCATCTCTTTTTTACTTTTCTCTCTTCAGCATATTGGGATAAAATGGGCTAGAGTGTCCCAGGGCTTGGTGTTATAACCAAAACATGATCTAACAAAAATGAGCTCATGTTAAATTGGATGTTGTTGGCCATGGTATTTAATATACCTTCATACAAATTGAGTATTCATGAAATAGATTGGATGGAAGGGTTTATTATTTTCAATGATGGCCAAAACTTTTAAATGTTAGGTTGTGATAGAAGTAATATTGGAGCCAAAGAAAATATTTAAAGTAGCAATGAAAATACGATGATGGAACCTAAGCCCATTGAAACTTGGAAAAATTTTCTTGTAGTTGAAAAATGTTGAAATGTTAGTCCCGATCAAGTGTAAGTCCTAGCCATTTGCCAATGTTAGATTTCCTGCAATAGTTACTTCGTTTTCATTGTGGCTGCCCTGTTTTGAATGGTTAGAAAGGGGCACATCATACAATTTGTAGCTTCTCTTAAGGATGATGTTGATCGCTTGTTATAGCTTCCATTTGAATTTTAAATAATTTCCACTAAACTTGATTTCAGAGAAGACCAATTAATGATATCTCTGATTAGATTGGCTTTAGGTATGAAGCTAATTTTGTGCAAGCTTATTTGTTGGTAAAAATTCCTTCATTGCTACTCCTCATCAAAAGCCTTTACATGAAACTGTTAGGCATAAACATAATCCTCATCATGATAAAAAAAAAAAAGTGGCTTTAGGTCCTCTTCATTCGAGTCTTGAAGCGATAAATCTTTGTTTGATTTGGTCCATCTTTGTAACTAAAAGATAGATAATTTGAAACACTATAAATACTCTGTGAGCACTTGAATAGGCACATCTTGAAACAAAAGATTAGTTTCTTCTTTATTTCTTTAACATAGTGACTATCTAGCCTTGTTAACTTCTTGAATTATTATGAAATTTAAAGCACTCTTCTTTGTCTTCACCAATTTATGCAATTTCTATGGAGTTTGCTAAAAGCTCTTTCAAAAGTTGTTTGTGTAATGGTGATAGATGCTGAGGCTTGTAAGTTTTTAAGGATGATTTGAGATGTAATCTACTTCAAGTGGCTCTAAGATTTGTTCATTTAAAATCTTTTGTTATTGTTATTTAACCCTTTAATTCTTTGATTTGGCTATTTAATTTTAAAAAGAATATAATAGATCTTTATCAAATGACCATTTCTTTCCCTTTTCATGGACTAAAGAAAAATTAGTTAGGCCCCTTTTAAGGTGGGATAATGGCCATTTCTTTAATCTTAAGTAGTATCTTAGGTCAGATTAAGGCTTAAATTAGGGATAATTTTCCCCTAAATTAGGTATGAAAGGAATTTTCTTTTTTTGTTTTTTTTAAGGTTTTGACAAAGAAATGAAGAAAATGAACCTTGGCCAATTTGCAAAATGGTAGAAGTGTAATTTTCTTTTATTGAACTTTGTAAAAGGTCAAAATGGGAAAAAAATGGATTTTCTCCAAGTTGCGAAATGGGGGAAAATTGTATTCTTTAGTTCTAGTTTCTAGATAGATGAAATGGGAAAAATGGGCCTTGGTTAAATTAGAAAATTTGTGATTTTTTTAGTTTGACTAGTTAAAGGTCAAAGTGGGGAAAATGGGTCTTTTCCAGATACAAAGTGGGGAAAAGGGTGTTTTCTCTAGTTTAGGCTATAGTGAGTAATGGGCCAAGTGCACTTTCTCCAATTTGACTTAGTCAAAGGGTCAAAGTGAGGAAAATGATTCTTTTTTGAATATGAACTAGGGAAAAGGGTGTTTTCTATAGTTTAGGTTCCTTTATGGCCAAATTTGGGAAATAGGTGCTAGCCAAGTTATGAAATTGGCTAGGCGCATTTTTCTAGTTTAACTTAGTTAAAGGGCCAAAGTGGAAAAAATGGGTCTTTTCCAAATACAAAGTGGGGAAAAGGATGTTTTCTCTAGTTTATATTCCTCTATGGCTAAATTTGGGAAAACAGGTGCTAGCCAAGTTATGGAATGGGCCAAGCACATTTTTTTCAGTTTAACTAGTTAAAGAGCTAAAGTGGGAAAATGGCTCTTTTGTGAGTATGAAGTGGGAAAAAGGGTATTTTCTCCAGTTCAAACTAGGTTATGAAATAGGGTAAGTGCGCTTTTCTTCATTTTGACTTTTCAAAAGGCCAAAGTGGGGGAAATGGCTCTTTTTTGAATACAAAGTGGGGAAAAAGGTGTTTTCTCCTATTTGGATGATAGTGAGTAATGGGCTAGGTGCACTTTTTCCAATTTGACTAGTCAAATGGGTGAAGTGGGAAAAAATGGCTCTTTTATAAATACAAAGTGGAGAAAAGTATGTTTTCTTCAGTTCAAGTTCCTCTATGACCAAAGTTGGGAAAATAGGTGTTGGCCAAGTTATGGAATGGGCCAAGCACACCTTTTCTAGTTTGACTAGTCAAAGGATTAAAGTGGGACAACTGGCTCTTTTTTGAATATGAAGTGGGGAAAATGCCTCTTTTTTGAATATGTAGTGGGAAAAGGATGTTTTCTTCAATTCAAACTAAGTTATGGAATAGGGCAAGTGTGCTTTTCTCCATTTTGACTTTTCCAACCAACCATATATTCACTTCCATTTCCAGATTCTATAAACCTTTTAGTCATTACTTAAATGTATGACATTATTCCTAGCACCTAAGAATTTAGAATCATTGGACAAAAATTTAATCTTGTACACTAGCCATATAAGCTTCACTATTTCAAATTGAAATTTAAACCTAAGAGTTCTTCAAGCTGATTTGAAGTATGAGATGACTAATTTTGATGCTTCAGGATTGGACCTCTCTACCTTGCAAAAAAGATAAAGTATATTTAATATTTTGGTCTTCAGCTTTGGTTGATATGCCCATTAACCATTGAACTTTTAATTTATTCTTGGCCAAGTGGTTCTTTTCCATGAATTAAGATTATTCTAGCCTAAAAATTTTATGCCATTGAAATTCAAACTTGGAACCTTTCTAAATTAGACTTGTGTCAACACTTTCATTATAAATTAGTCATTAAAGCTTTTGTTGAACTTTGAACATGGAACTATTTTTAGGCTAAATTTAATCAAACAATATTTAACTTACTTTCTTCTACCTTGTTCTGTGCATAAAAACTTAATTGGCCAAATTTTGCACGTTGTGGCTTAATTCAATTTTTTAGTAAACAACTAAACTTCCTAACATCTGATTTCTAGTCCATTTGTGATCAAAATATTTTCAACAATAGCCTTCCCTAATATTTGTTATGCCCAGTCCTCATCTTCTCTTACTTGTAATGATATTTGATCACTAGCGAGTCCTATTGATACTACAAGCCTTACAAGATTGTTCTTAACTTGGTATATACCTGAGACTTATCTGTTTCCCTAACTAATGGTTTATACTATTTGCTATAGATGGCTCATAGAAGGTTGGTAATCCTACTATGCTAGTGGAGCACTTGATTTTGGTCAATCACTAGCTAGTGTTGATCCACTTTATCCTACTTACTTCTTTCCTGTGGCTGGGATTTTTCCTACTAGTGTGGATCGTGTAGTTCCCTCAATGCTTGCTAGTTTCTTCAATTGATCTTTCTTAGGAGGCACTAGCTTTGACATATCAACATAGGATGCATTCTAGGCCTTGCACAGGACATCATTTGTGTAGCCCAAAATTCTTGCTTTCTTGCACAACCTTCTAATGAGGCACGGGAATGACAAAGTGAGTTTCCCTACCTTCTTCTCTTCAAATCTTCTTTGGATTTCTAGAAATAATAAGTGCACCATGTTTTCCTAGAATTTTCCCATAAGGACTTGTAGCATAGGTGGAAATCCTATTTAATATTTTGGTGCGAAAAATATGGTAAGTCCCAATCTTAAAATATATCTTTTCTTTAGTGTACAATTCACTATATTCTTTATCTACTTTACCATAAGCCCTTTGTAGCCAAAACTTCTTTGCATCTATGTTGAGTCTTGTAGATTTGTGCAATGTTTGCTTCGACATTTGAAAAGTTTTGTGCCTTTTTGATTGCCTTAATTAAATAAGGCACTATGATTCCCTCTATTTTGATAGAGCATTATCATGTTTATTTTTCCAAAATTAGTAGACTTTCCCTAAATACCATTTACAACTGCATGACAGAGTTGGCCATATAGGAGAGGCTTGGTGCTACTCTCGAATGTTGGTAGTGTAAACTTCATAAATGGTTTGAAGTTGGGTTTCACAATAACTATGGGCATGATAGAATTCTCCTGAATAGCTTGGAGACATTTTCCTGATAGTGTGAGGTGTTGTCCTTGCTCTTATGCTGGTGATGCTTCGACTTTAGCTTATGTAGAATATTCCATCATAAGTGTTTGTTGATGAATGCTGAAGGGTTAAGCATCTTGCTCAGCTTGTGAAGTCTATTCTCCAACTTCTCCTTTACCTCTAGGTTTCTTACCCCTTTGCTATGAGGGTCCTTCAGCTACAGGTCTTTTAGGAGCCATATGCAATCATAAAGGATTCATTTGAGATTACCCAAGGATTTTAAATAGGTTCCTAATAGTTCATAATCCTTTCACAGGTTCTTGGATTTGATTAAAATTTATCCTTATTATTACTTTAGGATCTTATTAGGACTGTAGAGTTAGAAAAATTTCAAAAAGAGACCCTTATTTATTGTATCTTTTAATTATTATGGTCTCTCACAATTGTTATTTTCTCACTTATTGTGTATTCAAATGGTAACTAGAAGGAATGATTGAGTTTATTATCTCTTATTCAATTATTTGATCAAGATTTAATTAATTGTTATTATTCTTATCCTTAATGTACTCTTTCGGGTGTTAGAAAAATTTTGCTCAAATTGCATAAACTATGTGCAACACTCTCTCCCACAACTAAGTTGATTGTCCTGTGATCAAGAGGGTTCAATAATCACATAAATAGGAGCTATTGTGAGGAAGTTATGAAGCTTGGAAATTTGGTTGCCAGAGGGTTAAAAAATGGCATGAGCTCCCTAGGCATTAAATGGGAAGAATGAAAAAATTTCTAACTCCTCATATGTATATATAGATTTTTGCAACAAGGACATTATAGTTGCAACATATTAGGGCCTAATACATTGTAGCTATGACATTACCATGAAAAAATTTGAGATTTTGAGCAATTTTTGATTGAGAAATTAAGTGAAATGAATAGTTTGGAAGATGTTGAAGTGGTTTGAAGGGGTCTTCGGTAAGGATGATGCTTAGAATATGAGAATTTATTGTTAAAATTGTATGAAAGAAAGTATCTTAAGTAAAGTAGGTTGATTAGGTTTATTAAAAATGGTTGGTAGGAATTGCCAAAGGTACGATCAACTTTGAGTTTTTAGGAAAGTAAGAATGATGGTTTAAGTGTTATGGAGGTATAAGATGATGTGGAAATGGTCATTAGATATGAAGCACAAGAGTTATACAAGTGGATCCCCTCCAAAGTAGGTTCCAACCCTTAGTGCCCTTGTATAACCACACCTATAAGTGTTCATAAGCACTCAAGGAGTTGAATGTTAAACATACATGTCTTTCAAAACATACATGTTATTACCACCTTAATGAGAAAATAATACTATATTATATAAAAACCATTAAAGTATGATTATTTATAATAATGAGGTGGAATGGGAGTAGCAGGGATTGCAGAAAATGAGATATGTGGTGTCTTACCATAGGCATATTGAATTTTGTGTGTAATATATGGTTAAAGTAATCATTAGCTTTTCTATCCAAGATCCAAGCCAAGTCCATACCACTTATTAGTGACATCACATTATATCCTCTCATCACTAACAATCACAAGATTACCATAACGGATGAAGTATTACCACTTGACAAAAAAGTTCAAGGAAGTAGTTTATTAATAGCACACATTATTTTTAAAGGAGACTTGGCCATTTGATAGAGGAGTGCCTTTGGGCATGGGTAACATGTGTTTCTAGCCCCTTAACCAATGCAAGTCCAAGAAACCTTGAAATTTCTAAGAAATCACCTACCTTACGGCATGGATAACATGTCACTAGAAAGACATGTTACCTATGCTTGAGGGTAGTCCTCTGGTAAGGTTGACATAGTAATAACATAATAAATGCATAGAATAAAACTCAAGTAAATAATACAACTTAATTATCAAGATAAGACTTATAGTAGCAACCTTATAGAATCCACAAATATCCTTGATGTCACATCCTTTTCATTTCCTCTTGTTTCTTCACTTTTCTAGGCATAATGATCACAAATTGATTTTAGTTTTATTGTGAAAAGAATATCATTATGTCCATGGTAAGAACATCTTATTACTGGAAATGAGTGGATGGATGATGTGATCTTATTATATAGAGTCAAATTCCCATTATTGGAACTACACCTTATCTTATTCCTTACACTTAATTAGAAAAATCAAGAAAAATATGTAAAAGAAAGATGAGAAAAATTGTAGAAAAATGATAAGAATGGAAAAATGTAGAAAGAACTTAAAAGATATTAAAGAATAGAAAATGAGTAAGAAATGGAAAAAGTATAAAAGAATATGAAGATTGGTATTAAAGTAAAAAGGTAAAAAGTAGAAAAATGTTAGAAGGAAAAACTCATGCCTAAGTGTTAATTTTGACATCCTCGTGACTATCATAAGAAGTGGATATCTAGAAGATGGAATGAGTGGTAAACTACTTGGTGGATAGGGTAGTGTCTCTAAAAGAGTAAGGAAAGTCATGGTATGACTTGACTTCTTGAATATTGATAAGAATTAGCTTCTATGGGGTTGTTGGATGATAGACCTACATGGCACCAGATCGGTCTGTAGCATGGATGATATATGGATCTTCCCATAAGTTTTGAAACTTAGCCTTTTTAGGGACATGATTAGGATTATAACAGAGGACTTTATTGCCCAGCTTAATGAACACTTGTCTTATCCTAGCATCATGTCTATATTTAGAGTAATTTTTGTGAGTTTCATTACTCATTTGGGCTACTACTCAATTTTTGTCTAGAAGATTGAGATTCATGAGATGTTCTCTTTGAGCAAAGATTAAATTGAGGTCAAGTGTATTGGTAGTAGAAATGGTATTCAGTTCTACTTATATTGATAGTGTGGGTAGTTTAGTATAAAGGAACTCATATGGAAAATATTCTATAGGAAGTTTCTAGGTGGATCTATATGCCCATAGAGCATCGTTAAGTTTTGTGCTCCAATCCTTCCTATAATGACTAACTATTATAGTTAATATTTGTGGGATCTCCTAGTTAGTCACTTTTGCTTGACCATTTGCTTGGGGATGGTATGGTGTAGTTAGTTTGTGATTTACCCCAAGTTGTTGCGTTAGCTTTTTGAATGTTGCTCCCATAAAATGAGTCCTGTTATCAAATATCAGCATATGTGGTACTTCAAATTTATTCACCACATATCGTTGAAATAATTTAGTAGCTATTTTTGCTATGAAATCCTTAACTATAATTACTTCTACCCACTTTGTACAATAGTTCATTGTTACTATAATGTAAGACTTTCAATTTGACGTTGATGTGATAGGACCCATGAAGTCAATTTTCCAAATGTCGAAAGATTCCAATGGTTATATCCATTGTTATGATCTTTCATTTTTGGCTGCCAGCCCTCCATCTCTTTGACATATTTCATATGATTGTGCAAATTAGTGTGCATCCCATGATATGGTAGGCCAAAAGTAACCTACCATCATTAATTTTAGTGTTGTCCTTCATATTGTGTAGAGACCACCACATGGTTCTTTGTGCACATATTGTAGGAATTTTTATTAAATCTCTTCTAGAATGCATCATCTTATCAACCCATTAGTGCATATCTTGTAAATGTTTTTATTGATTTTCATATATCTCTTCACTTTGTGGAGAAACTATTTCTTATATTTCTTATTCCATTCAACAAGAAGTTCTTGTTTGGTGAGATATGTTATGTAATCAATAAGCCATGACTTCTCTAGTGAGTCTACAATCATTATAGTTTTCATATATAGGTTTTCATTAAGGAATTAATCCAATACTAGTTCATCATTCTCATGGGATTCCTATCGTAGTCTTAATAAATGATCTACTACCACATTTTTGGTTTCCTTCTTATCGATCATGGTATTGTCAACATCTTGTAAGATAACTAGCCATCTTATCACTCTAGGACTAACCACTAGTTTGTTCATTAGATTTCTAATAGCACTATGATCTGTGTGAACATAAACAGGGTGCTTGAGCACATAATGTCTGAATTTTTCAAGTGCATACATTAATGTAATGACAGAAAACATTAGCAGTTGGAACACCATGAGGCTCACGGGTGCACAACCTAACCCTGAGTCTGCATGAGGGCCTACTAGAGATAGAGATGGGATGCCTTGAATGGTCTTGTTGATCGAATAGGGACTCACTGGATGTAACCGAGGTCCAGCATGGTTAGCCACGATTTTGATGCAAAATGGTGCTAAGTGTTTGAGCAGTGTTCGTGATGTCAATGGTGTCAAGCATAGTCAAGTTTTTGGTGAAAATGAGGGTGCCCACATATGGGGATTACCATCCAAGTGTAGTTTTAGGCATGGCTATGCAATGAAATAGTAAAAAAATGCTAAAAATACAAAGAAAGAAAGAGAGAAATGGAACATCACCCCAAATGGGGTTAAGCGTAGTTAACACTAAAAGGGGTTAAAAGATACACAGTGTATAATAGGTGTAGTGGACAATGTAGTCACAGTCTTAGGGGTGTCTAGCCATGAAGACTAGCATTCCATCAAGGTGTCTGCATCTATCGAGTTGACTACCACAGTGTACTATTGATTACGGTGGTTTGCAACTTCACTAGTATATGTTTGGTTCCATCCCAAAAATTCCTTAAGTTTACTTTGGTTTGCTAATCCTTAAATTTGCCAATGCTTCAATTTTGCCAACCTTGAAAGATTTTCCCACTCAAATTTTGCCAACCCTGAAAATGTCAAGGGTAGGGGTATTTATAGGGCTAGGTTTAGTGTGAAATGTAGGGTGCATGCCACATGGCAAAGGGGATGGTTGGGACTATGTTATCACTGAACTACACTTTCCATTGAGGCTAGTGGTGTTATGCTCTACTGTACTCTTCCAAACTCTACAAGACTATGAGATTGTGACTACATTGCCAACTGCATTTGTGTATGCTGAGAGGATTACAAGGTACCTAAAAATCCAATTTTGGAGACTATGCTTTCCACTATCTTGCATGGGGTAGATCATAGTTACAATTTTAGGGACAAGAGGGGATACAAAATAGATGTATTTTGCTAACTACGCTTGCTAGAGATGAGTTGGAGTTGAGCTAAGTGATGTTGCCATGTTGTGGAGGCTGTTAGTGGCTTTTCTAGCTGACTACACTTAACTACGCTATGGACTAGGGGAGAGCATAGTCCCACACTTAGAAAAAATTTTGCAGAAAAAGTGGCTATGTGCTAACTATGCTCTTCACTAGAGGTTGACTACACTCCCAATTGAGGTCGAGTGTAGTCTTAGCACCTGTCAAAACTTATGAAAACTAGCTTCCAATTGACTCCACTTAACTACGCATTGGGACAGTGGAGAGCATAGTCTCAACACTTAGAAAAATTTGCAAAAACTAGGCCTTCATGCTAACTACACTTGACTATGCTCTAGGGCAGTGGAGAGCGTAGTCTCAACATTAGAAAATTTTGCAACGGCTAGCTTGACACTTAGAAAAATTTCCAAAATTTGCCTTTGTGTTGACTACGCTCCACATGAGGCTGACTATGCTCTAAGGCAATGGAGAGAGTAATCTCAACACTTCGAAAATTTTGTGCTCATGATGTCAAAGTTCAAATTTGGTGATGTTTCATTGGCCCCTCTTTGTTGACGTTTGGAGGAATGGCCCAAGAGACGTCAACAAAGAATGATAAAACACCACAGTAGACCTGGCACCAATACTGCTCTTTAGTGTGAGATTGGATGTCATTACACCATGCTCAAGAGTGTTGTGTGTAGTGTTATGTTGGGAGTAAAAGGTGTAGGTAATGTGCTAGGGATAAAAGGGGAGATGAGGTGCAAATAGGGTTTCATGAGGTAGGATGCAAAGTTAACATAGTTAACAGTGACCATGACACTAGAGTGGCTTACCCCTAAAAACATTGACCTCTGGTTAGAGTGTTTATGAGAGAGTCAATGTGGATTTAGGGTTGGGTCAGTTGCAAAATTACAGCACTGTTGGGCTATTTGTGAATGTGACCCTACCCGTTTTTTTTTGAATGCTTACTGTGGAGTGAGATGCTTCCCATTAAGTGAATTATGTATCACTAGATGGGTTTTGTTTCACCATTGATGAAATGGCATGATGTCTATATGATGGGTGTTTCCACCTGGGGATGACTTATGTTACATCTACCTGGGCTTTGACCAACTAACAAAGGCTTCCCATGGGATGACTTATGTTATGAATGCCTTGGGAAGCTTGGTGTTTGATGAGACATATGAAGAGGGTTTTGTGTGATCATGCCACGTGAGCATCCAAGAAGGTTTGCAATCTTGGCTATGCAAGGAATGAGAGGGTATTGGAATATGGAAGTGGATGTGGATAGGCTATAATGGGATAGGGGGTGTGCACTCTTGAGAGGCTTTGCTAGTCCAATTGTGCACATTTGAGTGTTGTGGTGACTTGCTGTTGCGATGAGATGTGCCTTTGCACAATGACCCAGAGCTTCATCTTGTAAACACAACTCTGAGAAGATAGGAAAACCACATAACACAGAATGTAAATAAAATGTAGGGGGTCAAGATGCTACAAGTGCTCCAAAGGTTGGGCCAGTGGCAAGAGCTCAAAAAGCTAGTAAAATGGCAAGGGGCCAAGATGCTGTGAGTGCTCCAAAGGCTACACTAGTGACAAGTGCTCCATTCTAAAGCTATAGCATGCCCACCCACATGGTGTAGAATGGAGGCAAGGTTTATGCTCAATCGCTCATTTGCAGGAGGATGGAAGGAATTATTAGTGGCTAACCACGAACTTAGTTTAAGGTCTTGGTAGACCATGGCCTTGCTAGTTTAAGGTCCTAGTAGACCGTGAATCCAATTTAAGGTCTTGGAAGACCATGCTATGCTAGTTTATAGTCCTAGCAGATGCATTGTACCAGTTTAACATTGTGACCTAAGGACAAATGTTGTGCCAATTTCACATTGTAGTGAATGAATACTATGTTAGTTTAGCGTCGTAGTGAATGAATGTTGTGCTAATTTAGCATCATAGTGGATGAGTGTTGTGCCAATTTAGTGTTGTAGTGGATGAGTGTTGTGTCGGTTTAACATTTTAGTAGATGAATGTTATGCTAGTTTAGCATCATAGTGGATGAGTGCTTACCTTGCTTCAGTGATGTGCGGTGTTGCATGCTAAATGTAGTATGGCTTCAAGTATGGTGTATGATGATTTTATTACATTTGTTATGAGTATGCAAGTCTGGGCCATTGTGAGCCATAGTGAGTTTGTTGTTAGTTTAAAGCCTTAATGGGCTCCATGCTAGTTTAAGGCCATAGCTAGCTGATGCTAGTTTTTGGCCATTTTGGGCCACGATAATAGTTTTAGATCATTCCAGGCCATTACGATAGTTTAAGGCCATTCCTGGCCCTTGCGTTGCTAGTTTAAGGCTGTAGCAAGTCATTGGTGATAATTTAAGGTCGTTTTGGGCCCTTGAAGTAGTTTAAGTTTGTTTCAGGCCACAACATTACTAGTTTATGACCATGGTAGGTTGCAATGTTGCCAGTTTAAGACCATGGCGGGCTGCGTATTACTATCTCTCTTTTTGTGATTTTTTCTTTTATGATTTTTGTGCATTTTGATGTTTTTTTAATAACTACAAAAGTATGAACTAACTGAGCAAGCATGTAAACTAAGCAGATGAATGCATAAACAAAGAAAACAAACGCGTAGACAAAGTAAAACGATGCATAATCTAAGTAATCAAGCTATGTGTAAATGAATAAACTAGTGCAATGTAAGTGAAGGGTAAAATACATAGGGTGTAGAAGTGAAGGGAAGGTAGGCACCTAGTGCATTTCAGGCTAAGGGGGTACCTTAGTTGCTCAATTACTTCCTAATCCATTATGGGTTAGGGGGCATGTAGGGTCTAGATTGCCCTATTCAGTAGTCTCCTTAACCCTTGCTTACTACTTTGAAGGGTAATTTTTCCCAAAAGGCATCCTCTGAGAGGTCGTTGGCTTCCACCACTTGTTTGGGTGTGTTAGCCTTATGTGTTGCATTGTCTGCTATAGGTGCATCATTAGGGAATTCAACCTCCAACCCTTACTCCATATTTATGTTATTGATGGCCAAAGGGGTGGCGTTATCACCATGGATAATAACCTTGCCACCTTCATATGGAAGGTGGATCTCTTGGTGGATCAAAGAGAAAATAACTCATAATTGGGCCAGCCATGGCCTGTCCAAAATTAAGTTAAAGTTGGGCATTTCTTCTATAACAATGAATTTGGTAGTGATGGGGAATTGCTCCCCTGCCATGAAGGCTATTGTGATGGTACCCTTAACAACGACACGGGACCCATTAAAGGACTTCAAGCATGTGGTTTTCATTGGCTTAATTTGATCTACAAGGCCTAGTTTGTTAATGATGATGTATGGAATTATGTTTATTGTTGCCCTGTCATCAACTTGTACTCTCTGAATCTTACATTGCCCGACACATATGGTGATAAACATGGGGGCTGTTATGACCTCACCCTTCTCAGGGTTGACCTTAATTACTTCATCACAAAATGCTAGGGATGTGGAACTCGATTCTTGTGGTGCAAGAGGAAATGGATGGAATTCTCATCTGCCGAGATGTCCTCCATGATAGGAATGGAGGTTAGCATTTGCACTAGTGCTTCATAGTGGGTAGATGAGATCATGATTAGGTCATAGAGGCTCAACATTGTGTTCTTCTACTTGAGTGCTTACTTAACCTTGGCTAATGCATCCATGAAGTCTTTTCCATCGCTTACATTTTTATTAGCTTTAACTTCTTCCATATGTCCTAAGACATGAATTTCGTGGGGAGGCAATTTGGGATTTGTTGGCTTGGCCTACACAAGGGCCTCAGTGCTTGGTTGTGAGTTGCTAGTGGTGGCCTCCTTAGTTGTTTTGGCCATAGGGATTGCAGATATAGGGACCAGTTTCAGTGGACCCAATGCTCTTTGGTCTCGTTGTTGCTTAGCCATTTCATCTACAAGGTGTTTGTTGGGCCTCTTATGTTGCCATCAAGTGAGTTTACCCATGTTGTCGAGGGGGTTGGCCCTTGGACAAGAAGGGGCTAATGCGTTATCCACTACTAAGCTTCGGGTAGGTGAGGGGCCAACACATTGTGGCACCTTAACAATAAACAACAGCTGAGCAGTCATTGTTGCGACATGCTATGGGACCCTAACCATGAAGGATGTTTTGGGTGCCAGAGGTGATGCCTTAACAATGAAGGAGGACCTCGAACTCATGTGATGAGTGGTGAGGTACCCCTACACTCAACCATATGAATACAAGCGTAACATGCGCGATTTGGTCGAACTTCGCAAACTAAGTGCCTACATGCCTCATGGAACACTTAAGGTTAATTATTCATTGCCCTCCCAGACTTACTTGTATTTGTCATGGTGTATGGTTAAGTAAGTCTGAGGTATATGATTTTTATATGTTTTTATGTTTTATCTCCTATGCTATTGAGGTGAAGGGTTGAAGAGACTAATTACTAACTCTAACTAACTAACTAAGTCTAAATTAACCTAGCGTCAACATCCATTCCCACTTATCATTCACACCTTGAACCAATGCAACCGTGGTTACCAAACGCTAGTCGTTGCTGGGATCACCACGCGTAACGCACGTGCTCGAAGCGATCGTACTGAGGCACTTAACTAGGAGAGAAGGGTTGAGAAAGATTTAATTCCTAATAAAGCATTTAAATGGAAAATATTAAATAACAATAAATAAAAGTCCTAATTAGCCTATTCCATGCACTGCAAGGTTTATCCAAGAAACTCGTCTTTATTATCGTACACAAACTTGTGTTCAGGTACAATGTTTGCTCGAATAAAGATCCGTTCACTTTAGGACTCCTACTGCGGGCAGATGGAAAATATTCTATCTCTGGAGTGATCAATCTGCCAGAGTTTCACTACGATCTAAGCCTAGGATGATGAAACAAGGGAGAGCCACCTCTTATTTATAGATATGACAGTGCACCGCGATATCACGTACACGATATTGTGGGGGACGACGTGATATCGCAAGGAATGCGATATCGCGTCCCATCATACCCCCATGACTAAATGAAAACTTGTCCTTGAGTTTCTTATAATAATATTGGGAAAGTATGGGATTATTGACTCAAATGGAACTAATGGGATGACATGTGAATAGATCATCATTACAAGACACAACAAAACTGGTGTTCATGACAACAAGGGTGAACACCTTATTACATTCACATTAGGCCTCATTTGGTAGCCGAGAAAGAGAGAGAGAGAAAGAAGTGTTGCTGCTACCAATGCCAAGATTGCGCCTTTCGTTGTCCATCCATAAGTGCACCATTGGTCTTGCTCCTTGCATAGTTGCTTCAAGCACTGCTCCATTCCAAGTGTTCCTTCCAGAACCCCTCCATTGTTGTATGATTGCCATATGCACACACAACACAATCTTATATTAGCAAGGGTAAATGAATCATCATGTAATTGATACCTTGCTTTGGTGTAAGGCCTATTGGCTAGGTTGTGATATGGCTGATACGGATTTGGAGATATAATATTAATGACTACTGAAGGTGTAGGGGTTAGGAAAAAATCAAAAAAATTGGGCCCCGTACCCCCATGACTAATTGCAAACCTCCAGTAGTGATAGAATGGAGAAAGAAAAGGAATAAGAAAGATAGATAAAAGGGGACAACTATGACATCGATGAAATGAATGTCAAGATGGAAATGAACAAAATAAAATGGATTGCAAACATGTTAGGGAAAAGAAGTTAATTGGTGCGCCAAATAGGAATGTTAGTGGGTCCTCCCCAAAGAAGGCTCATGCCCTTAATGCCCTGACAAACCCACATTTAAAGAGTCCATATGCTCTAGGAAAGTCCTTTGGAACAAGAGTTAAAGTCTCAACCACAAGAATTTACCAAAAATAAAACAATGTGTTAACCAAAATATACACTAATGATACAACCGGCAATGAGGTGAATAACGGAGAGAAGGATGGAGAGAAGAGAATGGAATGGAATCTCAAGAACAAGGTGGTGTACAGCCCCTTGTGTGTTTTAAATCTCATTCCAACTCCAACCTCAAACCAACCACACCAGTGACTTCTCATTAATGCATTCGGCCAACCCATCTCCTTGAAGTAACAAGAATGCATCTTCAAAGAGCCACCACCATTCCAACGAAACAAGAAGAGAATGGGAAGCGAGAAGGGCCTTAGTTAGAGGGAATGTTTTTAGTTCCATAACCAGTGTTTGTAGCCCAAATTATTATTTCGTCTAAGGGGTGTGCTTGAATTCACACTTTCCTTTCTTTTTTTTTCTCTTTTTGTGTTTTTTGTTTTTATGCGTGAGAACCACACCATGCAAAGACTTCCTATTTTTATTTGCTCAACTTTCAATAATTGGGTAACGTCAAAATGGTAAGAAAACTCAAGAAGAAAACATCCAAGCACCCAAGAGAATGGCCAACACAAAAGCATCAAGTTCCCTTGAAGTCACACCCTTTTCAATCCTTGAGTTCTTCCTTAGTTTGAGAAATGCCCAGTCACTGATTCGTTAAAGTTCTTATTAGAAAGGGACTGTACATTTCCAAGCTGAGAGAGACCATAGAACTTGTGGATGGATGGATGACGTGGACTCATTGCCTGCCATATCAAAAGAAGCATACCTTAGTGTCAACATCATGACTTAAAGGTAAAATCCAAACATTAGCAATCAATGAAAAATAGTTCATACCATCAAGAAGAACACATATTGGGTGACAAACTTACAAGGTGGATCACACACACACGCACACACACACAAAATGAAAAAGTATAATGATGTTGTAAAATAAAAACAAGAAAATTTAAAGAAATTTGTAAAACAAAAATGTGGAAAATAAAAACATGTAAAACAAAAACGTGGAAAACAAAAATGTGTAAAAAAAAAATGTAAAAAGAACCAAGGGCCTCCAATGATCAGCATAGGTGGCCATCTCCCCCATGACTGAATGGAAAGGGAGAGATCCGAAATAGAGAGTGAGGTTGCCCGCTAGTAGAGGTGAACTTTGTATTGGTTGTTTTTGGTTCACGGAAAGGTTTTTCTTATTGTACATTAACCAATAACCTTTTATCTGGGCTTTCAGGCTTGTATATCATCATGGTTCCAGAGGGGAAGGTTGTATGAATAATATAGGATCCTTCCCACAATGTTTGAAATTTTGTACATTGTGGTACATGCGTGGGATTCTAGTAAAGGACCTTGTCTCCTGGTTGGTACCTAAACCTTTGAAATCTTAAGTCATGACGCTGTTTACTATGTGCCTTGTGCAACTCATTTAATGATAATGCAACCAATCTATTCTCATCTAGCACGTTTAGAGTTGTCAATCGTTGTTTTTGTGCTAGGTCGAGGTCCAGGTGAAGGTCGCAAGCCATGGATAGTGTACGGAGCTCATTCTATATAGGGAGTTTTGGTAGTTTCCCGTACACTAACTCATAGGAAGAGTAGCTTGTAGGGAGCTTCCAAGTGGAGTGGTATGCCTAGAGAGCGTTGTTCAGTTTCGTGCTCCAGTGTCGTCTAAATTTTCTAATCGTTCTTGTTAATATTCTCGTAATCTCCCGGTTAGTAACCTCGGCTTGGCCATTAGCTTGGGGGTGGTAAGGTGTGGTCAATTTATGCTCAACCCCTAAGCATTGCATCAATTTGCAAAAGGTTGCACCCATAAAATGTGTCCCATTATCAGAGATGAGTGCACACGGCACACCAAACCTATTTACGATTTGTTGTTGTACAAATCGTGCAATCGTAGATGATGTGTAGTCTGTTACTGTGGTTGCTTCAACCCATTTGGTTAAATAGTCAATAGCAACAATGATATAGGCTTTTCCGTTGGACATCGATGTAATGGGCCCCATAAAATTAATTCCCTAGATATTGAAGGGTTCCAAAGGTTGAATCCATTGTTGTGGACCCTCCATTCTAGCAGTCATTCCACCATCACGTTGGTAGCGTTCACAGGATTGGAAAAAATGATGGGCATCCCGAAATAGTGTTGGCTAATAATATCCTGCAAGCAGGACCTTGGTAGCCGTTTGTCTCCCAGCATAGTGGCCCCCACAGGGGCTCTCATGAGCATCCTGGAGAACTTTTAATTGATCCTTATCGGGCACACACCATCGAACCAAGCCATCAGGATAGACTTTATAGAGTTTTCCCTTGATTTCCATGAAGTACTTAGTTTTGTGAAGAAATTGTTGTTTCTTCCTAAAGTCCAACCCCTATGGTGTTTGTTGGGAAATGAGATAAGTAAGAATGCTACTATACCAATTTATTTCCATGGGTTGATTATTCACTACACCGACAAAGAGGGTTTCATCAGGAAAATGATCAGATACGGCATATTCATCCTCTTTGTTATCCCAGTGCAACCGAGATAAGTGATCTGCGACTACATTCTTGGTGCCTTTGCGATCTACTATTGTTAAATCAAACTCCTGAAGAATTACCAACCAACATATGATACGTGGGCTAACCGTTGGCTTGTTCATAAGGAACCTAATTGCACTATGATCCGTATGGATGTATACTTTGTAGCCCAATACATAGTGCCTAAATTTGTCCAGTGCAAACACTACAACCATTAATTCCTTTTCCGTAGTCGTGTAGTTGAGTTGTGCACCGGTGATACTCTTACTGGCACACTGGATGTAATAAGGTCATTTTTTTCATCTAATTGTGTCAGTATGGCTCCTAAGGCGTAATTAGATGTGTCGGTCATGATGTGGAATGACCTGGACCAGTCGGGGGCTTGTAGAATGGGAGTTTTCACAAGCCTCTATTTGAGAGTTTGGAATGCATGTTCACATTTCCTAGTCCATTCAAATGGTGCATCTTTTTTCATTAATTCCACCAAAGGCTTGGCAATTTTGGAGAAGTTCTTGATAAAT
This sequence comes from Gnetum montanum, assembly GCA_015680685.1. NCBI lineage: Eukaryota > Viridiplantae > Streptophyta > Gnetopsida > Gnetales > Gnetaceae > Gnetum > Gnetum montanum. The sequence goes on along the minus strand of MNCI01026399.1, from coordinate 751,137 downwards.
CTCCTGTAGTAGCCAATGTGTCCAAGGAATGATTGAATGTCTTTGACAGTTTTCGATTGTCAGGTAATTCCTTGGATAAATTTAATTTTTTCCAGATCCACCTCTATTCCTGATTGTGAAATTTTATGCCCCAGTACTACGCCCTCTTGGACCATCAAATGGCTTTTCTGCCAGTTGAGCTTTAGGTTTGTTTCAACACATCATTTCAATACTTGCTCTAATCGATCGAGGGCTTGATCAAAGCTCATCCCATAAGTGGAGAAGTCGTCCATAAAGACTTCTACTCCGTTACCTATTTGCTATTGAAATATGCTTAGAACTAATTGTTGGAATGTGGAAGGGGCATTGCACAAGCCAAAAGGCATTTGTTTGTATGCAAACGTTCCCCAAGGACTAGTGAACGTTGTTTTGGCTTGGTCTTCTAGTGCGATTCGTACTTGGTTGTACCCACTATACCCATCCAGAAAACTATAGTAGCGATGCCCTGCTATAGTGTCTAAGACATGGTCAAAAAATGGCAATGGGAAGTGATCTTTGAATGTTGCCATATTCAATAGCCTAAAGTCTATACATACCCTCCATTTGTCTCCTTTTTTTGGTACAATTACAAGAGGACTAACCCATTCGCTATTAGCAACGGGGTAAATGAACCCTGCCTTGAGAAGTTGCTCTATCTCCTCTTTCACTATTTTTTTTAACTTCGGGTTCAATCGCCTCTGCGATTGTTTATGAGGCTTCATGGAGGGGTTCGTGTAAATCCTATACTAGCATATCCTAGGATCTATTCCAATTAGTTCAGGGTATGACCAAGCAAAGGCTGTTGACCACTTATTTATCACCTTCAACAAACTCTCTTTTTGCTTGGGGGCAAGCTTTACATTGATGATTACCGGTTTTCCATTTTTAAGGGTCATGTATTCCAAACCGGTGGGCAATGATTTTAAATCTAGGGGCTCTTGTTTAAACTTCTTAGGAATCTCCAACTTCTCCCAGTTAATATTTTCAGGGTTAAGGGTTGGAAGTTGGCCACGGACCTGCTCAAGTGCATCCATGCTTTCAACGTAAGTACTCGTTATCCCCTCAGTCAGTTCCATGCATGTCATTGAATTGTTCTCTTGGTCAGCCGTCAGCCACTGGGTGTTTTCTTGTCATGTGGCTGCTGCATATAGGCACTTTTTTATGTCAATGTCTTATGCACACCGATTGCATGGAGGCAATGTTAAACTCCGCATTACCCATGATTTCTGCATGCAATGGCACCCTGTGTCACTATATGCGATGCATGGAACTTTCTTCTTCTCAATCTTTCCCTAGGTATTTTTCTTGGATATTTTTAGGGAAAGATTGCAAATTCTTAGGCACGCATCTACTATGGTTAGCCATGCCCTTCCCATTATTTTCGAGAAGTCCCCTTTATCATTGTTTATTTGGATCACCAGGAAATCAGCTAGGTATGACCAACCACCTATGATGGTGACAATGTCCTCAACCTATCCCAAAGGAATAGTGATGGACTAGTAAGCCAGCTCTAAGCGAATATTGCTCTTCTTGAGTGGAGGCAGGTTCTAGGTTTTATACAATTCTTGTGAAATTAAGTTGACTCTAGAGCCTAAGTCAAGAAGAGCCTTATGAGGTTCATTCCCAGCGACTTGAAGATAAATTAGGGGGCTTCCCAGATCAGAGAATTTCTTGGGAAGGTGGCCTACCTTAATCCAGTCGGTAACGGTATGTGTTAACATAACTGTGTGCATTGGCCTCAATTTTTTGTTTGAAGGGGGTCTCGAAACCTTATTTGGTATGGGGGTATTTAGATGTTCAACCGCTTGTAAAGGTGAGGGCTTGGTTGGATTGTTGATCCTAAAGAAAGGTCTTTTTGGCATATGATTGTTAGAACCAATTGAGAATTAAGGATTGGGAGCCCTCGTGATATCGGGTTGTTGCGGTTGAGTGGGAAATACCTTGGGCTTTGTTGGAGCGGTTGGTGGTGGAGCTACTGGCGTAAGAGATGTAGATGGATTTGGAGGATAGTATGGGTATGGAGTGTCTCCCGGAGGAAAAGGAGTCCTAAAATACTCCTAAACTTTGTAGTAACGTGGTGGGTTTATGTGACCCATAGAGTCATTTGGAGAAACCGGCTACTGCACATAATAGCCATAAGGATCAGGTTGTCGGTAAGGGTACTGTTGTCTAGGCGATGGCATCCCCCAAGACTATGGGTATTGCCACTGCTGATGTTGTTTGATGGGTTCTGGTGGAGTTCCACTTGGATAGTATGTCAACGGTTGGTGGAACTACCTTGGGGATAAGGTAACCTTCATGGTGTCTACCATCTGTTGAGTCTCAGGTTGAGTGCATACACCCTAGACTCTTGTAGATGTGAGATGATCAGACAACATCCCTTAGGATGGTCATAGTGGTAGATCTCACATCCACCGTCATCGTCTATGTTAGAATCCACAACCTCATCAGAGATAGTTATTTTCCCCTTACCCTTGTTATGTGCAGGGCCTAAACCTTGCCTCTTTTTCTTATCTTTGTCACTACTTCGTTCCACCTTAGACTCCTCTACGATTTTCAAGATAGTTTCAAGTCTGGAGTCTAAGGAATCCCACAGTTGATCCACCTTAGCTGATACTTCTATTGTTAGTTTTTGAATTGGCAAGGTTTTTCTGTTCACCAACTCTTTGAGTGGTGACTCATCCTCTTCATCGCAAAATTTCACTCCCTTCTTTTGAAGGGAAGGATCACGGTTGTATTCCTCCGCACTCTCTCTTTTTCGTAGCTCACCTTCTTCTTTGGCTACTTACTCCAACAAGCGATGTATTTCATGGGCTCTAAGTTCTGATAGTCTCCCTTGGGCATAAGTCCCAAGGGTTCTTCTAGTCTCATGCCTTAGCCCATCTACGATGTGGTGGAGTTGATCCCACTGTGCATAACCATGGCCCAGGCAACGATGTAACAATGCATAGTAGTGGCCCATGGCAGCATCCAAGGGTTCATGAGTACCTTGATTCCATCCTTGGATCTGCTTACGCAAGTTAGACACTCTGGAGTACACCTGATACTTATCGTTGAAGAGTTCTAACATCGTACTCCACCTCTTGATGGTTTTCGGTTCTAAGGATCGGTACCAACTCTCTGCTTCCTTGATGAGTGTCCTGGGAAATAACTTTAGTTTCTACCACTCATTTTCTATGTTTTGCCAGGCGCAGGCATCATGGAATTCCTGTAAATGATATTGTGGATCAGTGTTGTATCCCCCTTCAAAGCGTGGGATATTGTTCATGTCTAAACGCTTGATCTGACTAACTCTTAAATGCCTTGTTGGTATTCTCACTGCCTCCGTTATATTGAGCATACTTCAGGTGGCAAGTAGGGGTTCATCATGATCATCTCTTTCATGACTTCTATGATGTATGCATTGTTCCCTACTTTCCCTTCGTTCATGCCCTTGTCCTCTCTATCGATTTTCTCGTCGAGGTCTCTCATTGTGCCTACCTCTATCCTCATCGTTATGCTCTCTATGATTGTACCCAGAGGTGGAAGGAGAGGGTGAATGGTGTGAAGAAGAAGAAGAAGAAGAAGGAGAACCATCGCCATGACCATGTTTCCTACCTTCGCTTCGGTTGCTACGGTCCCAATCGTGATGATCATGTTATGTGTTGTTGTTCCCTCAATGAATAGTTGGTGTTCACAGGGATCAGAACCAGGGTTGTGTATTGTGGAGCATAGGTTCTGATACCCTATCTCCTCACTATCATTAGGAGGGAAAACATCTTTTGATAGAGAACCCATTATAAGTGGTTCACCATCTCTGATTTCACTTAGGACGTGTGGGACCTCTTTGCCCTTCAACAGTGTATGTTGGCTATCCTGCCTTGAGTCCCTTATACATTGTGCTTCTGTGGGATGATAATCCCTTGTGTCAAAGTCTTCCACAACGTATTCAGCATATAATTCTATCATGCTTATTTGTGCAAAGCACAGAGAAGCATGTTGGGGACTGCACGATCTGGAGGTAACACAATGTTACCTTGCAAGTCTCTCCAGTGCATCTATTCATCTTGATGGAGGATGAAAGTAAAATTAGGTATATACTCATCAGGATGGGTATATACCACCTTATATTGTTGAGGACCTGGCTGATTTAGGTTATGCGTTTTTGATTGCCAACTATTTCTAATATTGTCCCTAGGTGGTGTAATGCTCTTGTGAGAAGAAGACATTGTTATTTAATTCAATGTGCTGATTAACCGTTATATATATATTTTTTAATTAACCCTAAGGGTTCGTTTAAGCTCCCAATGATGTGAATGATCTCTTATGTTCTACTTAGCGCACAAACACTTAGTCCCTGGCAACGGCGCCTATGATGAGTGGTGAGGTACCCCTACACTCAACCATACGAATACAAGCGTAACATGCGCGATCTGGTCGAACTTCGCAGACTAAGTGCCTACATGCCTCATGGAACAGTTAAGGTTAATTATTCATTGCCCTCCCAGACTTAGTTGTATTTGTCATGGTGTATGGTTAAGTAAGTCTGAGGTATATGATTTTTATATGTTTTTATGTTTTATCTCCTATGCTATTGAGGTGAAGGGTTGAAGAGACTAATTACTAACTCTAACTAACTAACTAAGTCTAAATTAACCTAGCGTCAACATCCATTTCCACTTATCATTCACACCTTGAACCAATGCAACCGTGGTTACCAAACGCTAGTCGTTGCTGGGATCACCACGCGTAACGCACGTGCTCGAAGCAATCGTACTGAGGCACTTAACTAGGAGAGAAGGGATGAGAAAGATTTAATTCCTAATAAAGCATTTAAATGGAAAATATTAAATAACAATAAATAAAAGTCCTAATTAGCCTATTGCATGCACTGCAAGGTTTATCCAAGAAGCTCGTCTATATTATCGTACACAAACTTGTGTTCAAGTACAATGTTTGCTCGAATAATGATCCGTTCACTTTAGGACTCCTACTGCGGGCAGATGGAAAATATTCTATCTCTGGAGTGATCAATCTGCCAGAGTTTCACTACGATCTAAGCCTAGGATGATGAAACAAGGGAGACTTGCCTCTTATTTATAGATATGACGGTGCACAGCGATATTGCTTACACGATATCGCGGGGGACAATGCGATATCACGACGGCTGCGATATCGTGGCCCATGCGATATCACATCACATCATCATGGAAGTCAAGGGTACCCTTGCACTAATTGATGGGACACGATATTGCATGGGTCATGATATCATGTACGCGATATCGCAGTCCGTCGCAATGTCTATAAATAAGAAGTAGCTCTCCCTTGTTAAGGATATATAGAGTAGAAGTAGCGAAGCTCTGGCAGTTTGATCCCTCCAAAGTTAGATTATTTTTCCAGTGTCTACCTACAATGTGGTGAATGTAATTGTACGACATTCTTTATTCGAGTGTGATGTACTTGGACACCCACATGATCGGCAATAAAGATCGAGATTACTTCATCATTGCAGCATTCACTTTGTTTATTTAATTGTTATTTACTTTTTCTCTCTCACCCTTATCTCCTAGTAACGTGGAATGAGTATGACTTGATTACGAGCATTTAAGTGTAACTACTTGGTATCCTAGTGGCGTACCTAGGATCTGCGCTTGGTAATCCCAGTGGTAGTCGTGCACGAGGTCCAAGATGTGTATGGATAATTAGGGAATGGCTACTCATCACACTTAGGCTAGATTAGATTTTCTTACCTTTTCCTCCTAGCTTAGCTTAGTTAATATTATTTTCCACTATCTTCAGGAGTAGAGTTAGACTTAGGAACACATCATACATATCACTCTGGACTAAACCATATGTGACAAATATAATACTAGTCCAGGTGGGAAGACAGTGAACTGCGACCTAAGGATAACTATCTAGGTGTCACAACTAGTCCGTCTGCGGAGTTTGACCAGATCGCGTGTGAGAACGCTCGTATTCGTATGGTTGAGTATAGGGGTACCTTGCCACTCATCATTGGCGCCGTTGCCAGGGATGGTGCTAGTTATCTAGATTAGTTATATCATACAAGGTCACTGTATAGGACTTAACGATATATCTCTTAGAAAGAAGTAACTATAAAAAGTCACATAAATTCACACACAACAATGCCTCTCCTACAAGAACATGATAATGCCACACTTAGTGAGGAAGTTCATTGGAGAACTAACGAACTATATGACGATGAAGATTGGAGTATACAACCTGAAGTGG